>JAVJGJ010000061.1:2704801-2735453 GCA_035590215.1 Microhierax caerulescens
GCCGCGGGTTAACCCCTGCCCTGCCGGCCCGGGAGCACGGCCCTGCCCCGGGGCACCGTGCCCGAGCACGCCCGGCAGACCCTCAGCTATAGACCGAGGAAACCATCCCCGGCCTGGCACGCTGCGGTCACTAGCGAAATGTGCCCAGGTTACACCAAAGCTCCCGAGCTTTTGGAGGAGGGGACCCCACTGGATCCTCGGCTATAATCACGGAACCGTAGCACGGTTTGGGTCGGAAGGGACCTTACAGACCATCTAGTTCCAACCCCCTGCCACAGGCAGGGCCGCCTGCCAGCAGAGCAGGTTCAAGGCTCACCTGGCCTTGGACACAGGCGTGGAGATGCCTACCGGGGGGTGCCCAGCTGTTCGGGGGGGGTCACAGTGCAGGCAGCGGCACGTTGTCACCGCTGGCCGGCCCATGCCTTCGCTAGGGAACCTGCGGCGCACACTACATTGCCTTAACATCTGCTAGAAACTGACAAAAGTGGAGTTCTGTGAGATGGGTCCGGTCCTGGGCACCGCTGCACGGGACTGCAACATCCATCCCATGTCTTCTCTTGAGTCCTTATGTAGCTTCTTGATTTCGTGAGGTAAGGACCTACTGATTAATATTTTTTAACATCTATATATCATATCATCTCTCTCTCATATATCATAACCGCAACAGAATATTTCTCTGCTTAAGAAAAAGATTTTATCTGAGTAGGGGCTTCAGGATGGAGTCCTGCACCGAGACCCCATGCACTGACCACATCTGGGCTGAAACCGGGGAGGATTGGAATGACCCTCCTGTTTATGGTGTAGAAATAAGTCCTAAATTGCAACACACAAAAATTCAAAAGCAATTATAGTAAAAGTTAGTTTCTGCTCATACTACTTCAAATAAAGATTTTTAATAAAGAAGAAGTAAAAGAATAGGGAATTACTGGCTAGTGTTTTCCTTCCCTGTGGTGCTTGGTTTGACAATAGTCCACAATAAAAAATAATCGCTCAGATTAGCACCTCTTCAACACCTTTCCAAAACTGTAATTAAAAAAATGAGGGCAAACTATGGGAGAATGTTTTTCCTCACAATTCAATATTAGGTAGATGTTAGCAGACTATAGATCACAGGGTTCAATATTGACTATTCATTTGAGCATCATGATGTCTGAGGTAGGCAAGGGCCTGGGTGTACATTTTCTTTGGGCATGACCAGATAGATCACTCTGGGGGTGTCCTCTCCTGGGTCTGACCCATTCCAGAGCAGGAGGGATAGACTATATGAACATGCCTTACCCATTTCAGTAGAGATGTGGTTATCAAATTGTCATCGCTTGAAATATCAAAGTAATTCAAAGGAAGTTGGCTGATGATACACCAAGCTGTGGAGGGCACTGGCAGTGCAGAAGGGACACTAATTTCCAGCTGGTTGGCGATGATGGACTGTGGGACGTTGATTCATCCTTGGCCACCCTGAGAAGATCTGGAAAAGCATGTCTGCCCATATTTACACACTATCTCTTTGCTGGGAAAACCGGAGAAATGCTAGGGGTGCCTTTGAGGCTGCTGTAAGAAATCCTGGGGGAATTCTTGTCAGCGGGGCTGCTCACGGCAGGCAGGCACCATCCTCTGCGGGGGGGGCCGGCCTTTTATTCTCAGCCATTTCAAAACGTCTGGGGAGACAAGAGGTGGTTTTGGTTTAGTTGAGAATGACACTTTGTTTTGTTTGTTTGTTTTCACCGTACTTGTCAGCTCTTTTTTATATGCTTTCTGGAGAAGGGATATGAGATTACTGTGTTGGGTTATGGAGTGTGTAAGTATTCAGTCTTATAAGGTGCATTTTTTAAAAGTGTAGTGCTTATTTGTTTTGAGAGTTTTTCCCAATGCCCAGTGAAACAGAAAAGAAAGCAGTTCTTTTTTTTGGACTTACTGATAGATTTTACAGTAATGGCTTTATGTGTGAATATTTTCCACTTATATTTATTTTTTGTTATTTTTCTAGAGGGTGTATGCATGGTGTTGGAAGTATGAATCAAAAAAGAGGGAATGTCGAAACACTGGCCTTTAGCTATTTTCTGTTAGTGTGAATGTACCTTTGTTTTTATAATCTGGTTTGATCTATCTATATATTCAGGTGCAGACATATATAAATATGCAAATATTTAACTTATTATCTCTTTAATTCTTCTTATCCAAAATGCTAACATTTGTTACCAGCCCTCAAATATTACAAAGTATCTCCGTTGTGTTCTCTTCAGTGAAATTCTCTCAATTTATAGCAACCGTCTGATGGATTTCATAATTGTGCCTCTGAAACTGCTGACTCTTAGCCCTTGTGAAAACAAGTTCATTCCAAACTCCAAAACCTAAGGCTTTGGTTTTGCTATCTTTTTTCCTGATGTCTAGTGCCCGTCTTTGGAAGTAAAATCAGGGATGAACAACTTAAAGGTTCTGGTCACAGTCAGTAAAGACGATAGACTTGAGTAAATCTGAGGATTAATTGAAGATTAACTGTTGATTTGAGGATCATATTAACAAAGATGCACAGGCCATATCTCGTATTTAAACCAGTAGACATTTTATGTTTACATACCTATATGGGTCAGACATACATCTTGATGATCCTGTTTGCAAGGTGCAAAAAAGCCTTTTTAAAATACTCTGGCACCTGCACTTATAGGAAGAACTGAACCTTAACAATGGAAACTGTTTCTGCCCAAAGAGGATGGCTATTAAGCCTCAGTTTGGCTGCCAGACCAAGGAATGGTCATTCAAAGAAGGTTAGTAAGGTGTTAGGTATCGCAGCGTGCCTGAAGCCATGCGGGACATCAGCACTTCAGAGGAAGCACTGACCCGCAGTCCTTTGTCTATGATGCAGCACCAGCAGCTGGTCCCTTTACCCTGAGCTGCAAAGTTATGATAACTTGGGTTAAAAAAAAAAAAAAACCAAACCACAAAACTCAAACCATGTTGCAACTGAATTAAAATTAGTGTTCATTTTGGCTTTGATTTATGAAGATAAGAGTATTTTATTTGCTCTGAAAATAAATCATGTGTTTGCAAGACTGAGGACTTTGTCTCAGTGAAAATACAATTATCGCAGTTAAATCTATAAATCATTTTCAAATCGTATTGTGTATATATGTAAATGATCAAAAGATGTAAGAATAATTTGAGAAAATTTAATTACTTTAAAAAACAATCAAAAAAGTGAACAAAACATCGGGCATATTCTTTTCCTCTTTATTTCTTCTCGCAAATGTGTTCACTTAGATTTGTGAATATTTTTCATTTTAAAAGTTTTTGCTTTAGTAATGGATTTCAAGTTAATCACAATATTTTTTTGTTAGGGAAAACTTTCTTAATACTCTTAGATCAAAGTAGCATATTTCACAATAATATCTATATGTGAAAAATGTTTTTATTACGTAGTAGGGCACTCTTCTTTCTTCAAAAGGAAGCCACAATGAAGTTATGAAAATCTCTCTTTGTGATTTCTATCACAAGGGTCAATTAATTCCCATAGATTACATATACCATTTTTTATTTACGCAAACTATATTGATAAAGTAGTTACATAGCTGTGCAACAAATAACCTGATAACCGATCTTAGGGTGACTTTACTTTCCAGACCAGTAAATCTTCATACAATTCCATTCCTTCACTCAGAAAAGCATGCCCTATTTATATATGGCTTATATCTACACAGAAATTTCCAGCTAGTGTAATTTTAGCCTTCCAGATGAAAAACTTCACTATTTGTTGAATAAATGGTAGGTCTTTAAAATCACCAGCAGACATTCATACTTACTAACAACGTAAAACTAGTTGAGTCTGCAGTTACAGCTGTAATGGGAAAATACATCCAGATTCACGTGATATTCATGAGCTCAAAATTTGCTCATAGATCAAATCTTTGGAAATCCTATTAAGGGTAACACCTTGAGATGTCATGATTAATCCATACTAGTCCTTCAGGAAATCTTTGTGTAGTCACTTTGGATGCCTCAGTAATTAATTCCTCAATGTCATTTGGCTTGACTCAAGAACATAATTCAGGTTACGCCTGAAATAATGCTGTCCTCCTCATTGCAGATGAGGACATATGACAATTAGAGATCATTTATGCTTTTTTTTGGTTTAGAAGCAATTCCATATTTTTATTTGTATTAAAACATTATTCAGATTTTGATACTTTACTGCACAGTTACATATACAGAGTTATCAGGATGGGGCGGGGGGGGGGGGCAGGCTATGGGAAAACATGGGAAAAAAATTGTCCATTATACATCTCTCAGGGTGGGGCAAATGGCTAATTTCTTTGGCCCAGAAGATAAGATACCTCTAATCAGAAATATAGAATAGAGAGAAAACTGAGAATAGGTTTTTTTAGTAGTTAATACTTCTACTTCATGATTCCTTAACCAAATAAATTCCACTTTTGTACATCATATAAACCCATTATAGCCTACATATAAAAATGGGCAAATTACTGTATCGATGATGCTTGTCAGTTATTTTGGCTGAGTTTTGCTGTGCCACTCTCACACATTTCTACATGCACACATCTGTATGCATGCTGTACCTCCAGACTTCTGTGCATTAAAGCTCTCCAAATTCTAATCACACCTGAAAGCTTGCTCTTTCCGTGCATCGCTGAACCCTCCTTGGGCTGAACTGGGAAGCACGGGGACTGCGGTGGTGAAACGATGGACAGGCCCCGTCAAAGACAGACATTGAGACAAGGCCTGTGACAAGGTAATTAAAGGAAGCTGTTTGGAGCCTGCTTTGGCTGGAATTAGTCAAACTGATAACAGGCTGAAGGTGACTGACTGATGACTTTTACTTCTCACTGTAATTTCTGTGTTGTTCTCTTAAATTACACAGACTAAGTTAAAAGGTTTAGGGTGGGGTTTTTTTCACCTGGGAATGTTTTTAGGTTTATTCATAGTTTAGCTGGAAGGATGTTGGATTTTACAAAGATTTCACCTAATCTCTCCAGTTTTGGGTAGGTGCCTGCCCTGATTCCTTGTCCCTTTTTTTTTTGCTGACAAGCTCCTGCGATGGCCACTAGACCGAACCTGCCTCCATCTCAGGCTACAGCACCTTTTTGAAGCCTTACTTCAGGCTTCTCCAGCATCTTCCCAGACCTGAGAGCCGGGGTGGGTGGTGGGATCCCTCAGAGGTGACCCCCATGAGCCCTGGGGAACTGCAGAGGCTGTGGCTCTCTGGGACCCCCACGCCAGATCCAAGCTACTGTCCCTGAAACCTCCCTGAGGTTCATCAACTTCTGTTGTAATGCTACATTAAAGTCCCTAGGCTTTTGCCATGGATTTAAGATGGAACTTGAGATTTTATGCAGCTAACTGGGGAGAGAGGACATATCTTGGGCAAATCTAGACAAGATTTCTTAGATATTTACCACAAGCTTCAAATATTTGTTTGTATGTAACTGGTATACAGTATAAAATGTGCCTGATTAAATAGACATTGTAAGTCTGAACATGTCAAAACCATCCATAGGCTTCCGTTACCCACATTGCTCTTAAAAGGCAAGGCTGGACTTTCAAGTCTAATAGATCAGAGTTAAATCTTGTAAGAATGTGGATCTATTCCATTCAAATCCCTTAGGAGGTGAACCATTTAACTTCTAAAATTTATTTTGAAGTATAATACTACTTGCAGAGTTTTTTACTGCTATCATATACAAAATTAGGGAATACTCACAGAAAAGAAGAGTCTGGGACATAAATAGGCAAAAAGCCCAACTGCTGTGCATATGACCCAGAGCTTTAAACAGCAATATGGTTGAAACTCACAGTGTATATTTATGTGCACACATTACACAGATATCTATGGAATATATAGAAATAGATATATGTACTGTATATATACATGCACGCAAATACATAAATATATAGATATTTAGTTTGAATATTTGCACACATATCTATATAAATTATATATATATATATATACACAAAGCATGTGTCAATATTCAAGCCAAACATATATATTTATGCATTTGTATGTGAGCGTTCGTGTGTGTTTGTAAGGGAAGAGAAAGACGGCGGGGACCTCGAGTAGCACAGATTAGTAAACTGTGTTTACTTCTGACGGAAATCAAAAGAGAGCAAACACACTGTATGAGAATTGCTATTTACTCAAACACCAGAAGGCAGTGGTGCAACCTGGTGTGATCTAATCCTCCTCGTATGAGCGCTGCGAGGAGAAAAATAAGCTCGTTTAGGACATTGCTAAGCAGGGTTTGAAGCTGCCGCATGGAAGCTCTGCCCTAAGGTGCTGCATGCTCTGCTTTAAAAATGACGGGTTGGGGGCTGCCGTGCTCTGCCCTGTGGTGGTAGATTTTGTGGTCTCCTTCCAGAGCAATACATTCATTTTCATTTCAGTGTAAGTTAATTTTTAAATGTTGATTTATTAGTGAACCAAAAGAGGTAAAAGAAAATATTTTGCAGTGAACAAAAAAGGGCGAAACCCTCAAAGAAACAGATTTATCACATACATAGTCCCATTTTAGATACAGCTACAGGTTTTCTAGTGCATTTTCTTTCTGAGGTGCAAACCACAGCTTTATTACTCAACAATTGACTGCTTTCAGATGTGTTTTAAGTATGAGCAGATGGCTTTCCAAGAAGTGTGATTGCCTGATCCATAAAACACTTCCATGCTTGGTTTACTTTTGCTTCATTTATAAACTTACAAGAAAGCAGACGCTTACGCTCACTGTCAGGTTGGAAAATGAGGAACTGAACTTCACGAGGCAGCAGACACCTCTGCTGAAGGACTTGGGGCTATAACAACTATTTCAGTACCTGTTCCACCTGTCCTTTTTGTGAGATACTGTCCCCCCTTCCAACTCAGATTTCTGTCTGTGTCCTACAATAAGGAGGTATTGGCCTACTTTAAGAATACTTAAGGAGGGATATCCTATCCTGAATACTAAGAAAGCAACTGTAATATAAGAAAAAAATAACTGAGATGGCTATTGTTCCTTGGCTGAAATAATGTATTTTGTGGGTCATCAGCCGGAGGAAGCCACAGGTGTACCGAAGGGTTTAACCTGTATTTGACAAAGAAAAAAAAACCAAGTGCAATTTGAATTGTAAAGACAATCTCATCTGCCGTGACAAAGTAACTATCACTTCTGTAATAACAGCAGTGGAAAAACTGAGGGGAGCCAAATGGTGACACGCTGCTGACTTTGCACAAACAGACTATACCCGTGTTTATTTGCTTTTCCTCCAGACTTTTATTACATTTTCAAATTTATCTATTTCTATTCTATTGATTTTCCATAGTAGTGAAGGCTGAATTAATTTTGTTGTGTGGGCCATTTGATGTATCAGGAGACAAATTTTGCCTGTTAGACATGGTTTAGAGGAGACAATGCAAGTTTAAATGTCTGAGGTTTGGCAGTTTACAAATCAATTATTTCTGTTAGATAGCCAACTGCGGCACCAACTGGGAAACAGATTATATCAGATTACTGCACTTTTAATTAGCCGATCGTGACAGGCAAGGTTTGAAGAGGAAAAGAAATCAATCAGAAGCTGCCAAACTTGGTCAGCCAAATACACAGTGCCATTATTGAATTTTAGACATTGTTCTGAAGCAGAACTTGATCTCCTGGGCTCTGCAAGGGGACCTGCCTCTTGCGAATGATCCATCTTAGAGCCAAAGGTTATTCTAGAGCAAATATTTCCAAACATTTGTTATAATTAGCCTCTGCCAAGATCTGTCACAAAGCAGAATCTCATTAGAGGGAGGAGGAATGGGGTGCGTTCCACCAGTGATAGGGTGTTAGGTGTTCGGGGGGGTGGGGGGGTAACATGCATGTGAGGATGCATTTCTGTGCATAGAGGAATGCATTTTGGCTGACAGATTTGAGAGACATTTCTTTCACCTCAAAAGACCAGAGTGCCTCAAAACTGAGTCACTATTTGCTTTTCTATGTCATTGGCTTTATAACAAGATAATTCTAGCGACCCAGAGTATCCTGTCCTATAAAGCAAGATTTATGGCATGCTGTCTTAGAACCTAATTCTCTCATGCCTTCACCTCACACAGTCATTTGCTCTGTAAACTACACATACAACGGCCTTACATCAAGATGGTCCCACATTGCACAGGCAAAGGGAAGTCAAGGTCAGCAGCTCAGCTGAATTATGGTAAAAAAAAAAAATAATCAGAGGACATAGGGCAAGGTTCTACATTTTTGCAAGAGTAGAGAAAGCAGTGTGTCTGTCTCTCCCAGCGCATCAATTGGAGGTTACATTTTGGGAAGTCTTGTTGAGCTTTAAATTGTGCTCATGGGCACAACATCTACCAAAAATCCTTCCATGACTGACAGACCACAGAAGTATCCTTGCAAGTGCCTCTGCTGCATTCACTGCTCTTCATTTTAGGTCCTGATGTGCATCTCTCTCTAGCAAATAAAGACGACACTACCGAAGTAAATTGATGCCTTTGTATCATCCTCATGCAGATACCTGTGTGACAAGTACCTGGCAAAGTCCTTTCAGTTTCCTATGTGGGTTGATTCTGCCAGAAGAGGACATTCAGTCTCAGTCTAACAAAATATTTATTGATGTTCCATGCTAACTATGTGGTTTGTCCCATGGATTGGGGCGTTGATTCACACTCCAATTAAATACACACTTCAGAAAATAGACCAGAATGACATTGCTCAGTCCCTTAAAAGATATAACCATGCCTGGTTATCTGTTTAAATATCTTCAGTATTTTCAGCTTCAGAAAATATTTTGTTGTAAAAGATGGAGAAAACTCTTGCTTGTATGCTGGCTATAATGTTCCATTTGCTAAACTCTGAGTCCATTTCCACACATCCATTTGTGCTTATATATATGCCTTTCTTTTACTCTTTTTGTTACTTAAAAGAAAGATTCTTGCCTTGGAAAGACAAAAAAGGTGTATTATACTCATATGATAACTAAAACCGCTGCATGTCACTTTTGTGGATTTTGAGTACTGTGCTTGATGTTTGGCACCCCGTAGCTCTACGTGGGGGTTCTGTTTTGTCTGGTCTTTCTTTGCATTTCATTGATTAGGTGGGTGCAGAAGCAGAACTTCTTTGTCACTTCACTGGAAGCTGTCTGGATGGCTGCAAAGTGTGTCATAAATCAATTCTGCTCGGAGGACTGCTTGCAACAAAGTCAATAATGGAGCAGGAAAGCACACATGCTATCAGAGGAGTCAGAATGAAAGGAGGAAAGAACCCAGTAGTCAACTTTAAAAAAATAATTGAGCTGCAGCCAAGTTTTGTCAAATATATGGTACAAGGCCACAATCTTTGCTTTCTTCTGCATCATCTTTTTAATGCTCTGCCAGTTAACACACCACCATCACGAGGATACATACGAAAGCAAGGATCTCTTGTGAGCAGCTGATATATGAAGTGTTATCCCACTCTTCAAAGATAATTTTCTAATTTCAGCCTAGTGTGGACTATCCCCAAACTTGTAGGATTTATAACTGCATCTTATACTGTTGTAAAATGTTCTTCTCATTCCTTACTGCAGCTGTCCTTGTTTTCACTCAATATTTATGTACTGACATCTGCCAGAATTATTCCTACAATGCTAGTTTACACATTACAGCTGGAATAAAATAATATTTGTGCAAAATCTACTTTGGGCAATACCACTGTACATCTCATTATTGTTGTTCCTGGCACCTGTCTGTCACACCTGGTATTCTTCTAATTCCTGGTAAGCCATCCTGTCACCCATTAACCTCACCAGGTATGATGATGGGAAGGAAGGAAAAGAAGAAATCCGTACAAATGGACAACATTCAGTTAAAGTCATTGTCAACAATCATTTGTCTGTACTAAAACAATTAATTAACCTTAAACAAAATATGTTACACTTCAGATAAAGTTTTGATTTAAACACCAATATTTTCCCTCCAATTTAGAGACCAAGTACTGAAATCATTAGTGTAATTTGCCAATCTGTGTGAAACTGGTAACAAAAATCCTCTGGGGTCAACACAGATTTACATTTTCTGTCTTTTTATTTTTTTCTTTTTTTTTTTCCCCATGATGAATATTAATACTCATTTTCCTAGTTTCAAGTTGCTTATTTTTTTATTTTGTTCTCTAATAGAAAGGTTGTTTTTCAAAGGAAGCCTGGTACTTTTTCTCTGGTTCCTTTGTTGAAAAGTTTAAGGCTTTGTAGGCAGTTCCTTTGAGAGTCATTAGTCTTAACTTAAGACAAGTATGAATGTTAATTAAAAGTTTAGTTCACTGACAGATAAAATAAAACTTTACTCACTCTGGAAAACAATCAGCAGGAGTAGCTACCAGCTAATACAGCACAGACTATGATAAAAAAGACAACCTAACTTTTCATCAGTACAGTCAGAAATAGTACATTTCAGGGTGTTGGGGTTTTTTTGATCTTTGTGTTTGCTCATTAGCTGTTATCTCTTGATAGCCATTTCCACACCTCCCTAAGTCATTATCAAGTCCAAACATACTTCTGAAAGGGGCTAGAAAACAATAGAAGCTCATATCATTAATGATAATTTTCTGTTAGAAGAGAAAATGTAGATGAAGCCTGTGAAGGTGTAACATTTCCCCCTGCAGCAGCCAAAGAAAAAGAATTTGCTTTTCACTCTCTGTAGAGTCCTTCTTCCCAACATGGCCTGGAGGGAACTTCATTTTTTTGCTTAACAAGCTGAGCACTTTGCAGATTGGTTATTTTTCGCCTGTGTAATTCTACCAGTTCTGCCTTTAAGCAACTCTGGAGTTTGATAACTGCTACAAGGATGTTCTGACCAAAGGTTACACCAAACAGTCTTTTTTCAGCACTTGGACTTCTAGGACAAACAAGGAAGGACAGTAAGTCCAATTATAATTCTAACTCTCTAATCTCTAACTCGACGCAGTTTAGCTTCTTTTTAAAAACAGACACTGGCAAACCAAGCACAGCGGTTTATTTTCCCCTGCACTATACGCCTCAGCAATAGATTCTGCCATCCTTTCTGTCTCAGTCGAGTGGTACCCAACAGTATCTGTTCTTTTCCAAACAGGCTTTTTTGTTCTCATCTTATTGCTAATGTGTGATGAAGAGAGCATGAATTTTGAATGCAGCAATTATCATTCAATAGATAGGTTTAAATGCTCTGAATGCTACTTAAATTCACAGAGGAAAACTTTTTTTCATGCTAGTGGGAAAAAAGTCGTTGAAATAAAGTGGAATCAGTTTTTATAGAATTATGTCTAGAATTGCTATTGGGGTTTGAATTCAATTCTATACTTCTGTTATTACAGCTCAAGCTAAAATCCCTTAAAGCTAAAGAGGTCTCATTTTTAATTGTTTCAGCTAAAAATGGGTGTCCCATATATCATCCTACATCTGATGCTGACCAATGGACAGAGTCATACAGAAATACAAAGACATCCAGTGTGGACTAAAAAATTCCCTGCCTTTGTTTTAAATATGTAGTTCAAATCATAGCCTGGATTATCAAGAGGTTTTAGCAAGCTACAAAAATGGAATTAATTTCTTCAAATACATAACTCTTTCTGAACTTATAATGAGTTAGGAAATACCATGTGAGAGCTGATATTCCTCATCAATCTGCCTCTGGATGCACACTATGATATGAAAGACATCTTGAATGGTGCCTTTCAATGGAATGACAAGTTTTGCAAGTGACTGAGGAATCACTGAGCATTTATCACATCACGTGAAGCCAGGATAACTTATTAAACCTTGTGACCAGTGTTATACAGTGAGAATTCTTGCAGAGCTTGCAGAAGTTTACCAAACAAAATATAATGTGCTTGTCATTTAATGTAGAAAAAAACCCCAAAAACAAAAAACCAAACCAACAACAACAAAAAACTTTCTAAAAACTTTGCTTACATAGTCAGAGTCCTGGAAGAAAGCAATGTCTTGACCCCTTGAGGGACATAGTCCTCTGCTGTATTTTTACCACATGACTGACATACGCTAGAGACCCCCAGGCTTTCACCCCCAGGCCCAAGGGCTGTTTAACACACAGAGAAGGTGAACACCAGCCAATTACCAACCTAAACGCCAGCTCAGGAGAGTCTTTTTCCTGCACAATGGTTCGCAAAACACCTACTGATTCATATTGAGAGACAATAATGTTTTTAGTGGGGAAAAGAACACCTTCTATCATAACAAGCAATAGAGAGAAGCTTCAAGCCAATTAGAGAAAATGGACCACAGTGAGTCAACATTCAATAGCTCATGATTTAGAAAAGTATTCACCTTGAAACAGTCAATATGTGCATTACACACGGATATTTAACAGAATACCTCACCCATAGTTTAATTAACTGTGCAAACAATTAACAGTGCTCAAGTACAAAGACTGAAAATTCTCTACACAGCTTAAGTGAGAATGTTGTCATTCTCCAGACGTGAACCCTGTGTCATAGCTGGCTCCACAGATCGTGAAGAGATCCTTACAGATGTCCAGGGACTCGTGCTCTTATGACGCTTATTTATTGATCTGTGAAAACTTTCCAAAGGATGATAGTACAATGAGCTGTAATAACAACCAATGCTCAGTGGCTGTTGAAGCACAGAAGATTTAGATGCATGCTGACCAACAATTACAATATCCCACTCGTTTTCTGGAAGGCAAACGAGGTGCAAATTAAAGTTATGAGTCTTCTGTGTGTCACGCTAATATAACAGCTTCTGTGGCCATCTCTGCAAAAAGCAGAACATCTGGTTCACTATCCTCTGAAAACTACAACACTGACTTTTGTTTTCCAGTTCTCTTTTGGAGGTTAGTAGCTGTACTTTGCTACCTTTCCGGTCCTGGTGCATGGCTTCCCAAGTGGAGGAGCAGGGTGTGTGGGGTGAAGGCTTCCCAAGACCCGGTGGGTCCCCACGAGGGGAGCACAGTGCACCTTCAGGGCTCCTCTTGCTGGGGGGAGCTCAGGAGAGAGCGCTGCTGCTTTGCCTTATATTCCCGTGCCCATCCACCCGGACGCGGTGCTGTCCCCAGGGCTTGGAGCCCTGAAGCTGACCTTCCCTGAGGAGCCCTGTGCTCTCCGGGGGTGACCACAAAGAGGGGTGTTCCCAGGTAATGGGCTGCGAAGCACTGCATGCTTCGGATTGGCGTCACCAATGATCACTGTTCTGAAACCATCCTTAGCGACTGAATAGGTAGATAAATGGGTCCAGACTGACGTGAGACAAATACTTAGGAAGATAACATTGAAAAGTGTCTTAAGGCTGTGGATTCTTACGAAGAAAAAGCTGGGGGAAAGAAGATAGGGAGAGCTGTAGAAAGCTTGAGCAAATGGCAGTATTTTTGCACTTTCTTTGCATTACAAAAGGCTCCAGGTGCAGCATGTTTCCAGTCAGATCAGCAGATCTAAAGCAAACACTGAAATATTACCATACACCAGCATTTTTCAATTTTTATTTTCATTTGAGAGTCCCTAATTATTTTCCTGGGGGAGGTATGTACAGTAAATGTAAGCCTACTGTCAGCTTTAGTGGACCTTGTGGTCTAAAGTCAATTTAGTCTTCAGGATCTGTTGATCGGAGGTTAAAAGTGCTGCTCTCACACCCTTTTGAAAAATTGATTTGGTAAAGCTTGTCACTTTAAGGGATGGACTGCCTGCCACAAGTGTAAGGTTGCCTTTTGATTTCATTACACTTCTTTTTCTATTTAAATCTGTGGTTAGACTGGATGAGAAGAATTCAAGCTGTAAAATGCCAGGTGGGCTGGGAAGGCTGTAATAAGAGTATCCCAGCAGGCAGTGATGGTTCTCCAGCAAGGTAAATGCTGCATATCAGGGAGTTCAAATGGTGCTGGTGAAGAGCACAGGAAGGGAAAAATTAGAAACTGTAAATAAAAAATATTCTCAGACACTCTAAAGCCTAGGTAGCAGCTGATCTATAGGAAAAGCAACAGACTTGGCTATGACACAACAGCAAGCCTGGTTCAATCTTCTTAACCTTTGCCAATTGGTTTATACCAGTTTAAATTCATCTGCCTGTCTCCTGTGGACCTACAAAGAAGACACACCAAGTGCTAACATAGGTACTGTGCTGGGCAAGAACAGGAGGAGGAGGAGGTTTCCACAGTCTAGTCACTCTGCCTCCTGAAGGAATTTTTTTTTAAAGGCTATTTTCTAATGGAAACCACTTTCCTGTGGTAACCTTACTTCTGCAGAAATACGCTTCTCGTTCTCGCAGAAGTATACTTACGGACCTGCTTGAAAGCGCCTGTGGTAGCTAAATTACAAAAGTGGATGGCCTTTAAATTTATCTTAGCAAAGCAGGTAAAGAGGGATGCTGAACCAAGATGATCCTGAGCCACTGGGTGCCACTGGTGTCCTGCCACCGCTGCTGACTTACCCCTGCCTGCCTTTCACTTCTGAAAACAGAAAGGTGGCATTTGTGTCGTTGCTTATGCACAATAAAGTGAAAATGGTCAACAGCTGAGAGCAAAAAGAAAACAACAAGCTACTTTGTAGCATGAAAAGAACTGATAACGTGTTTCCCTTTCTCTAAGAAACTTAAGCCTTTTGGAAGAAAAGAATGAAAAGCCAAGAGAAATACCATACCCCATGTCATGAATATGACCTTGACATTAGCCCGGTAAAGTTATTCAACCTGAATGCTTCCTCAGTGGTTCTGAAGCTGTCCGTAACCTGAACTTTAGTAAGCTTGTGGCTGTATTTTAGAGTATTTAGACAAAGTATATGAACTGATTATTTGCACCTGTTTTATGACCAGAAAAGAACTGTGTTTATTTAATGTTACAGTTCATTAACTGACTTTCATTTCTTTGTAATAGCCAATTAAATTTTCTTGGAGACTGTCTTTTGTCTGGTTTTACTTATGGTGAGCAGTATAATGATACATGATCTGTAAAAAAAGTCATGGATGATAACAGGAGAAATGCCCTTCTAGGTACATCAGTATCAAAAGGTGCGTAAGAGCACGGCACATCTAAAATTCAACTCTGCAGATTACTCAGTTTGTGTTTTAAGCCATTCAGCTATAAATATATCTATATATAAATTAACACTTAATGACACTTCTGAAACAATTCTTTCTGTTCCTGTAGCTGAGTGACAACGTTGCAAAACCCCCAAGTTCCACAGAAGAAAAATTTATCTAGGAGATATCATTCAGTTTCTAAATGTATGAATAAAATAGCGTATTATTGGAACGCACCGACTCCATGGCTGCCGCTACTGCTGCTGACATTTTGTTGGGAACGGCTGCCGTTCTCCCAGTGGCCATTTGCTGCTCTGGCAGGGAGCAGCTCAGCACCAGCTAACAAAGTTCACCCCAAATGAGGTGGCTGCAGGCTGCTCTCGAGTGCGAGCCCTTTGGTACTTGCCCATTTGCTCAGTTATCTCGAACTTCCAGGCATATGCTGTATTTCTGACAACTGTACTGAGTGTTATTCATACTGGAAGAGATTTTAAGTAACTGGCGAAAAAAATATTACAAACCTAACATATTGCAGACCTCTGTGCTAACAAATGGAAACCTCCCACTTCTGTCGTATCCCTGGCAGAAATTAAAGGAGGGTTTGTGCTCTGATACTGCTCCGCACACTGAAGGTGCTAGCAGAGTTGCTTCTATACAGGGTACTGCATGGTCAAGAAGCTCATTGCCAGAATTAGTCTTATAGAGTCTCATAAAAATCTAGTGAACTCCAACTTTTATTAAAAAAGTACTAAGGATAGATCACAGATGTTGAGATCCAGCTTAAAGCATAGTTTAGGGAGGTGATTTTCTTTGCTAAATTATCTGAACAGATTCTCATATATTCTCACTTATGACTATGTACCTCTACACCAGTGAACCATAAATGCACAAGCTTGAGAAAGCTTTTTTTTATCACTTTCTTGCTTTCTTTGTACAGACTTTTTAGGCTATGACACATCAAGTAGATTAGCTGGTCTCCATAGGAAAGCCCTATCTTTCAAAAAATTAGAATTTTAATTTTTGCTTTTTCTGTTTCCAAAGGTACAGATAGAACTATGGTAGCATCATTACCGAGAGCAATCACACATATAAGGTTTTCTCAAAGGTGAGGCAGCCTCTTGAGCTGCCTTTCTTTCTGAGGTTCGGTGCTCACACTTTAAGGGGTTGTTCATAACAGATTCCTGGTATCCAGAGAGAGGACTTGGAATTGTTTCAAAGGGCACCATCACTGCAGCCTTAACAGGGCACCTACAGGCAAGGGAACACACCAAATACAGTACAGACAGCATCTGAGAAAGGGAGAAAGGAGGGAGAGAAAGAAGGAGAGAAAAAAAAATAGGAAAGACTGGAGCGGGGTAGGAGAGAGGAAGGATTGAATGTACTGAACAACTTCATATGGAAAACCTTTCATTTACTGAGTTTGGGGAAGTTCAAACCTGGAGTTTGATTGCCATTATTACTTTTTAGCTCCGGTCACTTCAGTATTACTTGGCACTGGTGTGATTTGCTGTAATGTCTCAGAGGGGTGATGAGGATGAGGACTCAGCGCATCTTGGGAAAAACAGTTTAGCAGAGTAGCCCTGGCCACCTGCTCAACTGCCAACTGTTCACACTTTTTTTTCCCTTTTTTTTAAGCAAATGTGCCAAAGGATATCAAAACATATTTATCAGAACACTAAAGTAATAAACTAGAACAAGGTGTTGGTTTAAAAAGGAAACGTGGTGGAAAGATATATTAAAAAGGTTTGAAAAACACTTCTCTCGATTTTGTCCTTGAAGGGTAAGTTAGTCCCTCCAGTATCATTTTCCAGTGCAGCACCTTCCTGGGCTGCATAGCTGTAGCAAAGCTCCCTCCTCCTGCCACCCTCAGGCCTGAGCTCCTGGTCCTGTTCTTTCCTCTCCTGCTCTCACATCGCCCAACACCTTCCTCATGCTGGACACGTTCACCAGACAGAAACTGTTTCCTTCCCTCTCTACAACCACCACCCCAATCACATTGACCAGGCTCGTTTCCTTTCCGTCTGCTACCCCACCTCAGAAATCTTCTTCGAGGCCCTACGGAGTCCTTGTACACAAACTGCAACAGATCGACCTAAATGCACATCCCTTTTTGTCACTCCCTTCTGGAGGGAGGCAGCTTCGTCTGTGCAGGCCTACAGATTGTAGATATCTAAAATGGAATTTTCTGTTCTATGGATACAATTTCTTTCCTGCTATTTTTACCATTTCAATTCAGGATGAAAATCAGAAAATGCAATTTATAACCTGACAGAAATTCCAGGTTTTAACCACTTATTCAGAATATGTTGCAGCATATTTTCTGTGTGGAATAAATCAGCACATTGGGTATTTTAAACACACATTGATTTTTTGTTAAAATAGAGATGATTTCAAAGGAAGACCCAAATATTCTGACAATTTTAAAATTGTCTTTCATTTTGGTTTCATCAGTTTCTGTTACAGCTATCCTTATAAAAGCTTCATTAATTTAAATTCTGATCAAGAGAGATACAAGACAGAATACTTTCAACAAGATAGATTCCAATTGCCCATCTTTTTAAAAGCAAAAACATTACTATAAACTCTGCATCTGATAGTCATGAGGAAATACTTAAATTTATACAATAGGTTAAGCTTTTCAGAAAGGTTCATTGTGTTTGGTTATCTACTTTCTCAGTATGAGTAATCAGCATTTCCAAAAATTTGTCCTGCTTGAAATGACGAGCTGAAATCACTAGGCATTCTGGTCCTTCTTTTCTGCTATTTTTTTGCACTTTTTTTCATTTTCAAGGTGAAATACTTCCTTTCATTTGAGGCATCTTTAGATACCAAACATTTCTAGGATAGGAGATTAAACTAATCAAAACCTGCGTGTTTAATACAGTGCCATAGAGTGTAATATTCCTATCTTAATATCTTAACAAAGACTTACAAGGGCAGGGAAAACATTCTTGCAAATTTTCAGCAGGGAAATGTAACTTCTTGTAAAGACTTCAAACAAAATCAGTGTGTGACAGAACCTTGCAAACTTCTTGGAATTCTGAGTGCTAGAGGAGGGCCCCCCCTCAGCACTACCTGGCAAAGGCCACCAGTAATCCCCAGCCTATCTCATGTTGGAACAATGGGAACCTTTAGGAGATGATACAGTCTGAAGCTCCGTAATTTTTTAGTTTTAAATTCTAAGTATAGAAACACAGCCTGAGGCTATCTGTGCTGTACTCCAGCTGGTCTGGACCGGTGATGGTTTCAATTATTTCTTTTTGGAGATGTAGAATTCACTTGCAGAGAATCTCCAGCTGTGTTAAAACCTCTTCTTTCTGGGTGAAAGTGTAATTTATGTCTTCCCCATTCAGCTAAAACATTTTGTGGCTACACAAACAGCCACCTTCCTAATGGGGAAACACAGGGCACAGTCAGCAATAGCACCAACATCCTTAGTTTGAAATTGAGCCTGTGAGAAGCTGTTGAAGTGCAGTATCTTTCTTTCCTTTTTTTTTTTTTCTCTTCTTCTTCTTTTTTTTTTTTTTTTTTTTTTACCATTTGTTATTTATGAAAATTAAAATGCCCTTGCAGTTAAATGCCATTATCCCCATCACTTCCTCTAGCCTATCAAATTGCTCGTGTGGATGCTTCCTAATCTGCTCTGGAATTTAGAATTTATTGTAATCAAGTCAAAGTAAATTGGGTTATCAAAGACCTATTTATTAGATTCCTAAGTAAATCTGTTTGCTTTTGAACCTGGCAGCCAAAGAGCTGAGTGAGAGGACAGAAAGTACAATATCTAACAGAGGGGAAAAAAAATGTCAGGCAGCTAAAGGAAGATGAAGGACCATAACGTCCCTGTTTGGCACAGGGGAAGATACCTGTCTCAGGGGTGGATGCTGTCAGCTCTCCCACAATGATTCTTTCCCTTCTCCTTCCAAGAAATTACAGATGTGTTTGCAGGCAAGTTGTTGTTCTCCCCTACCTTTCATCTTCACATCACGCTTTTTGGTAATGTAAGTGTGCTTTCTGGCACCCATTACCTAGGTGCTTCATTGTACATAATAAAAAAAGAGGTCAAGAAGAGGAAAGAGAGAAGATGCTCCAACAAATCTCAGACCTCAGGGCTCCTCACAGCAATCCAGTGTGTGCAGCCCCTGTACTCTCAATGCCAACCGTGATGATTTGCTTGAATAGAGGTGATAAAACAGGACGCTAAACTTGGGAACAATTTTGTGCACAAGCTACAGCAACAGTCCAGCTGTTGCTTTTACATGAAAAATTGTCCAATTATTTACTTGAAATTGCACAAATTCTAACACGGTCCCGGGTTTTTCTGGCATTCATCTGTCACACTGTCTGTCATATAAAACCACCCAGAATTAAAATCCACATCCCTTTAGCATCTCAGCAAAGTGTTGTTGGCCAGGGCTGTTGTTCTGATGGATGATACTAGTGACAGCTGCCAGAAAACACAGCTAAATTGCCCAATGGATACCTTGAAGGTGTATGCAGCAATATGTATTACCTAAAAAGAATCAATATATATCTTTCTTTTCATCAGATTGTACTTGTACACTTTATTCTTTAATACTAACCTTCTAAATCTAATTTCTCTGGAGTTACTTATTCAGACAACGCTGGTATGATTAATAAAAACAGAACTGGAATTGACAATGGCTAGATTAAAATGCCAAGCCCAACCATCAGAAGCTATAAATTGGTAAAGATCTATTCACAGAAGTATGCCAAGGGTTTGGTCACTCTTGTTTATTATACTATTATTTCATGATCATATCTCCACTGACAGAATGGAGCATCTCCTAAACCTGACTATTGAAGTAAGCCTAGGAAACTGAGCTGATTTTGGATGGCTCATTTTCTTTCTCCCTGCCCACCCTCCCCCCCCCTTGTTTTTTTTTTTGCAGTTAGCCAACTGAATGTACTTGATTTGTAGCAAGACTGATTTGTCCTTAATTTTTAAAGCAGACCCAGCTTGCACAGAGCTTAAATGGATCTACGAGTCTTTTGGCCAAGTAGGTCCCATATCTAGAGACAACCATCAGGAATAAGTGGATTCGGGAAACACAGCTTCCAGTTTCCTGGGAATCTGTAGTTTTCATTGAGAATTGATCAAAATCAGACTAATTGCTTATTTTTATTGTATTCAGCTAATTTTGAATGAAATTATTCTGACTAGATTATTTTCCAGTAAAACCTGTTCTATCGAAATGTTTCTAACCAGCTTTAATAGAAACCATAAAATCACTGTTTCTCACAATTTAAGGTTATTATCAACAACCTTCAGCTCTGCATGAGCTCTGAAGTACTGACAGTCCAAAAAAGCATGGAAGAAAACAGCGTTAAAAAAGTAGAAACATTGGGGTGAAATAGCTGAGATCAAACCTCAGGTCAGTAGAAGAGGCCCAAAGAGAGCACAGGTCTCCCAGCTCCCAGGCTGGGACCAGGCGCTGGCTAGCAATGTTTCTAATTAGCAGTGTAGATACCACTTTATTCATGTCAATGATATTTACCTACTTAAAGCTGTGACCACAGTTAAAGAGTCACATTGAGGTTCCCTTGAAAATCCAGGCTGTTATTTTATAATTAGCATAGTATATATACATACAGGACAAGGCTGTCTCAGCAATAGATTTAATTCAGCAGCGAAGCCTTGGCAGTCAGGGTACATTTTAAATACTCTAAAGCTGTTTATTTAGTCCCTGTTAATTTTAGCACTGAAGAAGCTGAACACACATTTGTTTCATGGTACTGCTATATCCCCAGCAGGTTCTGCTATTTCTTGTTTATAAATATATTTCTTGTCAATTAATTTATGGGGTTTATTTTTTCCTTTTCCTTTTTTTTTTTTTCTGAACCAGAAATGACATCTTCAGTCACTGCAATGTATGTATTAAAAATTAAATTGCTCCCATCTCTTAAGGTTTTTGACAAAAAATATGGAGATACAAAACTATTTCAACCTGAACTGTGCCATTTCATGCAGAAGTAGATATACAACCGTACCTGTCATTTTTTTTCCCCAGATAAATATTTTTTAATGGATTTCTATTTCTTTTACTGAAACAACCACAGAGCAATCACAAAGTTAGTATTTTAAACACTTCATAGGCTCTAACTTAGAAATAACATTTAAGCATTAATTTTCTAAGAAAACAGAAAAGATGAACTTCTAAAAAAGCGGTATTTTCACAAGCAAGATGTTCAAAGAAACATAAACAGTAAACTTGGGAGTGCAGATTTGGTGCAGTGTTTCCAGAACCCCAGCTCCAGAAATTTACATATAAATGTAGATATTTACCACACAGAGAGTTCCACTTGTGGCCTGTAGCTGTCACAAAGCAATGCTGCCCAGATAGTTGCGTATCCCACAGTCCTTGAACCTTACGGGGTGGCCAGTTCAACATCGCAAGCGACAGCCCTTCAGCTGGTTTGGGTCGGTTAAGCTTTGCACCAGCTGTGATGCATGACAAGTTTTGGTGGAGGTGTGCCCTCCTCATTCAATGTCTCCCTTGGATTGCTACAAGGTGGCATTTGTCTGCGTGTTAAAATGCGGACAAAGGAAGCCAAGGTGAGCGGGACCACGGAACGGGGTCAAGGAGCTTACAGAAACGCCCTGAAGCAGCCTACTGGAAAGCAGCACTCGGAGGCGATGCAGTCAGAGAGAGGGTGGCCTAAGCAAGGATGAGGTCAGTAAGAAAGCAGGTGAAAGACCTGAATGCCAATAGGGGAAATTTGGAGACAAGAATTGTTAGTACAAAATGTAAAAAATGCTATCAAAGGGACAGGTGAAACCATGGGGAAGAGCTCTCATCGCTGGAAACAAAGGCGTGTGATGGCCAGGAAAACTAGGAATAAAGGTTATACCCATGGGACAGCATTTTATGATAACTGAGTGGTGGTGGTGGGGGGTGGGAGGAGGTAGAATATGTTTGCTCTTTTTGGGCTGGTTTTTTATAAATTGTAGGCATAGATAAAACTGGATTAGTTTAAGACAAAATCTCTTTGAGGCAGAATGGTTTGTGGTAGGGCACTCCTCTTGCTACCAAAAAGCATAACCAGGAAAGCAAAGATTAATTCACATTTCTGTCTGACAAAATTAAAATTTTGGCAACAAATTAATATCCATTAGTGATATTTGAAAAGTTTATTAAGATAAATTAAATATTGTGTAGTGATGGAAAAGTAATTTTTAAGTAAAAATCCCACATCTTGTTTGGTACTAAAGCGATATTTGTTTAAATGGTAGGAAAATACCCTTACTTTGAGAGGTGGACTCAGTTGCTTTGCAAAATTTATATATCTTACATCACCTATTCATAAAATACTTATAAATATTAAAAGATGCATACAATGTTTTTCAGAAGCTTGTTTTAATAATTGTGTAGCCTGGCTGTTATTGTTTGAAGATGAAATTGGGGGCTTCAAGGATAGTTTAGCTTACCTTTTATTTCTTTTCTAGACAAGGCCAAGAACTTAGTCTAATATTTGATTCTTATTTCCTCTACATGTAATATTGGTACACATACAGCATGTTTCTGCACAGAAGCTAGGGGTACTGGTGCTTACTGCGTGCCTATGCATATGAATGTTATAAAGGCAGAGAGCTGCCTGGGTAAATTCCAAGCAAGACAAACTGCAGCATTTCTTGTAATATATTTAATTATTTTTCTTAAATCACATGGCAGGTTAAATACAAAGTTATGAAAAGTTTCTTTTTTAATAAAATATTACTGTGAACTGATGGGATTAAATTTGGATTCTACTCAAATTAGTTGATAAAAGAAATATTAAATGGCTATGGCAAGGAAAGTTGCAGGATTTTGCATTTGATCATTAGCTTTTGTCAGTCATGTGATAGGAAGAGGCTCTATATATCAGAAAGTAACAGAAAGTACACTTCAATGTTTAAAATAATTGAAAGCTAAGCACCAACGTGGTATATTCTAAACACCCATGACCACTACCCACTATTTTCTTTATTTGTATGTGTACTATTTTGAATTTTATCTTGTAGAACAGTTTTTTAAGCTTTCACTTCAGATTACGGTAGACCAGAATAAACTTGTGAGCAGTCTTGGTACGAGCATTGCTGATACAGATTTTCAACTTTTGTTTGTAATTCTCACTAGGAATTTTATTGACAAAGTAAAAGTTTCTGGCCAAGTATGGGTTGGATTTACTGTCATGACATGTGACTATTAAAAACTGTAAATTTGGGTTTTTTGCAAGTGCTTCAGAAGCTTGAAACTCAAATCTATATTCAAAGGCAACATGAAAAGGAAATATTAAGTTAATTATCAAATAAACCAACTTTGATTAAACTTTATAAACGATTAAACAAAAGACCAAGGTGAAATCTTGGCCTCTTTTTTTTCCCCAGTGACAAATCTCAGTGAAGTCTAGGGAGGACTTCTGATTTATTTTATATGACGTAAGCAGATGGACACTATTCCTGAGAGTCCTCTCCAAAGTTCTGTTGGAAAAACAATTCAATGCAGCAGACAGTGATCTAATGACATATTTCACAGATAGGACCCTGCATAGAGAAATGTTTACATTCTTGAACGTGATTTAAGGAAACTAAAATTAATCTCCTTGGCCAGGGAGTCTGGCTACAGAAGACTGAAATGAAATGTAGCTTAAGCAGCTGGAAAAAAAGTGGCTCCATCTTCCCCCAGTAAATGCTGTTCCTACATGTGGACTGAAGCCAAGTTCCTCTCTCTTTTAAGCCCAGAGCTGGGTTATGCTGTTTGCCACTACTGGGTGGAGGCACCTGAAGCAGTTCTGGAAGAGAGGGAGAACAAGCTTGCTCAGTGCGATGCTGCATCTGGCCTGTCTACCTCACGCAAAGAGGATGGAGCACCTCACCCCGGGTGTACACAGCTTCGGGCACCCAGGCACCTAGTCTGCGTGGTGACAGACGTGGTTTTGGCAGAAAGCTCTATTTCCCTGCTTACGTGCTTTCCATAGTCAGGACTTCTAAGATGGGACTTTTGTTATCTTTGAAAAAGAGACACAGAAACAGAGAGACAGATCTAGACCAGCCCCTTGCCCCAAAGTCAGATCATCTGTTCCAAAATCTTTACTGGCAGGTGTTCGTCAAGAGCCTTCTTGAAAACCTGCAATGAGGGAGACTTCACAGCATCCCCAGGCAATCTATGACTTATTGCAAACAGTCTGAAAACACGCTCAAAGGTACAGAAAGTAAATTAAAAATCTGCTTAGAAACTTCAAACAGGTGCTTTGGGGAAATCACAATCTGCTTTAACACTTGGAGAATACTGTTTCTCTTATTCAAGAAATCTATAAGTATTGCGTATATAATTATATAAAGCAGTAATACGCTAAGTACCATGAAGTGGTACTACAGATTACTTAATAATCAGTACTAGTCTCGGGCTGTCTATTGTACCTGGCTGACAAACCCAGAAAGCCTACCTCTGTCCTCAGGAAGCGGTACTCAGCGTACAAAAGAAGAGGCAGCCCATGGACAGACGGATCAAAAAGTACAAGATGGCACTGGAGAATGGCACAGCACTCTCCAAACTAGCCAGCTGCAACAAGGTCTTTTACCATCTCATCCCAACATACTCTTCATGCCAGTCCCTCTGCTGCCTTCTCCTCACCCCAGGCAGGCATTCTTTCCCTCTTCTCTCTGCTCCTTCCTCCCCTCTCTTCCTTGGCTGCCCAACCCCTTACCAGAACCAGCCACAGCTGCACCTCATCTACATCAGCCAGCCCACAGCTGTGTATTATCAATGATAATTAACCCAGCTTCATTCCTCTATGGGAGAGCAGGTAGGCAGTGTTTAGTATTTCAAACTTTCATGAAGTTTTTGTAAAATTTTAGTGGAGTCATGGAACTGAAGGAAGAAAGAGAAAGAACTTTGCAGTTATTTGTAGATAACTCTTTGCAGGTACCAGAAGCATCACAGAAAAAGCAGAAAGATTGTTTTAATGTGAACCCAGCAATATGGGAGGTTGATGGCATGAACTAGTCAAGAGCTAGACAAGTGGCTTCTCTGTAATAAATGGAAGATTATTTAAGAAATGGCAGGGCAATAGTAAGAAAATGGGAACAGACTGTGAGCAGCTTAGAAATTGATGGCGAGCAGCTTACATTTGATTAGATTAACAGAAAGAGAACCACGAGGAACTGCTTATAGAAGACTTATGAATGAAGAAGTAGTACCAGAAATAAATCTCCTCAATATTTTTCTGGAAGATTAGAGGGGAAATAGGGAAGATTACATTTGTCAAGGTGGGTAAAAGGGTACTTTAAGTGATGTAAGTATAAAAAAGGCTAGATGAAAATTTCATCTGTGTGCTTTGATACGAAGTCCATGTTCTAGTTTTGTTACTCAGGGGAAAAAACCCTGCAAAAGCTGGATATAACTTGTATGTTTGAAACACAAAGTGTCTCTGAATACAAGTTATTACTTGTAGAAGACTGGTATGATAATAGTAGTTTTCTGCAATGATCAGGAAAACAGGTAGTAAGATGACTTGTGGGAATTAAAGTTAAAGCTTCATCTATCCACCATACGTTACTAGAGGTGGTTGCTTGTAAACCAGTGGAAGACATCTAAAGCACAGGACAAGAATTTTTTTTTTTTTTTTTTTTTTTTGGGTGGTGGTGGAGGAAATCAATCTAGATTATGGTTGTAGATCTGTCAGTAAACCAACTGGGGGAAAAGTTTGTGCTTGCTGATGAGGCTTATAGATGGAAAGCTAGGGAAAAGAAACTGTAGCTACTTATAATGTGGGGTATTTCTGTGCTTTGCCAAGCTCTTCTGTTGTGACATATGTAATGACACTGTTTTGGATCATTATTATATTCACACATTGCAATTGTATAGGAAGAGTGATTAGCAAAGAGGAAAAATAACCTTTTGAAGCTTTCTCAACCATTAAGATATGCTGGTTTCTAGTTCAAGTAAAGGAGTATGTTGCTGGCACAAACTGCATTTTGAACTTGTTATTTCACAAATAGTTTAAAATATTAAATATTAAAAAAATATTAAAAGTATGTTTAGCTGAATAGATTTTGTGATTATATTGGCTTAATGTCATCATGACACTGGGCATTTTAATTTTCAACTCACGTGAAACTATAAATGAAAGAAACTTTGGTAATGTGAAAAGGTGATTTTAATAAAGCAGTGATTTTGTGCTTCTCTGATGCTAGTAAAGCAATTTAGTCACTATTCAGAGAAGAACTTTAAACTGTACTGAGGAAGTTCTCAGTGGGTATTTCCATGGCAAGAAAGTGTTCATGTGAGGAACTAGCCCAGAGAGGTTTCCCTGTACCGAGGAATTCTGTAAATCTTCTAAATGGTTGTGAGTACCATAAGAGTTTGTTCAGTACAAGACCATTACCACAATCCCACCATTTTTACCCCCTGCTATTTCTCCCATCCAGCATAACTGGAAAGATAAAGATGTTCTCAGAAGCCCCACAGGCTCCAGCTCTCCTCCTGATAGAGATGGATACTTGAGCCCTCAGTTGTTACTAGAGAGCTTCTACCCTGAGTTCTGATCTGCTTTTGCTTACACACAAAATCACAGACTTGAAGGTGTTTTGTTGTTTGAGGTTTTTGTGTTCTTTTACACACATTTTAAACATGCTTATGGCCGTTAAACTTTCTTCATTTTAACGAAAATGGGCTATTTCATTTTAACTGCCTTAGTCTGTGAAATTATTTGTAAGTGTAATTCTAGCATTACATTAAGGAGGAACTGTGCACTGATAAACTGTTTTGATCCCTGCATAAACAGAAGTTGTTAATCCTCTGTAGGCTAACAAAGTGAGAAATTTTCCTAAAAATCTTACAGACTGACCTATAAAATTTGGGCTTTATGTAGGATAGCTACCTGAACTGTTGCCTGTTGAAATGCCAACATCTTTACATCATGAAACAGAATGTAACTGTGTCCTTGCCCTTCTGTATTTCATGAGGTTACTGCCATGACCCGTAAAGTCAATGCACAGAGGTGGTACACAGAGCTGGGTTCCTACTCTGTGTATGGGCTCTTAGTGGGATTGGGCTTTCATAAAAGGAGTCCTCTGAGGAATTTAATTGAGTTTAATTAGTCTTGATAACCTTTTACAAAGTTTTTTGCAGCAGGACCCTTATAGAGGTGTCTTGGTGAAACCTGTAGTCATTTTAGCTCCAAGATAAATGAGCTTCAAGATTTTACTATACAAACAGATTTTGGGTACTTTTTTCAAAGCACAACTCTCATCACTTTGGCTTCACATAATACAATAGGTTGAAAGAGTGCATATAACCACTGTGCAATCCATATCACCTCCCGAGTCGTTTACTGAATTGCATGGTCAGCAGTTCTGAGATTCCCACTTTGTGCATAATTAACATCAGTAGAGGTTAATTACAGCTACCCATAAAGCTTCATTACAATCAAGCAGAGGGTTAAACTAATCTGAACAGTTTAATTATTTAAAAAATTATATTATGTACTCAATGTGACAATCACTGTACAATAGAGTTTATACCTTTTCTAAAACACACTGAAACTTTTGACCTATTTTGCAAGTATCATCATGTGCAGGAAATTTTATAAAAGACATTGTTAAATTAGGCAGTTAGGCTGTAAATACTTGTAATCACTAATAGGAACACAAGCAGCTGCACAAATAATGCAAAGGAAGAACAGGTCAATGCTGAACCTTGATCATCTGAGAAGAAAATTTATCAAAACTTGGTTGTGATGATGCAGGGGTTTTCACTTCACAATTACCTTTCTCCGAGGTGCAGTTGCACTGTTTTATCTATTAACTACCTTCTTCCTGCATTCTTCATCCAAAGCTAGAAGGGTCCAAGATCCTAATATTTTTCTCTATGCCACAAAACTTGGCTCTAAATTTTTCAGCAAATAGAAAAATTAGATAGTGCTGTGTTCCTTTTTAAATCCTCTTGAAACTCTCTGTAGATGGAGCAGGTAAATGTTACTATGATAAGCCATTAAAGTATCTTCAAACTGAATTTAACAGTTCACCTCTTCACAGAGAATGAAAAAAAAAGAAGTATGAAAGAAAAAAAAAAGGGAAAATCCTTCTTGCAAGTGCTTGAAAACTGGTAAGAGTAGCCTGGCTTCTTAATGCATGTAATTTTTACATGGGTTTAATTGTCGTTTGAAATTTCAAATCAGTCTGTAAAATTACCTGATTTATCTAGATGCAGGCATGCATGGTACTGTGCCAAAAATTTATCACCACAAGTAGTAATTCTCTCTTTCTATAGAAAGACTAAAGTTTAAATCTTATTCCTCACCATAAACAACAGTCACAGCAAATCTAGAATATCCTATACCCTAGTCTCTAGAATGTATGGAGTGAGCTGAAACATACTGGAGCAGCAGGGAATTATCTTCTTATATTAAAAAGGTAAAATTATTACAGTGCTGTTAGATCCTTCCTATGGCACTTCCAATTTGCCATCGTATCTGTCAATGCCAGTAAATTCAAATACTGTTATTATTTAGAATGTTACTGGATACAGAAGAAATTATTTTGAAATTCTCTGGGAAAAAGGGAGGTAACTTTTCAGATCTGCCCAGTCAGATACCCAACTCAAACACATTTATGTGTATCTCAGTGAGTTTTGGCTTGTGAAGTCATTTAAGTAGAAAACAAAAAACCCAACAAATTTCTTGCTGAAATACTGAAACAGATTGCTTTGCAACATATTGAAGTAGAAATACAAACTATGAACATTCAGCCAACATCTACATAGGTCTTATTAAACAGTACATAAATTACACATATTTAATAGTAGTGTATGGCTCCATGGCTGCTGGAGGGAATGTGCAATACCCTCATATAATCTACATATGGTAAAATGGTCCAGAAATTAGAACATAGTGGAAGGATGTTAAAGAAATGAACCAAAAGTTCCTAAAGGAACACTGCTGATTGGTTTGTCTCTATTTCTATTAGATTACATCTTTGACATACCTAGTTTATAGTACAAAAAATTTTCTAAGATTGCAGAGCTTATTTTGCTGACAATAAGATTTACTGTAAAATAATCAACATGCTTCTGCAAAAAGCGTTTGCAAAGTTATTTTGGTACTTGATGGTTAATATGACGGTTAATAGCATGCATAGCAATTGCTCCCCCATCTGCACCGATTTCTAACCTTTTTGTGAAGATGTTGATGAAGAAATAAGCTAAATTCTTTCTTCCCCTTGTGAAGGCCAGTACCTGCCTCAAGCCTGAGTAAGCGTGTTTGGCATGGGTATTGCCAAGAGAGCCGGGGAAGGCTAGTGGCCCCAGCTTTCTGGCTACGTCTCACTTATGTAAAAGGTCTGCATTTATCCTCCCATACGGATGCTGTATAACAGAATTACAAGGCATTATTCCATCTTTGTTTAGATTTCTCGTATACCACAGGAGAAATAGGTTAGGCTGGCATGCTGGTAGCCTGGAAGCCAGCTCAAGGCTGTATAGAGCTGGAAGAAGTTAAACTTTTATGATGAAGGGATCATTCTGTTGGCTGGATATAAAGACATACATTTTCACAGGAAAATATTGGTTTATGTGCTAACAGAATCTTGGAAAAGGGAGTCATAAACTAAGTTCAAAATTACTGAAATTTAATATTTGTATTCATGCCTGGTTTTGGTGGGGGATAGGCAGGAAATGTTTAATAATTAACAACAACAAAAGATTTTATTTTTTTCCTCTACAAGAGAAAAAGTAGAACAGGAGAACATTATGGAATCACTTTTTCCAGGCTGGCAAACATAATGGGTTCCTTCTCCATTCAATGTCTTTTACTCTTCCTGCATTCTTTTAATTCATTTGAGCTTATTTGCAGGGAAGAGCAGATTTACTCCATGGCATTTGGAATTTAACATGTAATTAACTGGCAAAATTGCCACATTTTATAGGGCACAGAAGTAACCACATAAACTGTTAATATTTGCCAAGAAAATTAATAGCATAAGCAAGGCTCCTACTTAATTTTTGTCCCATCAAGATAGTATAAGCTTAGTTTTACAGTGTACTGTCTGTTATTTTGGTTTCTATATTTTATTTATTAATTCTGTTACTTTCACATAACAAGTCTACTTCCTGTCCTTTCGCTTACTATGTTCCTTTCTTAGAAAATATTACAAACCCTTTTTTCAAAGAATAACTTTCCACTGTGAGAATGATGCTTCTAACTGACACTCCTCAAATTCAATTACCACTCACTAATAAAAAAGTAAATCAGTAAAAAGTAAAACGAACAGTGAAAACCCATACTCTGCAGAAAGTTTTGCCAGCAAAAGAGAAAAGAGGTAGTAGAGCTCCATGACATTTCCTGGGGACTTCAATATCGCTTTGGCTAAATGGAAGGAATCCAGATAACAAGGTCAATAGAGGCAACCTAAAATCCTAAAGTAAATTAAGGAAGATTAGGTTAGAAGGTTCCAAATAATTTCTAATAAAAATCAAGAAGGGACTGTAGCAATGATTTTTTTTTTTTTTCAGGGAAATGGAGAACTGTGTGTATTTTTAAAATAGAGAAGAAGAATTAATTTGTCAAATTGTTCAAGCACATTTAACTTTAACCTCAAATTTAAATTGTGTTGCCTGAGGTATTCAAGCACTGAAAAGAGCACATTGTGGTTTTAGGCATGGATAGTCCCAGTCCCTGCGATGGG
>JAVJGJ010000061.1:2735553-2758653 GCA_035590215.1 Microhierax caerulescens
GTCCCAGTCCCTGCGATGGGTCTTAAAGGCATGCTTGTCTTGGGCATCTGCTTGGCTTAGGGCCCTAATGAGTTAGTTAAACAACTCATGGTGGACACAGTTCAGAAAAGGACAAAAGCAGGTATTAAACCTTAGCTCCTTTTTAAATGCTTTAAAGAAATTAAGGGCAAATAAAGCATTTTAAATCTTTAGAGAGCCACGGGAAATGCAAGGTCAGTCAATTAGGTATGTGGGTATGCCTACATGTCCTTTGGAGGAGACACCCCAGACACCTGTAGCCCAGAGCCTGAAGAGGCAGCTCGTGCCAAGGCTGTTGCAGGTACAGCTGGGGGTGTCCTTGCCAGCACAGCCCAAACCCATTTGCTCAGGTGGGCTGCTCAGCGAGGCAAGCGTTTAGATGGGGAAGAAGTAGAGCATGGAGCGTGACATGTTCCCTAGAGCACCGGAGGCACATTCACCAAGGCAGGTTTATAGTAAGCCAGATGGACACATGTTTCAGATGATACACCACGGAAGTCATGCTCAACTGTCATTAGTTGCTAACTTACCCAATTTTGGGGTAATTAAATAGCTAGCACTGGATTTTAGCATCTCTAGCAAAGGATTAATTCATTTATTTATTTATCTCATCTCCCCATTCATGCAGCATTTACTGGGTTTTATTATGTATTTTTTATATTATTTTATTTTTTATAAAAAAAATAATTTTCTCTTACCAAACTCACACACAAAAGGCAAACCCTAGGGGTACTGTGGTAATAAAATTAAAATGAATCTAAACAGAACTTAATTCTCTGAAATCAGTTTTGTTCCACTGCATTTAGCAGTCTGAAATAAAAGAAACCATGGTTTATAATAAAAAAGAGATCTGATGGAAATTGAAAAACAACATAAATTTCCATCACAAGGGAAGCAAATCAGTTTCAGATGTAAAAATTTACCTTCTATTTCTGTCATTATATAGTAAACATTTAATAGGATGGTTTGTGCATTGACCAAAGTACTGGGGTACAAATGCATGACCTACCATGAAGAACATGAAAACATTCTTTGCAGTGCTTATCAGAATGTAGCTGTCTCTAAATGAGCAATACTATTTCAAATATTGTGTGATGGATCATGAAATCAGGAAACAAGTCAACATATATAACTAAAACCTTTTGGGATTTTATAGGAGGCTTGGTGAACAAAATGTACAGAATATGCCCAGGATGTGAACCTGAAGGAAAGGAAACACCACAGATTATATATGTGAAATGACAGGAAAGTCATAGAAATGAATACGAGCTGTCTCAGGTCTTTAATCATTTGGGACTTCTGAGCAATTCGTTCTACCTGTGTTTCAGAGACTCTGCCAAAAAGCTTTCCATTCTTTTATCTGACTAAGAGTCCAGGAGACTGTATTTTGGTGCGTGCTCTGAACAGATGTGTTAGATACAGCTAGCAAACTCTGGGTAACGGGGCTGGGGAGAGATGAGGTTTTAGGAAAAAAGGGGGAAAGCTATATTGAAAAACAGTTGCCAAAAGCTTAGTGTCACGGTCGTCACCCAGGGGTGAACATGGGGCTGCAGAAATGTATGGATTTTCTCACAGCACGGCGACAGGATCCCATCCAGAAGGAGTGGAGGACCTCAGTCCCCAGAGAACAAATTCTGTGAGGAGGTCTCAAATGGTTCATTTCAGTTTAAACTGTGTAACTTTATTTTCCTGTCATAATGATGATGTTTGCTGCTTCACCTCTCCTCTCTCCTGGTTAAATTGGTAAGAATCCCTCCCTGCTGAAAGATTCATGTAAGGTGTACCATCACCGGTGACTGAACAGTGTCACACTATCCAAATTTTGTGAAGTACAATAATAAGCATGATCTTGGACCCTTAAAATAGATTCTACATAGCTCATTAAAAGTATTCAATGTCTTTCATGTGAGTTTTTCATGGTCTTCTACAGCCATTTGTGGCTTTCAGTGGCATAGCACTCACTACCTGGCCACTGCAGGTGTTTCAAGCCTGATCCAAAACTACTGGTATTGGGAGAAACATTCCCCTTGCATCCATGGAATTTCAGATCAGGTTCTCTTTCCTGTTCATAATTTTTCTGTAAAAAAGAAAAATTAGTATTTTATCCCTCTTGAAAACAATATTTTGTTTTCAAAATCCTTTGGCTTTTCATGCAAAACATTGTTCCTTTATCAAGTCATGTCAAAGCTATTAATTTTCCAAAAGTGTATGTAGCACACATTTTGGAGACGAGTCTGATTGTGCAGAGGAAGAAGCCCTCAGTTTTACATAAACAGTAACATATTCCAGCAGGATGATTTAAAAGACAATTGTTATATTTTTTTCACTTCTTTTTGCTGACAGTCACAGTGGTCTAGCCCCTTACTGGACTGGCTATGCTGTCTGCCAGCTCCCATTCACAGGATTCACAAAATTCTTTGGATTCAGCTCACAACATGGAAATGGTCAAATGTTTCCAGTTTCAGAACGGCTCCCTCGCCCTGACACGGCCTGCCGCCCCCTGCCCCCCCCCCCCCCTTTCCTACATGCCCTCCAGAGTAGGGGCCAAGAGACCAATGAACCTCTTGTTCCTGACAATCAAGCTTTTAGGATTCAGCAAAATAAACCTTATGACAAAAAATATGAAAGAGCAAGGCTGTGTAGCTTTTTCTGTGCCTTTTAACAGCCCCACAGGAGGTCACTGAGATCATACCCTACAGCTTCAGCATCATCTCCCTTCATTTACATTTTATCTAATTTTCTTTCTGTCTTGGTACTTATCACCATAATTGCCTTGCAATGAGTTTTGACAACTACTGTGAAGGCGGGGAATATGGGCAGAAGAGTGGCTGCTACAGACCTAAAATCTCAGAGGCTGCCACCATAAAATAGTGTCTGAAATGAGAGTGGAAACCCTCAGGTTTGCAGTGCAGAACCTCAAGCTAGGAGATGGTTTATCTAGCAGCAATTTTTTTTTGGTTTTACCCTGGGTTTCTGGATGTGCTTTTTTGTCATCTCACATTATCCATCCAGTTTGATGCACAGTACAGAATTACAGTTCAGATTTGCCTGCTGGAAAAAGCTAAGGCATGTGGTCTGTGACATCTTCCTGGGGAAACAGCAGAATTAAATAAATGAAAAGTGATGCAAGCTTTTAATCGCATTTAATTAGTAATTGGATGCTTTAGGAGTAAACAACTGTTAAATAATATTGATGAAAGGTCTGTCAAAAGATGAATACATTGTCTGGTAAGCAACTGTGTGGGCAAATATTTCAATTACTCCAGTCTAGCCAGACACACTGTGTCTGAGTAATTTCTGAACCCGGTCTTTTAAATTGAACTGGGCTGGTTTCCAGACAAGAGCAAATCTATCCTCTGGGTTGCATGGCTAAAGACCTCAGTGCAGAGCTATGATCGTTGTTCCTTCTGTGATATCACATTCTTTCAAATCCTGACATTTTATGTTACAACATTGGTTTTGCTGCTGTTTCTTTAATCCCCTGGATACTGCTAGATTTAGGAACTGGTAGAAAAACTAAAGTACTGTACAAGGGTTTGCTTCATCACTACAGATTAGGATTCCAGTTCTCCAAAGTTTCATATATGTGGGATAAATCTTTGCAGGACTTACTCAGGAGTTGCCCTTCAAATATTTGTAGGACTTAGTCATAGATAAACTTGCTGTTTGATTGAAATTTTCTTAGTCTGCTGGTAGAATGAAATACTTGCAATGATATGTGCATTTAATAGAGATCAAAAAAGGGTGAAAGCGTTCCATAACAACCCTTTCAATTCCAAATTCTATTACAGACATAATCACACTACATGCATGGTCTTAGCTGCATGCACAAAGAGAAGTCCTGCTAGTTCAAACTCAGTGGGACCCAAAACATCTAACAGGAATAATTAAGTAAACTTGATTATATACTCTATGTAAAAGATACATCCCCACATCTAGAAGGATTTTCATGATGATCATATAAATCTGCTTAGTGTGGTTTTATTTAAGGAGCTCACACTTATGCTTACAATTATAGTGTATTTACATTATTAAGACCAAAACTTTCTCTTACCCTCAAGGTTATTAATCACAAATAAATACAATAACGTAAGTCTTGAACCTCACTTGTTACTGTTTATATACAGAGAAGGTCAAATATGACTACTTTTCACCTAATGATACTTGAAAGCTAAAGGAGCTGTGCCTTTTAATTTGTCATTGTTACAGACAAATCTATTGAAAATCTGATGTTGTAGGACATAAAACAGTGAGAATGTGATAGCACCCATGTGGGGTTTTTTCACCTAACCCAACCTGATATTATTTGAGTAAACACATGCGGTTATACTTTGCAATTTTAAAATACTTATTAATATTGCTGGAAGTACTTTTTTGCCAGATTTTTTTTTAATATAATGGAAATATTAATACACTCAAGTTCTTTAGAAGTAGTAATTTTAGAATGTCTTTTTCTTGACAAAATTGCCAGAACTAGCAGGTAAGAACATATGAATAAAAACACTTATAGTCCATATTTTTGAAGATATGTATCCTTCAAAAGTTTTGCAGAACCCAATTGGGCTAGGTTCCACTGTTAGAAGTGACCTAGATATTTAGGGATCTGTGTGCCACAGACATTCAGGAAGAGTTAACATGCTACCGAAAGATACATGATATTAGATTCTAATATTTCCTTTACCACAGAGATGTAACTTTTACATTGTAGTAACATGCCAGTAAGACAGCATCCAGCTGGGATGCAAAATAATCTTTTCTTCCCTTTATTTCCAAGATTGGAATTAATCCCTGCATTAGACACTGACAGAATTTATTTTGGGGATTAAATTTGTTTAAAGCCTTTGTTCATAGGAAATGCAGCACGTGATACAGAGATGACTCTTAAGCATTATCGTAAGCTAATGCAAAGCCAGAGATAATAAGGACCAAATCAGTGGAAACTAAATTTCAAAGGTAAAATTCCCTCTGCCTGCAAATTCTCTTTCCTTTTCTCTCCCCTTTTCCCTTGTACCCTTTCTGCTCTACTTTTGGATTCAAACTCATTTCTTCACTATGTTATTTTATAGAGTCGATGAAAACCTGATAACCTCCCTTTGCTAAGGAGGCAGAAGAACTAATTGCTTTTTGTTCACTATCTTGGCTGATGGGTGAGAAGCTAAAACCCAATTCATTCAGTAATTGCTACGTTCATGAAAAACAGCATCAAAGCCTTGATGCGTTTTACTGTTGTCTCTTGGGAAGGCTCATGTCTAATTCTTATGCTGATATGGCTCATAATATAGTCCTCTGACTCTTCTATTTGCTCTTGCAATTACAAGGTTTCTTATTCCATTGTGCATATTCCTCTGAACTAAGATTAGCTTAACTGAGCTTCCTTTGAAAACTTGCCTACCCATCAAATGCATCAGGCCTAATGCATTCTGTAGCCACGCAAAATCAATGAACAGCACAATTTTCTGCTTCCTGCAATGATCAATAGGATTCACATAATGGGTGGAAAATTTTTAATCATGACAGCCCAGCATCTAGCGGGCATAAATCTTTCCTGCATTATAAGCTCTCCATTTCCCACTAGTGCAAATTTGCAGGTATTGAATAATATTTATGTAGCAGATACATTATGAAAAGCAATACAATTAGAACTTCACACTTCAGTGATGATAGGTTGAGATCCCAGAGGCCTGTTTCCTAGACAATGTACTGGCTTCCACATTCCAAATGCAAAATCCTTTTTTTCTCCTGAAACTATGATTTTTGCTGAAACCATGCGTCCCTGGATCAGATCTGACATAGGTCAGGAAGATGTGAATGCAGGCGGACCATAGTTCAGGATAAGGACAATTCAATGAGAAAATAATCTGCCACCAAACGAGCAGTTGCTGCCTCTGCCAGAGCTTGCTCTTCCACCACTGTCCTGGTCAGCTCATAGAGATGCAAAAATCTCTCCCTGGGCCCTTCCTCCTCTGCAAATCTGGAAGGGAAGAGAAGAACCAACAGGCACTGCCTCCACTGACAGTGTGACCTGAGGCACAGGCACTTGCCTTTTACAGGTTACAGTCAGTTAGAAGTATTTGGGAGAGAGAGAAAGGGATAATTCTCCTTTTCTGCATTTCTTTAATGACTTTAGAAATAAAGACAGAATAGTCATCTTAAAGATTCAAGATTTTTTTCTGGTGCCGATTGTCCACATTTAAAATTAGTCACATTTTTCAGGTATAAAATAATAGAAAGAGAAAATAATCCTCAGTTAATTAAAAAAACCCAAACTATAAAGGTTAACAGAGCAATGACTAAATGGACATTCTTTTCACTGCATGCAAATTTTCTGTCTGATGAATATGGGCAAGATTGCGAAGAAGAAATTCAAAGGGTTTGATGCCTCGGTTCAGAAATGGTATCTTAAATGGCAGTTTTGGAAAACTTGGGGTACCTATCTACTTGTTAAAATCTAGTATAGTAGTCAGCGTTTAAAATGTTATTTTAAATAGTAGAACATTAAGAAATGCCATATTATTCTGAATTCGTAACCACTGTGAAAACCTTGACTGAATGCTTAACTAGAGTTGTGCAGAGGTTGCAGCCCTTCTGTAGAATCCTTCTCCCACTGCCTTTGGGCTTGAAACAAATGGGTAAGAGAAGTCTGAGCTTTCAAAAATAAGTGCAGGATACAGTTACAAGGTCAAACTGAGTATCATTTTGCATTTTTTTGTTTTTTAATGAAAGCAGACCATACCTTCAATGTGTGGATGGGGAAATCAACAAAATTGAGATGCTCGGGTTTTTTTTTCCTCAGCTCTAAAGTATACCAGATTAGTACTGCAAAATGAAATTCAAGAGTAATATAAAAATCCAGATATAGTGTATTATTACACAGTGAATCTTAATCAAAGAAGCTTGGACATCTTAAAATGTAATTAGTCATTAGAATGATAAATTTGTAGGTTTGACCAAGCCTGAGCTTCCATCTTTGTAAAACATATCTTTTTAATTAGGACTACTAAAATTGTTTCTGCAAACATATGTTTCTAATTTATTTTTCTTTTTTTTTTTTCCATATGATTGAGAATTTATACCTGTGTTATTTGTGCTTTTAAAAAAATGTTCTTAGTTCTGAGTGAGTTCCTAACCAAGTAGATACCAGAAAGTATTTGGGGGGGGGAGAGTTTTCTTATTGTAATTTTGGTTATATATATTTACAGAATCCAATCCTTTGTGTTATTTTAACAGTATGTTTTCTCTACTGTTCTTACAGACACATGAGTAACACACAGTATTATATCAAATATGGCAAACCTTTATGGAGAAACAATCACTGATGAACTTTGACTATTGCTTGTGTCTTCTTTAGCTTATTATATTTTGTGCGAGAAACAGGAAAGGATTTGGTATAAAAAGATTCAGCAAGAATCTCAAGTTTGAATATTGGTACAAACATTGTCATTGTCCCAGAACTGTATGTACAGTAGTGTGTGTTTCTCTAATTTAGTGTTTTCTCAGGAAAAGTACAAAATAAACTTTTTCTGTGAAAGTACAAAGGAAGACCTAGGTGCTTAGAAAAAACTTCTTAAGTTTGAACAGCAGGACTACCTCTGTGTTAGGGTATACCAGTGCCTTTTACTGCTCTTTGAGTCTACAAACCTCAGAGTCTAGTCTTAACTGGGGAAAAGAGGAAGGTCTGTGGTGCAAAGGCTTAAAGGAATGAAACAGTAGTTGAACTTCTGCAAGTGCCTAAGACACAATACACCCCTTACCTGGCTATGTACCTCCGGGCCCTGCTGCCAGCAAGCAAATTACCTGTTACAGACTGCACCTACATAAATCTTTACAGTCATGTTCTAGGAACGGATTTAATTTTCATAATCTGTCATTATCTTAAAATCACAACCCTATACATGGTTTAGTGCTGAGCCTTTTTTTTCTTTTTTTTTTTTGTCTTGTCCTTGCCAGACTAACATAAGAATATCTTTACGACTCCTTATGCTCAGTGAATCAGAATAATGATTCACTGTGCCTTTGATCTTAGTACAGAGCAGGTTTCACTGGGTACGAACAGAAGTGCTAGCCAAACGTGAACCACTGAAAACTTAGACTGGTAAATAATATTTAAGGAAGTCAAAGCATTGTGTCACTGCTCAAGTCTGACTCTTGCTTCTGTAATAAAAATGAGTAATTTGCAGGAGAAAACACACTTTTAGACCATTCTTATAATAATACTAAAATACAACTGGGAAAAGCATGGGGTACATGATAAGCACTACATTACCACACTATCACAACTGTACGTGTCTACATATTTGCAGAAGTTTAGAAAGATTCCTTTTCTCTAATTTTTGCGAGAATTTTCTAAAGAAAAAAATATTAAATTACAACTTGTGGTGAAAACACATGAATGTAATCACTCAATACAGATACAGGATTATAGGATGAGCCCATCAAATATCTACAGAGAGCATAAGGCTTTTATCTTGTTATTTTTTAACATTAATATAGGGGAAGAAGGGAAAGCAGAGACTCAGTGGAGGGTTCTGCTGTTACTTCTCAATCTCTCAGCTGGAATTTGGAATGAGAAATGAAAAGCCTCAGAGCCTCTCTAATCAGAACTTCACAGCCTCAGAAGTCTTTCCTGTAAGCAAATGTACTTCCTGACCAATAGTCTATATTTGAAAATGATAATTCAGTGCTAGCTGTTGAAAAAGAAAGCTATGGGAAAGAGAACTGTATGGACTGGGTACAGCTGAGGGTTACGTGGCCTGTGGAATCCATTAGGACTTAAATATGCAGGTTTTATAAACAATGTAATAAAGGAATGTTATATTCCTGCACACTGTACTGACTGCTTGCCAGTAGATATAATTTATGCTATAGTATATCCTTCTTTACTTTTGGAGAAAGATACATTTTGACTTTTGTGCCCAGCCTGCAAGAATCTCTGTGGCCTGATTTAGCCTTAACCTACAGCAAGCTCTCAGGTTGCTAGTATAGTTCTCAAAATTTTAAAAAGTAGCGTATAATTAATTTATCCTCCTTATTTGATCAGTGTTTCTATTTTAATCACTTTATGTCACAATATCACAATGAGCTTCTAAAGATCCAAATGAAGAATCAGCCCCAGAAGAGGTACAGAACAGTAATTCAGCAGCATAGGCATACCCCCCTTTCCCCCAACACATCATACACGCCAAAATCTGGGTCGCAGCAATTCCTCTTCATATAAGACATTCTACACAGACTTTCCTCAAGGGAGAAATTCACGTCTTCAGGTATGTTAAAAACTAAAGTCACAGTTGATTACCAATTTAGCTCTAGAATATGGAGTTCGAAGCTCATCTAATTCTAACTATGAGAAGTGAAATTATAGAGAAGACATCATGTGACGAATTCTCTTTTATACTACCATAAATGAAACAGGTCTCCTATTGGTCACACTCCTCAACAAAATTGACATCAAGAACATTATAAAAGTTAAGAATTTTCTAGATTACAAACTTAACTATTATTAGCATTAATACAAAAGATGCAAAATGCCATTCCATTATCAGCCAGCGTTCCCATTCAGCTTAAATCCCAGCATTAAGTGGCCTCCCCCAGGCAGGACACATTGGTTCAAATGTTTGTTGTGTGCCTCCTCAACTCTTGCGTTCTCCAAATGTATTAACACAAGAGACATAATGTTGACTTGTTTCTTGCTAGAAAATGTCTTTAACATCTACAATTGCTGAATAGCAATGAATTAAAGTTATCCTTTTTATGAAAGAAAAAAAAAATATTTAGCAGCAAAAATATTCTTGTTTCTCTTTTGAGGTCAGAGAATGAGGCAGGACCCCTCCCAGCAGCTTCCCTCTCTGATGAACACTGTGCTCGTTGCCCCGCTCGTTGCACCCAGGTCAGGGTGGAGATGTGTCACGTAAAGCTGTGGCTGTGCAACATCACCAGTGGGAAGCGGAGCTGCAGAGAAACAGGCAGCCCTGCGTGAACGCCTTCACAGCTCTTCCCTCACAGAGGGCATGCAACAGAGCATTGCTTTTAGTCACTCTTCCACTGCCTGATTGTTTATCTCCCGAAGCTCATTTCTGGCCACCAGGCTAACTTTAAGCATGAGAAATAAAATATCCATGATATTAACAAAAAGAAATACAGCTGACTGCCAATGTAAAGATCCTCCTGGCCAGTCACTGAAGATACTTAATCTGGTGTAGCAGTCGGTCTGTCATTTTCTGATGTCATTAAATGACTGACCATTCTCATTCTTAGAAACTTTGCAGATGGAAGACTCTAGATGGGCCCAAAGTGATAAAGTATAAATGCATGTTGACAGTGAGAAAAATTTTCTACAATTTTCTACTAATACATTCTATAAGAGATGGGCAGGATTAACACCATTTAAATTAATGGTCTTAAGTTCTGCCTGATCTCAATTATTATGCTGTAGAGATATAGTGCTAAGTACTAATAGCACTTGGAAAGTTTTATGTCCTTTGTAACAATGTCTAATTTCAACTTCACATCCTCTTACTATTTAGCTCACTGAATTATTAATGCATGCATGAACACACACAAATACATACACACAGACATATATATAGTTGCCTGGGCTACAAACATCTTAAAAAAGATACATGACTGTCTTCTTCCTCTTTGATTTGCTGTGTAAGTTTTGTACATACTAGTTTCCTCTTAACATCAAAAAAAAAAATGCAACACTATTTTAAAAAAGGCTAGAATATTATGTTAAAATATATTGCTGGCACCATTTCTTGTCGCCACGCTCAAAGTAATCAAAATGTTTCACCCGCTTTTATGTTGCACATTAATTGAAGTTCCATCGGAGCTGGGGAGCCACAGTCTAGACGATATAAAACACCACACAGAAATGACAGTGCCTGCTGAAAAGACTTTATGTTCTGGTAGTCTTTTTTGTCATTATAACTAATTATGTAGGACCAAATAAGCCTGCAATATTAACTCAGCACTCAGGGGTTCCTAGAAATGGATGCTCCCTGTGATGCTGTGGATATTAGAAAATGCAGTTTCACAGTTTTGTTGTCAGCGGGGTCATGTGATCTATTAAGTACTGTCAAGTAGAAGAAAGGAAGGGAAAAAGAAGAGCAAGCCTTTGGTGATACAGCTTCGTTCTCAGGGGCACTTTCCACTGCTCTTTCATTTTTATTATCGTTTATTCCTAGGTAATGATATATAGGCAGGAAGAAATTCTACTCTGTCTGTGGCCAGCTAGCTCAGTGATGTGTTTACAGCCAATCTCAATACACTGGGGAAACGGGGGGCAGGGGGGAGGCCTTTCAGGGAGGAAAAAATTTCCTATGATTACTATTCAATATGAAATTTCAAAACATATTAGTAGTTTAAAAAATTCTTTGGGGGGGAAAGAAAAGGAGTAAATATTAAACATTTTCTATTTCTATTTTTCAGGTTGCAACAATAAAAGTCTTTGAATCCAAAATAAATTGTTTTCTGGGAATCCTAATGTTTTTATAAAAATCAGGTTCTGGTTTTCCAGAAACATTCTTTTCATTATTGAAGATAGGTTTTTGAAGGAAAATGAGTTTTTATCGATAACACAAAAACATATAAGACTATGCTGAGTACCAAGAAATATATAATTGCTTTTTCTTTCTTAGATGTTCTGTCTTTGACAGAAGTTAAGCTGGTTCTTCTGTAGTTTCTAGGTAAGTAATGGGTTTCTGTTGGTATTACCAGGAGTGCTATTTTGTTATCGGTGATACTTTCTATTAAATGTAAAAAATTATGTTCATTCTCACTGAGCATGTGATTCACTAATAACCTGGAAGAAAATCTATTTCTCCTGATGGTATATCTGTAAAGTAATTGCACTTGCACTTTGTGCTAAATCCCCACATTTCCTTGATTATAGTGTCACACAGTGTTGCCAGTTCCCCAGTTTCCTATTTCTGTTCCATTTCAGTGTAGGAAGCTAGGCTTGCAGTTGCTTCATGAACTTTTCAAAAGTGAGAAGCTATGAAACAGATCCAAACCTGCAAAGGGTACCATTTGGTGTGTAATACAAAGATATTTACATTTGTAAACCAGATCAGTTTGCTATAGAAAATACTAATAGTAAACTAGAGACTCTTACTCCATTTTTTCAAGGCCACTTTTAGGGAGGAATGGATCATTGCTGCTATGAGTGAAAACCCATCCGAATCTACAGATCCCTACTGACATGATGAGGCTTCATACGGCCATTGGTTCAGGCCTTTTGAACACTGGTTCAACATATTTTGAATCAAGCAGGCAAAGAAATTTGTTCAAAGTTCAAGAACACATGCGTCACACTTCAGAGACAAGAATATGACAGTAAATGTCTTCATTCCTCTGAAACTACAGTTTTGTGGCAGACCTACAGCTTATTTGATTCCAGCCTGGCTTTGTCCCCCTGTGACTTATGTCCCCGCACTGCTCTTGTATGTCTTCAATGCTAATACCTGTTCTTGCTGTGCATGCCCCCTTCCTCTGGCTCCTGCCCCGACTCAACAAGCCAGTCATAAATGTTTATAGGAAATCATGGTAATGCTGAAGGCAATACTGTTCCTATGCCTCGCCTGACCATTTGAACAAACAAGCCAACATTCAGACTGGCAAGCAGAGCCAGGAGCTGATTGTTCAGCTCTGGCATCTTACATTTTCATACACTAGCAAAGCATCTATAAATAGCCTTTGAGGAACATAAACGTTTTAGTATAATGGGATTCATGTTTAATATGGGCAATGACTTCCCTTCCCTTAGGATCGCAATTAAAATGTTTAGACAAAATTAAACTGCTTCTTGGGAAGATACTATGATGCAGAGCACAATATTTAAACCAGCTCCCAGTGCCTGACAGAAAATGGTTCTTTGCAATCAAGCTTTACAAGAGGAGACAGCATAGCTGTTTGTTATTGCTACATACACTGATAAAATAGGGGCACTTGAGCACCAGTATCATAGAAGCTTATAGAAAAGAGGAATTTCTAAAAGAAGCTGACTTTTTTCTGAAACACAAGTTATTCCTCTTTTCTGAAAAACAAGTTAGTAGTTGTCTGAGGCAACTTTGGGACACGTTTTCATTATTAACTAGCATCATGTTATTAGCCAACTCCAGTTTTGGCAAGACAGATTTTCATGAACAAAGCAGTTTGATAGAAATTGCTATCTGTCCATTATTTGAAAGAAACAGGTTTTAATCATAGTGTCCTCCATCCTTGGCTCTGGCCGCAAAGCACTTGTGCAGAGCTCAAGCAGTCTGGAAAGATAATTATACAATGCTTTTATGAGACTTAATCCAGTTAATCCAGGAGCTAATCAGGGATTGTTTAGGCTTTGGCACAAACTGGGATAATCTCTGGACAGCTCTCACCTCTGCCCTGTTCTAATCCTAGATGACAGCTCGTTATGGCAGACTGGGAATATCCAAATTCAGATTTTTTTTAGGGAGGCAACTAGGAGTTTTTCCCTCTTTGTGACCTCTGCACCCTACATTTAGGAAATTTAGGAGAGTGTTATGACATGGATCTCTTCAGAACCTCCTTTATTCCAGGAGATGAGTGGCAGCTCATAGTGACTAAGAACAAGTACAACACCCCACCCCACCCTCAGTTCCATCAGATATTCAAGACAAAACGAGCTACGTTGGATTAACTTAAAAAGGACTAGTTCATTGTTTCCAAATCTTACTTGGAAGTATATGCTACTTAGTCACAAAAGAGATCTGCTACTCAACTTTCACTGTTTAATCAGTTTTAGGCTTGCTATTCTGGTCACTCTAGCCAAAGTACACTCTCTCTTTATTGCTGTAAAGATTAATTCTTACACTTCATTGTTATTGTTAGGTCCAGGTGCCCAACAATATATGATTCTTGAGAACATAATTTTGCTAAGGATTTAAATCTCAGATGCACTGAAACATTCGTGCCCTTCTAGATTCTGAGTTTTGTCTATACTACTGCCAAGAGGACAATACACAGTATCATGAAATGGCCCAGGGTGGAAAGGGTCTTGAGAGATCATCTAGTGCAAACTTTCCTGGGAAAGGGACCCTATGTGAGATTATTCTGCACTTAAGTTTGGTTTCAAACTTTCTTTTACTTCGAGACCTGCCTAGTTCCGTGTGTACACTCTGAATCCTTTTTCACATATACAACAAGGAATGCCTCTCAAGCGTGGTATATTAGAGCTCCTCACTTTATCAGGTACCTTTTTCAGTCTCTCTTTCAAGTTGCCACACCACATGACACTAGACCTACTAGTTCTGATCCTTCTAATCACATATATCAAACATGGGTGGAAAATAAGTTTCTGCTGAACATAATTCATTAAAAGTTGTCAAGACCTTCTGATGTAATAATGAGAAAAGGAAACAGACACAGCAAATGGAGACATTTCTGGTTTACCAGAACTGTTAAATCTAAGCACCATGTTGAAAAAACAGAGTCTCTGTATTGTGAACAGAGGATTTAGGTACTTGTTGCTTTCTTCCGTTAATGATGCTATTCTCTGTCACAGTCTGTACTGCCCTGGATATGTATACTAAATGCTGAATTGAATCTGTGATTTTATAATACTTTTCTGCTTCCACATCTTTCTAATCTTGACTTCAGTCATTTCATGCTGTGTGCAAACTGTGGCTGAGGTTTCTGGCATTATGTATCCTTCCTTAATTAATGTGTATGGCCATTATGAGATACATTCCCAATGCCAGCTTCTGATTGACTGCCATATGCATTGACCACGTTGAACTCGGCTGAATTTCCAACTCTTACATGGCAGAATGCTCATAACATGCTGGAGCCTTAGAAGTACAATGACATTTGCTTTTACAGTTTTGGTTATCTTCATTCAGTTAAAGCTGGATGTGTCTTGCATGTGTCAGTTGTGTTACCTTCTTGCAGAGCTATTATGAAACCACACTGCACAGAAGACTGGTGCAGCTTGAAACTTGAGATAAAACACAGCTTTCCAGCCCACCTGCTTGCAGAGATATACTGATCTTCCAGTCCCCCCTCTCCCGCTGATTGTGTGCAATCAGCATTGGTGAGCAGTAGAAAGAGAGCCTGTGTCAAGCTAGGCTATGTCCAGTCTGGTATGAATATTCTGCTTGTTATAATTCATCATGATACTTCATGTCTGATTTTTGGCAGCATCCGACCCTGTGCAGCCAGAGGGGAACTCCTGCACTGCTGTCTAGAAAGTGCTCAGCAGTCACAGAGAGCTCGATTTAGCACATCAAACATTCTCATGTTCTCGCATTAAATCTTCAAAAGGGCAACATTTTAAACTATAATATTAGGGAGACATTTTTATCTTCACTTTGTTTTATGAGCATTATCTAAATTTCCTTGTTTGAACTGGCCTTTAAAATGCCTGTTAGAATACAGTACAACTTTTTAATTCTTACAAAAAAACAGAAAAAAACCAGCAAGATCTAAGTACTTCAGATTTCATGATCAGTAAGTCATAGAACTTCTCTTCTTCCTAGTACACAAAACTGAACATTTCACAGTATCTATGAGGGTCAAAGGCAATAAACCAAAAATTATTAAAACTAACATGACAAGTGATCCCTAACTAAAACTACCGAGGAATCATTATAAATGAAACTCTCCACCTTGAAATAAGAAATTATCTATATAACATGTTCATTTTCTGAAGCGTCTTAGGCTTTCTCAAAGTACACAACACATACTTTCTTCAAGACTAATTTTTCTACAAGTATCTTAACACACACACACACACCCCCCATGGTAGTCTATACAAGCAGTTTTTTCATTCTGATATTGTATGTGGATTGTGTTGCAAAGTCAGTCACTAAATGCCTTACATTTTTCCTGAATAAATGCATAGAAAAATACAGCAATGAATTCCAAGAACAAACAACTATTAAAACTACATACAAGCTCTAACTTCCAAGAAAAATATTTAAAATATTACACAATTTCAATTATTCTCACGTCTTCATTAAAAAAAAACCCAACGAATCACTTTGCTGCTATTTAAAATCTAAAGGCCATACAAGTTAGCTGATCACTTGGTTGACTGAAGATTGGTTAAGAAAGAATTCTGCCTGAATTCTGCCATGGCCTGAATTGTGAATTAAAAAAGAAAATCAGATAATCAAAGAACCCTGCAGCTAGCTCATAACACAGTTCAGGTGGTCACTGGGTACACAAAATTCCTTAGGTTTATTGCATATCGCTGGAATTCTGCAGCCATCCAGGTTTCATGGACTAAGATTCAGGGATTTCAGAACACAGACCCAGATAGCTAGAGCAGAGGTAAATTTAAGACCAGAATCATTCCAAGTTGTGGCTGTCACCTCTCTGACTGACTACTGCTGCGAGCTGTGTAGGAAACACAGAAGGATGTGAGCACCTGTGCTACCAGTCCCTCCCAAAATAATCCCTGACGGAAACACACACTGACATATCCATCCCAGCGCTACTTTGTGAGGTACAATGTAAGTGCTGGCAGAGGCTGTAAAGACAGGATTTTCTTACGTTGCTATGAATTTTCTCCAGAGATTCTTCATGTGAGCCTCGTGGAAGGAATCTACTATTTACAAAGCTGCTAAACATGCTATGAAAACAACAGCCTGTTTACTATAAAAAAACATAAAAATAGAAAGTTGTGGGGGATCCTCCAGAAACCATAGCTTCCAGGATGTTTCTATTTTTATGATACTTTAAAAATAATTTAGGTGTTCTTCAATGAATCTTTATGAAGAGACAGTAATGATTTTGTAAAAATATTACAAGATAGGTTGGCTATTTCTCTACTTAAAGAAGAGATGTCATCTTCAAAAATATTAGAGATAAAATGCATATAATGTATATAGAATGTAATTTATTTTAAAAATGTAATTTTATATACTAAATAAGTTAAATATGCAAAACAAGATAAAAAGGAATTTTCATGGGTATAAATTTAAATCAAATGTATTACTGTAATGTAAATATACTTTGTTCAAGCAATGTTTGCAAAAAAGAATGACATCTCTTGACAAGTTCCACATTGCCTTAGAGACAGTGTCTGTCTTTGGTCATCTAATGACTGATGAACTAAATAGACACATTGGCCATTACTGTATACTTTCTTAAATAAAATACATGTAGGTCTACTTTCCAACACTTAGATCCTTTCTAAACAGGGGACAATATGCTACTAAAATTTGGACAAAAGAAAGAAGACAGCATTTCTCTGGATTACAGGAAACAGCTTTTTCCATATTACTTTCAAATTAAAGATGAAAGTAAAATTTGGTCAAGGGTCAGGCTGAGGCTGGGACTGATCATGTCTCTGTCTCAGAGCTGGGATGGGGTCTGCTAAACGCTGTCTGCCCACTGGTGCATGGATTGCTTTTGACTCCTCACACCATCCACCTTGTTTCCCACAGGAACAGATGTGAGGGAAAAAATGAAATGCAGAGCACAGTGAAAGTAAGCTGGTTTTCCAAAAGGACTAAAGTGCGATTGTCAAATGCATTAATATTTCCTAACATTGCTTATCCCAATTAGCAACTGTGGTTGCTATAGGGATGGTATGCAATCATGAATACAAGAAAAGGGGAGACACACAAAGGGAGGTGAGGTATTGCAGCGCCAGAGCCCAGAGGGGTCAAAGTTATATGGGAGAAGGTACGGAAGGAAGTCAAATCAAATTTCTTGATAAAGCCATGTGCAGTACTATGTCAGTATTTGCAAACAGCTGTGTTAAAACATTTTTCACAAGCTGCGGGTTACACACTTCACTGTGTCAGGACCAAAGCTCTCAGTACCTGGAAGATGGAGCTCACAGAGATGTGTAAAATGACTTAATTCCTGTCAGACCTACACCTATGAAGTTCAAAATAAACAGTGTTTCGGCAACAACTATTGCTAACATAATTTCTAAGAACTATTACAAAGTTTTTTACAGGAAATACTGGGCTAATAGTTTGGAGTGAGTCGTATGATCTACTAACTGAAGCACATTTTTGTAATAGCCTCTAGATACTACACTGATCCTTAAACAAAAGTCTGTGCACATACTTGAGTGAAGACCAATTACAGCTGCAAAGGATGTATAATTGTTTTCTGAGGAAATAGAAACACAATATTTTTTTCTTAAATGTTATGTTCTTTTGCAAAAATGACTCTCCTTTCAATAGCCTGATTTCAACAGAAGCAGAACTTTCTTTGCGCTTGTGTCTTTGCTTTTACTCTTCCAAAAAGGAAGGTAAATCTACCTCATTTTGAGTTGTTAAATCATAGTTTGAACTTTTTCTAATAGTCATACCACACCTAAAAGCTATGGGTCTGATTAGGTTTTTTACCTGCTACTTGGCAGAAATTAGATCACAATTATCTCTGTCCCTAAAACCTGTTGTGCTAGTCTATATTATCGTATTACTTATAACTTGAAGGTAGTTGAGGAAACTGGAAACTGTCTTCAGATGGTCAACAGAAACATGTCCTATTGCAGTAGCATAAAGTCTTACTGCAGATATTCAAACTCTGGGTCCTCGCTTTGGCAAACAGCAGCACCAGTGATTGAATCTATCTATCCCTGTAGCCATGTATCATTTGAAAATTCAAATTGTTTGTGCTAGCTGGAGAGCAAACTCTGATTCTGGGGAGGTCGTATTCAATGGGAAGGTGTGAGTTGAGAGCCAGGAGTCTCTTCTGCCTCTTCTGCGCTTGTCCAGAGTCAAAGTGACACAAGGTACAGTCTAAACCTGTTCTAGCCTCCAGATGTAAAGGGAATGAAATAACACTAGATCAGCTGCAACAAAGGTCATAAATATAATCCCCTCATAAAATTTTCACAAGTGCAGAATAACACTACCAGAGGAGACTGAAGAAGAAAAATTAAACTATATAGAGAAGGAATAATAACAAACTATGGAAAAAATGCTAAAATTGTACTACATAAGAAAAGTTTCTACATATTTACAGGAACAGTTGTCTCTCAAGGACAGAGGTGTTACAAGTAAGAAAGAAGATTCCTTCCGATGTGTAATTATTATGGAATTTAATAATAATTTTTGAAGGCAGGAATTATTTAATTCTATTCTTAAAGCATTAATCATGCTGTTTACTCAATGTGTAACTGTTGGTCTACTTTCACTAGCATAGCATTCATATGCATAAAAGCTTTGATCTCTAAATGACTGTACTTTGTATTACATCTACTCAACTGAAAAGGCAGTCTGCCCAGAGCTTTCTTAGTTGTTTTTCAGTCAGAGAAAATTTTGGGGCAGGTATAGTAATGCAGATTTATAGGAATGGAATCTTAGTTCACATACAAAAAAAAAAAAAAAGAAAGAAAATGCTCAAAACAACCAAATACATTAAGTGTATTTTTCAGGCCGCTCTATTTTCTTCATATTCTTCAGATAGAAATTTATCATAGTTTAAATCATCCTGAAAGTACTTCCATTATTTAGGCATTACTTGAATGCTGCATTTCCCTCTTACAACCTGAGTTTATAACCTGACTGGCTCAAGCACCTGACTGGCCCTTTGTTCCTGCTGATGAATTTCAAGCAGGTGAAGTGTAATTTACTTTGGCATTTGGTCTGTTTTCTGACTTACAGAAAAGTGTAAATGTTGCCCATTGAGCTGAATTCAGGCTTTCTGTAAGCAAGCACCACCCCTTAGAAATTTGTAGGACAGACTGTGTGTTGATACAAGCAAAGGTGAGGATTGATCAGAAAATTAGCTGCAAGTGTTGTGCTTATTCAAGGTTCCCTAGAAAGGGAATGAGAGAATGATAGCTGTATCCAAAACATTTCTGTGCTGTTTGTCCTGCAGCAGTTCTGGGACCATTTGTGTTCAAGCGCGCATGCAAGGACCTGGCTTTTTTTACTTATAATTTCTCATTTAGGCAACCCCACTACAGGTTAGTGAGGTGAGGCTCACAATAGATCCCACTTTCCTTTATAACTGGTATATTATAGATTTTCTAGAAAGGATAGTTCTAGGAGGGAAAGGGATGGAGGGGGTGGTTGAATAGGACCAATAAGAACCTATCGCTGGCAATCCAAGCAACCTTAGACAAGTTACTTTATTAATTTAGTCATTTATACACCACAGAGTCAAGAGAGGAAGCACAGGTCCCATCAACCATGCACTTCCCCTCCTTGGTATTGACTTTAACTCCCCCTTTGTATCAGAAGTGCATTGTGGCAATGAAGTATCTCTCCATCACTTGCTACACTGAATCCAGTATCTTCCCTGCCCCCTGAAAGGTTATTAGATATCCTGCTAGAATTGTTGGTAAATTAGATGCAAGTATACCCCGGTCTTTTTGTCCTCAGTCCATCTAGACTGTCACAAATATGGAGCTAGTGAAAGTGGCTTAGGCTTTGCTCCTTGCAAATCCCATAATTCAGGCTGGAACTCTTTTTTTTCAATATAGATCTCCGTGTTGGAAAAGGAGACATCCTTCCCTTCTTGTGTGTCTATGGAGACCAGTGAGAATCACTCTAAGCATTTACAAGCCTGAGATTCTCTGTGTAACTGCAGTATCTAACTTCAGCAGGGCACTACCTTTGATTCAGACTTTAAGGCTTTTTATAATATAAATAAAAATTGGGAAGATTCATATACTTTACATAGGAGTGTGAAACTGAAGATGGAAAAACCATAACAAAAATCTGCAGGAAGAATATGCTGATTTATTTATTGTTTCCCGAGGGTTGCTACTCTCCTCCCTTCCACTCCATGAGTATATAAGATCATGGTTCCTTACACCCATTGAATACCAAATCTCCTGCTGCCTCCCTTCTTATGAAGATCAGGAGTTAGGGGAACAATAATAGCCACATTCTTAGGCTATAATAGCAACATTTAGAGGTATTTGTCTTCTCCTTATTCTGACAGATCCATTACTAGTTCATTAGCCTTTAGTGGGTAGAGACATTCAGTAAACAAATGAAAGTAACTCCATTTAAGAGCTAGTGAGCTAAATATGTCTCCAGCGCTTAGCCTGCTAATTATATGGTGTTGCAAGTGCACACTAAACCAGACCCATCCCTTTGCTGCAATTTTAGAACATCTCATCTCAAAATTTCTAAAAGCTAAAGCATACCAAAAGTGGCTTGCTTTCTAAGAGTCTCAGTGGCTACAAAGATGTGAAATGGAAAACCAGTCCAGGAGAATTTGTGCTACTTCATCTTGCCATGGTTCAGTTAGTGTGGAGACTATATATTTTAATTTCAAAAGATCATTATCTTCCTCTTCCACTGTGTTTCCTTGTTACAGTGACAGACTGATCCAAGTATGAAAAAAGTATAGTAAAGGCCAGTCTCTTTAATTTTTAAATATAAAGGAACATTTAAAAAAGAAAGTAAGAAGTGGCACATTGGAGTCCAGTCTTGATATTTGTGATAAGGCTATTCTGGAATTAAATAATCCGGTATAAAATAACATTGACCATACCAAGCAATAGGACATAACTTCACTTTTCTTCCCTCTCCACATCCTTTTCTCTACCCTGCATTCATGTTCCCGCAGAGAAACCAGGGAGCCGATCATCTTCCAATATTTGGACAGTAATCTCTTCAAGGTAGCCACATATTAAATAAACTTAAGTTCATGAACACAATGGGACTCTACCTTGGCTGAAATAGGGATAAAAATGAATTTTACCTTCTCCAGCTAATGCAGAAGACAACAGAAACATAATTTCCATTATAGGGATGTAATTGGTCCATAACAGCTAATCCCTTGTTTCCAGACAGCCACATCCTATTCCCTTTGCAATATTTTTCTTAGAAGTAGTCAGTTTCTGTGCCTCATCTGCACATTAAGCCAGACTACTTCTCAGAGATTTAACAGCGAGGCAGAGGATTCACATTCTGTTTGCCCCCTAAGTCACTGAGAGGAGGCTACTTCTTATCTAGAGTTTATCTAAAATTGACTCAAAATTAAATAAATGGCAAGAAATTGCAACCACTATTTTGGCACAACTGTTTCTGTTGTTTGTGAAATTGGAGGTGAGAATGATGATACATGAGGAACCTAAGCTTTTTTACTCATTTCGGAAGACTGAATTATGTTGTTGGTGCAGATGCTGGCTGTACTTTGACAAGGTATGATGTAAACGTCAGAGATACACGTTTTGGGAAGATATGTTATTGCAGGGTCTTCTTGTAAAAATGCTTTTAAGAAGCTGTTGCCTCTTTTTCTAATTGATCACAGGAAGTGCATCTCTTTGAGAAGCTGTGAGAGCTGGGATCAATGACAGGCTAGTTTAATGCAGCTCTTAACAACAACCTGCAAAGATTAGGAAGCTGTCAGAAAGATAACACTGGAGATTTATAGATTGTTTTCTGAAGCCATTCTCAGCTCTCATGGGTACTCTGTTATGTTTCTCTGTGCTTGGATATGTAATATGCACTCCCCTTATAGATCCAAACTGTAGTTCTCATTTATGAAGAAAATAGCATTGCACCTTTATGTGCTGCTCAACTTATAACAACCTGGGAGGGCAGTGAGGGGGGTGTCTGGAAGCCAAGCTGGTTAAGTAGTTAGAATGGCTTAGGGATGAAGGGGAAAGTTGAGTTATAGCTGCAGTTTCTTCTGTCACTTGAGTAGAGCATAATGGGCCTAATTCAGCTACTGTGATGCCACTAAATCGATGGAGCAACATTATCAACAAATGAGCCCCCTGTGTGCTGAGCTGGGGCTTAGGGGCTGCAGCATTTGGGTTTGAAGGTCCAGCTTCTGAAAGACAGCTGAAGTCCTTGGGGAAGGGCTCCACTCCATCAGAGGAAGGAAAGTGCCTCTTTTCTCACATTTGTAACTTGGGAAGGAGTCAGACTGATGTGAGCCGAACACAGAAAGGAAAATAAAAGGTCCTCTGCTTACACAAGAGGGGAGCAGAGCTATTGATTTTAATGGAATTAGGCTGCCTTGCACTAGTGGGGGATCTGGTCCCCCTCCCCATAACTGAATGAACCAACAATTCTGTTTGCATTGCCCTGGGCTTCCCACAGCTTCTTTGACATCTATATAGATGACCCTTTCAGAGGAATTTTTGTATTTATGGGATTTGCCTATTGCACCTTTAAAGACATTGCATTTTTT
>JAVJGJ010000061.1:2760797-2785378 GCA_035590215.1 Microhierax caerulescens
TATTAAACTGTTCTTATCTCAACCCATCGATTTTACCTTTTCCTGATTCTCTTTCCCATCCCACTGGGAATGTGGAGTGATCAAGCGGCTGTGTAGTGCTTACTTGCTGGCTGGGTTAAATTACAACAATCCTTTTTGGCACCATCATGGACACAGCCACCAATTTAGTTGCCCAGCCAGCAACTAAACCTCACACAGCTGCTCACTCCCTCTCTGTCCCCAACAGAATGGGGGAGAGAATCAGAAGAGCAAGGGTGAGAAAACTTGTGGGTAGAGATTAAGACAGTTTAATAGGTAAAGCAAAAGGCACACGCAGAAGTAAAGCAAAGCAAAGCAAGGAATTCATTCCCCAGTTCCCATGGGCAGGCAGGGGTTCAGCCATCCCAGGACACCAGGGCTTCCATCACGTGTAATGATTACTTGGGAAGACAAGCACCATCACTCCAAACATCCTCCCCCTTCCTTCTTCCCCCAGCTTTATATGCTGCACATGTTGCCGTGTGGTATGGAATATCCCTCAGGTCAGTCGGGATCAGCTGTCCCAGTTGTCATCCCCATCCCCCCCAACCCCTTGTGCCCCCCAGCCCACTCACTGGTGGGGTGGGGTGAGGAGCAGGAAAGCCCTTGGCTCTGTGCAAGCACTGCTCAGCAACACCAAAAACGTCCCTGTGCTACCAACACTGTTTCCAGCACAAATCCAAACCACGGCCCCATACCAGCTAATGTGAAGAAAATGAACTCTATCCCAGCCAAACCCAGCACAGTCTGTAACCACACAAAGATGTCCAGACACACAGATATCTAATAGTTGTTGGATACTAGTCCCTTACAGCTTGAGCATGAACCAAAAAGAACTAGGAGATGAGATGCTACATTAGTAAGTATAAAACCAACAGTTCATATGCAATAGATACCATCAAACAAAATGTTAGGGAGATGCCCACTTTCTTCAGGCTGATAAGAAGATGGAATAGAGGATGGACAACAAAAAAACCCCAACAACTCACAACTCAGCCTGTTTCCTGGGTGTAAACGGTTGCATTTAAAAAGGTGAGAGTACTCAGTAAAGCTGAATATAAACCATTAAGCCTTTGATAAAATCCATGTGGCAGGCAGATCTGAAATATTTTCCCCCCCAGCCTTAAAGTTATGTATTGAAAGCAAAGATTAGGGACCACAGTGTTAGCAGAAATTCTCTAGAGCAGCTGAGGGAAATGCAGTGGAAAAAACCTCTACATCTACACTTACATTCATATGAATTTGGTATGAAAGTATTCTCCAGGACTAGATAAAATGAAGACTGTGCTTGTCAGAGCATCTGCACAGGATGAAGCCCTTCAGAACTGAAATAAAGCACCAAGGAATACTCTGTTAGAAATTTAAGTGGGGATTTCAATATTAAATGCAGTTTTGTTTTAAGACTGTGGGACGATTATTTCTAAAGTGTTACAGAGGATGGGGAATGCATAAGATTAAATAATCCATAAAATGTTCAGAGATTTTTTTTATATTGAACTGAAATGAATAGTAACATTTGAGGGGTTGTGAGGTGCATTGTATGCAATTTAAAAACAAACAAACAAACAAACAACAAAAAAACCGACAAAACCCCACAAACAAAAAACCCTGCGTAACTTGAAGGAGTTCATGTTGCTTCCACAGAAAATCTCTGGCAGTAAGCATAAACAGAGGAAAAAAATGTATTTCTAATGTATTTATTGAAATTGTTTTACTAGTGGACACTATCAACAAGCAATTTCATCATACTAATCAAGTAGATTTTAATTGGCATATGCATCAGTAGTGACTGACAATCAACCAATGTTTATAATCTAGTGTAAAACCATTTTTGCAGTTAAGTATAGATTAGATACATTATCCTTTATCTTACTCATGTCCGTTGTCCCTGGACACATAAAACTGTTTTAAAAAAAGACAAAGAATGCTTTGAAAAGGGACGTAGCCCCGTACCTCATCAAGATATGGTTTTAAGTTAGAAGACAGTACCAATGATGGTACTTGCTGATATTTTCTACAACAAAAAACCTAATAGTCCTCAGCACCTCGGATGTCTGAAGATGTATAGAGAAACCCGTGAAGTAACACAAATCCCAAGATGATGGGCTAAATTTTTTCAAAGATATACATTTTTGCTGTTACAAACTGTCACTGTGGCGAGGAGCAGCTGTACCATGAGAAGTTTTGCACCAGTGCCAGGTGAACACATACAGCAGCCATAGGCTGCTCCTTCTCAAAATCCCTGAAACAATCATCTGCAAAATCTGGAGGTCTTGGACAGAAAAGAGCCACAAGAGGCTGCATTTGTTGACACAAATGGAAGTAATGGACCAGACAACAGCCATGGTGTGGATGTCTCAATGGCATCTCAAGGGTACCCTGGACACCATGGACTTTTTAAATTCTTCGTTAGGGAACAACATTGTAGCAGGACAGAGAAGAAAAGTAAAAGTAGCAGTTGTTGTAGCAATATAAAGTTTTCCCAAGAGAGTCTTAAGTAAGCAGCTAGAATTAAAACTGATGTTGCTATCCCTAGGGTTTTATGGCACAACACTAATCAGCATAGTTAATGCACAGTGGAAAAGAAAGCTTCAATGCTTCTTGGCTCTGAGTGATTACTGAACTACAAGTTCCGTATGTGTGGATAGTTTTTATGTTAGATGTATGCAGACATGCTTGTTTAGATATATTACTTATATGTACTCTGATATAATCCACTGCATTGAGAGTGCAAAATGTGCCTGTATGGTAACTCCGTTGGTAACCAGAGCAGAAGCAAGAGGCAGCAAGCAAAAAAATGCTGGCAAGGTGCTGTTCACCAGTAACCCAGAGCAGGGGAAGAAAAGGTAAGCACAGTTTCTCTCTGTGCTCAGTGCTGGACAGTTCTGAGTTGCCTAGCTCATCTGGAAGCCCACCTTGTGCTATCACAAAGCTTTTCACCAAGAACTGCCTCTTGGTGTGTCAATAATAAGCATCATCAAAGTTGGACTGTCTTTCCTTACTGTGTTTCATTTTGGTGTGCAGCTTCTAGTACACTTGCTCATTTGCCTCTGCTGTGACAGTCCACAATTCACTTGCACCACTTGATTCTATATCCTCTTTGCATGTTTATTGCAGAACTGTTCAGTAACATTTCCTTTCAGGGAGAACAGTATGGAAGTTGTAAACAACTGATAGGCCAAGGAACAAATGTGATTTTTTTCATTACTAAGGTTTTTATTTTCATAATAAAGAAAAAATCTGGATCCTATAAATGACTCCACTTGAATGAACATCCATGCCTGCACACAGCCCTGTAGGCATCAGCAAGGCTTCTCCTAAGACTTGATCCCTTCCCACAAAGCTAGCTGCAGGATCAGACCTATATTTCCATCAAACCCTGGAAACAGAAAGCTGTTGTTTTAGTTTGTGTAACTCAACTGGGCTGTCTAGAATTACAGGTGCTTATAATAGACAGCTAAGATGTCACTGCACAATAATAAATATATTTGGCCATTTGATGGCAGTATTAAGTTGTGCATTGCAACATCTTTAGGTTCAGGTTTTGCTTAGGACCACACACATCTCTTGCACCTCTGCTTCTAGGGTTTTTGCTTCACATCTCAAACCACCTTTTTTTATATGATTTAAAAGTCTAAAGCAAAAAACCTGTCAGAAATAAGTATGACATGGATTAATTTACCTGGAAGGGGTTGGAAGTATGGATACATAAATGTCTGTAGACACCTTAGTGGTTTGGATAACTTGAGGTCCTTACTGTGATGTTCTAGATCATTCCATCAAATAAAAAAAAAAACCTTGAGTCCCCTGTAGTCAGAGAAGTCCTCATAAAGAAACAAAGCCAATCTTAAAGGAACCAGTTTTCTCCCCATCTCCAACAATACACACAACCTGTAGCAAGAAGTCTAGCAGAAGGATTTGCTTTTCACTCTTGTACAGCTCCAAGAGGCCCAACATCCAGGACTCGGGACTAGTTACTAGCTCTGAACACTTCATGCTACACAAGAAAATAAGCATCTTCCACTTACAGACAGTCTCTGTAACTATATTTACAACTCCAGCCAGCTGTCAGCACACCATTCATTTGAGGGAATAATTCAGAGTAAACAATTTAGTTGCATGCTCTGCCTTTGTGTGTGTGGTTTTATTCTGGTATTTTTTGCACATTTACAACAGGTGGGGTGCGGGTTGGTTTTTTTCAGATGTATTAATTGCACAGAACTACTAGATGAATCAGCTCAGGAAATGATTCACATACAGCCTGCAACATTTAAGAGGGAAGCTACCACACTCATAGCCCATATGCACACAGGTTTCATTCTGCATGAGAGCTCCCAGGATTTTCCCAGCACGCAGGTAAATGCAGAAGGCCTTGCAGCAGCAGGAACAAGTCTTATCCCAGGCTGTTCTTCAGCTGTAATTAACCCAAGCAACTGAAATTATTCTACAAACATTGTAAAGGTTAGAGGTCGCTCACTTTGAGCAACTACCTCCACATTCTCACTTCTCTGTAAATAAGACATTAAATCCATTGGTCTTTAACTACAGAAAGTTGGAAATAGCAAAAATAGGTGCCTCTGACTTTCCAGCTTGGCCAGTAAACAAGACCCTAATGATGCAAAGATATATCTAAAGTGCAGGATTTTGAGTTGGGCACTTTTGATCAGTGGCAGGTCGGCCTTGGCTGGCTGCCAGACCCCCACCCAGCTGCTCTTTCACTCCCCCTTCCCCAGGGAGAGAAAACAGGATTTAAAAAAGCTCATGAGTGAAGGTGAAGACAGGGAGATTGCTTACCAGTTCCTGTCAGAGCAAAACACACTCAGCTTAAGGAAAAGTAATTTGACTTATTGCTAATTAAAATAGAGTTGGATAAAGAGAAACAAAATATAAACCACTTGCCCCCATCCCTTTCCCAGCTCCACTGCACCCTTTCATGCTCAGCCCCTGTCCCTCCCCAGCTGCACGGGGGCATGGAAGTGAGGGCCGACGCACAGCCATACCTCTCTTCTCCACTGCTCTTTCCTCCTCAGGCTTTTCCTCTGCTCCATGGCGGTGCTCTCCAGGCCGTGCGTAACTCCCTCAGGGTCAGCCTGCCCCATGCAGGCCCCTCCGCAGGCACAGCCCCTCCAGGGGCCTCCACTGCCCTGAGGAAACCTCCTTCTCCTGAGGCCTGAAGGGCTCACGCTAAGCATGCGTAGGACACACTTTCTCACCCTATCTATTAAAAACTTGCTTTTTGCACCTTTCCCTTTCATTTATTGTTGGTTTTGGCTTTGCTGCTGCTGCACATTCCTCCTCCCGCTCTTGCTGTGCCACCTCTCTCCTCACCCCACAGAGCAAGGCCCCAAACCGTGGTGGCAGCGTGACTAAAAAAGCCTAGTTCCAGGCACAGACACACACAGGTATTGCAGTGAAGGCCACTGTATGAAAACAGAAAACTTATTTTTTGCCTTCCTCCCTCACACTATGACACGGGGGTCTTGCCCTTGGACAAACATGATTCACCTGAGGTGCCAAGCAGGGGCCGAGGGCCATGGCTGCATGTGGCCAGGTGCCCCCTCAGCGAGCCCGGTGGCCAGGGGCCTGGCACAGACCCCTTTCTGTGACACAGGCACCAAGCTGAGTGCCAGCTCCCAGAATCAGCTACTGCAACACTAACACCTCTGCAACAGTAAGGAAATAAACTGCTAGAGGAGAGACCTGTAAGAGGAAACTCAAAATAGAAAAAGATCCAAAAGTTCTTTTCTCACCCTGTTGCCTGTGACCAGGAACCTTTGAAATAACCCAGGCCAGTGTTAGCAGTAATTACACTCACCTGGCAATAATTAGAGCCCTCATTAACAGACAGCAAAGGTGGCTAGGCCAGGAGAGTGGGTGGGTGGGTAGGTAGGGGGTTGTGCCTGGGTTGAAGAAGGGGTTGAGCAGGGAGCTTGAGGAGCTCAGGTGCTGAGAGCAGAGGTGGCCTAGGGGTCCCCTCCCTGCCTGGGAGGGGCAGGCTGTGGGGGGGTGCCGTGCCCACCCTGAGGGCCAGGGGAGCACCCATAGTTTCCCTACAGCGCTTGGGGAAACCAAACCAGGGTGCCAGGATTGTCACAGACCTGAGCAGGTGCTATTCAGCAGCGTTGAGGGTTTGCTTTGGGTACAGACCAAGTAATCAGGTCTTCAAGGTGGCAAAGAGTAGCTCTGGAGGTGGCTAATCTTTCAATTTAAATACCTTGAGGGAAGAAGAGAGTGAAAAGCTCATGGTTCAGCCCTCCACGGTAGAGTAGGGCACCATGCTCCAGCATGCTGATTTGTTAGCAAGAAGGTGACTCTTTGGTTTCATGTTCTTAATAGCTTATGTTTATTGACTTAAACAACAACTCTCAGTTTGCTAACATGAAACATAGGTAGGGAGAATCTAATACTCCATCTTCTTATTTTGGGTTTTTACTGCAACAAACCTCTGAAACCATCATATTTCTGAATATTTGCATCTTCTGGCTGTCCACTTTAAGTGGCCTGTAAAATCCAACTGAAATGATCCTTTTACTTGACAGACTGCTTTCTGTTTTAGAGCTTTTTTCCTCAGACATCAAATATAACCAGATAGCATAGTGACCTCAAGCAGTTGTGATGAACATCGGAAGACATTGCAATCATATTAGCAGCCCCTAAATTATTCAGAGCACTTTCTGGTAAAATGGTGCTGCAGGACAATGAAAGCAAAGAACAATTCCCAGCAGATTAGATTTTTTTCCCTGTTGCTGTCTGTAATTATTTCTATCAGATAAGTTATTTGCTATGCAAGCTTACCTTCAAAAGCATGTTTGTTAAAAAGAGAAAGGGGAAGAAATCCTTTGTAGGGCCTGCGCATGATTAAATGGCTTTAACAAAGCATGATGAATAATAATGACAAAGACCTGTCAATTGGAATTTTAAGCATTTTGGCTTGTGAATTAGAAGAGCGAAGTTGTGAATTAAAAGAGCGAACAGTATCAAAATGATTACATGTAGCAAATAAGTGGGTATTTGGCAATGCTGTCTATTAGTGAATGTTACAGATGAACTGCTGTTATTTACAGGAATATGTAAACTAGTATTTCTGAAGTTTTAATGTACTTACAGTACAGGGAAAACCAGCATGGAACTGTTGCCTTTATTATTATATTCTGAAGCTGAGTGAGGAAATGCTGTATCAATTCTGCTCTTGGACTGCCCAAGAAAATTACTGGGGTTTTTTTTGGTTCTTTTTAAAGGACCTTATTTGGAAATAGCCAGACGAGGCTGTAGTATCCAGACAAGAGTACACATCAGTTCCAGCATTGCTACAGGAAGGGTGACTGAAGAAGGGGTATATGGGTTTCTTGCAGTGATAGCTGGGGATTATTTTCATGTTCTGGCCTCAAAATTATATGCAGGAAGGTGGACATTTGCACTGAATTCAGTAGTCCTGGGTCCATCATCCGTCGTGTCTGTCCGTCCCTGTCCCCCACCCCCAGCCTTGTATCACTATCAGTTATCTGGTAACCAGGATTGGATATAAGGTATGCATTAAACTAAGCACTTATTGTAAACATTGTTTTCTGGCAGATGTCTTTCTGCGTGAAAACTTTATTTCATCTAGAAATCAGTTTGGTGGGGGGACTGATATTTCCTGTCCCTCTCCCCCAATGTATTCTTCTATATGCAGATGCCTAGGTTAATATAGGCTTTCCAAATACTGCTGTTTAATTATTCTCATTTAATTGACAGAGATAAGACAATATAGGTAAAATGAATTGGAGAAGGGGAGAGTTTTCTAAGGTGTGGTTATACCTTTCATCACTATCTACTTCAAAATTAAACCAAATAAGTTATACAAATGCTTAGATATACGACTATAGTAGACAGGAGCTGAAGAAAAGACAATAAATGTCACAAAACCTTAGTTTTCCATCCAATTTTCCTTGACAAATATCCTTTTCTTTTATACAGACTCTGCTCAGGAAGGTCCATAGAGAGGTATGGCTAGGCATCTATCACTTTATCACTCTGACGACATTCGTTAACAATGTCACCTTTTATTTAAACCCAGAGTTTGCTCTAAGAAATCTATTTTTTGACAATATACTATGTGGCCAAGGCAATTTTTAACGTCTATTACTCTTGTGTATTGTGTTTGAAATTGATAGTGCTGAATGTGTTATGTTTCTACTATCAGATACTCATTGTGGGAAATAGAAACACAGTGAAGGCCACTAACATACCATTGAAGGAAAAAGAACAGAAATCTTATGGCTTTCCATTGAGGGACAGCTGATCAAAAGGGAGGTTAAGTAAGCAGAAAATGTTGGATACTATTTTCCCACCCCCTGGAGAAGTGTATACCAAAGTGCTTCAGAGCTCTCCATCAGACCACTGTTCTAGTATCAGTTCTGTAAGCAATTTCACCAGGATGCTGGCTGGGAGAAGTGGAGAGAGAACAGAAAAGGAGGAAAACAAAAGGTGAGGGGAGAGATACTGTCATAGATATTTTAGAAAGTTAGAATTTTTGTGTAATAATGAACAAACTTATGTATTCCTTTTGAATACAAATGTTTAGCTCTGCATAGATAGCTTTCCATTAATAACAAACAGTGGTGAAGCAACTGAATATGTGTTGAAATTCTGCCCTGTATTTTAATAAAGCTGGAGCAGATTCCCTGAATTTAAGCAATAATCCTGTACTGCTGTAGTTTATTTTCTAGTGAGGAAAATCAGCACCACTTCAGTATGTGCATCAGTTGCTGCAGAAGCCAAATCAATCAGACAGTCAAGGTGGATCTACCTAGACCTCCATCTAAAAGTGAACTCCCCAAAGCAGTCTTAAAACACTGACTCAACAGTCTGGTTTTATTAGCTAATGAACTACAGCTCCTCTCTTTGTAATTAGAGGACACTTGGTTGCCTGAGGACACATTGTCCTGCTGCGACTCCCTCATCTCTTGCCTCACCCTGAAGCCTTTGGCAGCACCTCACTCTGCTTAGATGCTCCCCGCAGAAATAGCAGTCTCCTCTTCTTGCAAGTCATTCCCTTTCTGAAGGAACAAAGCATACAAACAGAGCAAACAAGCAGGAACCATCCCTCACACAGCCTGATTAATGCTTGTACAGGCTTCTTAGCAGATAAGTACTATTTTATTAAATTCTCGCTCTACTAATACCGGAAGATTTTCTAAGTTAAGCACTGGTCCATGCAGGTTGAGTATTTACTGCATGTGCCTAATTTTTCCTTTTTTTTTTTTTTTTTTTTTTATTCCTAAAATTTGTTTAGCTGCTTAGGCTTGTTTTAAAGAGAAAACTTTTTAAGATGGGGTGTGGGGGGGAGACACGACACGGACCAACAATGACTAAAACCCTCAAAACACAGCCTTAAATACCAATTTAACCCTATATTCTACCTCTTTATTTCAGATCCATCAGTATATAATGAGGTACCACTGTGATATATATCATACAGGCCTATAAGACAAACAAATAAAAGTAGTACTCAGAGTGTTGATTTTAATTTTCTCTTGTAAACAGCTTTGTTCTAAGGCAAAGGTAAATGCATTCTAAAATCTGGCTACTCAATTCTGTTTTCCATTCACGTTTCTAAGATATATAAGCTATAGCTGGGTCTGAAATGCTCAAATATGAGTGGTGATGAGCATCCTGTGGTATTAAGCAAAATCTTGTTTGTGGTGAACTGATAGGGCAGCACTGACTTCCACTGGATCATGGAGTGACAATGGATCTTTTCTTACGACAGCACTGACAGCTTCATGTAACTGAGTTAATTTGAAGTGATGTCAATTTAATTCATTGAAATGAATGTCTGATAGCTGTCTTCAGTCTCCGTGTAGAAAACAACATGTGTTCCTGCTGCTATATACAAATGTTAACAACAACATGTTGAAACACAAGCTCGACAAATCAACTAAGCATTTACTTTAGCCTGCCCCACTGCAGCAAAATACTTAAGCACTTGCCTAAAGGTATAGATATGCTCAAGCGCTTTTCTGATTAATGATGGACTGGAGCCCAAGTGTCTGATTTCAAGACTAACATTGTGTCTTATTGCTAGATTGGAAGAATTACTCATTCCGGCACTATCCAGGGAGATTAACATCACATTTCACTTCCCTTTCTCCATGAATGCTGCTGGTACACATTGGTTGGGCTGAGCCTATGGGCTGGAGGAGCTCTGAAATATTGACGCACAATCAGACCTGCCACCAAATGATGTTCTGAGTTCCTCAAGAGGCAACAAAAATGACTCCCCCAAAATGAAGGTTTATAAACTGTTACTTCATCATTTGGATGAATGAATCCCAAAAATCAGTTTTCAGGAAATGAAAAGGGAAGAAATTGTTAAAGTGCTTTAACATCCTGTCAAAATGTCACTTATGTGCAGGAATGACATGTATGCATTTTAAAAAGAGAGAGATAAATGCAGAAAAACACATGACAATCAGTCCCGAGCTAGAAAAAACAAGGGAGGAAAACAAAGGGTAAGAGCATTGTCCTTACTGTGAATCCTCATTTCAGTCTCCAGACAGAGAAAACAACAAGGTCAAGGTCTGAGTTTAAAGAAAAATGCAGCACACACACCCCCACACACACCCCCATTGCCAAGGCACTGGAGACAATGTCAGACTTAATTGGCAGATTCCTGTCTAATCAATGATTTCTCTGATTAGTGACCCACTGACAATACAACCAAATCAATGTGTTTATTCCAAGCGTTAGTCCTGATGCTCTAAAACAGTGAAAAACAGGAAAAAATGACAACATTAAGTAACTCAAATCCTCTGCATACCAATTGAAACTGTCATTTGGCTTGCTTATTTACAGGGTTTGAAAGGTTTATTTGACAACAGAAGGGCTAATAAAAGGAATCCAAGTCATGTTTAATTACATCAGTTTTATTATCTTAATTAATCAGTCCACTGCTGTGCACTCTAATATTGTAATGTTGTATTTTTGCATAATGGTGTACAAAAGACTTCTTTATTTCTCTTTATATAATTTTTGGCCCGTATGTGCTGTGGCACTCTTCTTGTTGAGTTCACACTCATAGACATGAGGCCAGTGTATTAAATCTTCACAGAACCAACCACTGTTTAGGTGGAGAACAAAAACGCCCTGAAAGCTGAATGGAATAACAGAAAGAAAACAGAGTCTGCACTCTAATTAATTTTAGATGAAAAGGGAAAATTAGAAAAGGCAATAAAGGATTTAAAGCCCAGAGGTATCTGGACAGGAACTTGGAAAAGATTGTGTAACTGTGGAATTGATGATAAAAGTCCATACAGTGGTGCTTGATTACAACCAGAGATTATATATAGAAAATGTAAGTTATGACTTAATCTATGCCAAGAGAAGATATATATGCAGTACCCTCCTGATAGTTGAGATGAATGTGGAAGAGGGAAACTGGATAATACTGATTTCAATTTTAATTTACATTTCAAATGCAAACTGTTTTAATTATGTCTAATTGAAATGATTTATTGCCTTGAGTGGTAAGGAAAAAGCCCTGAACAGAAATGCAATTTCTTAATCTTTGTACTGCATGTTGTTCCTGTTCCTTATTTGTTTATTGTGTTGAATGCAGAAATGGGAGATATGCCTGTGTCATGCCATTGCACATCTAACTTCTCGAGCTGAGCTGAATCATGATATGGATAAAGGAAACACTTTCTGTAGCAGAGAACCAGTGATGTGAAAAGATAAACCATTTAAAAGTGAACTGACACCCTTCCATACAAATAAACACAAGGTTAAGTTCCCAAACTAGGAGTAGGTGTGTAAGCTTAAAATATGTGCAGCTTCAAAGATATTATTTTCTTATTTAATTGACAAAACTTCATTTTATAGCTGATTATTTTTGTGGCTGTAGGGAGTGCTGTTGTCATCACCTGCGGATTCTTTCCGTGATTTACAACCAACCCTCACCACGAGTGTTCTAGAAGAAGGGACCGACGGATCCACCACTGCGGAGAATTGAACTGGCTACAAGCCTGCCCTAACTCCAAGTGCCTTCTCATTTCTCCAGCCAAATAAAACTCTGAATTTTTATTACAGCTTCAGTGGACGGATGGAGTGGACACTCTGGGTAGGACAGCCTCTAGCTCAGTGGCTAGGACTGACTGAGATGATGACCACCAGGATGAAGACAAGCAAACAGAATCAGTGTTTCAACTTCCCCTGGAGGAGTTTCAGCACAGTCGTGAAGTTATAGGGCTTTTGGGGAACTTAGCAATTCTTTCAGAGTACAGTCAGCACTCAGAAATCACAGAGGGGACCTCTGGAGGTCATTTGGACCAAAACTCAGCTCAAAGCTGGGCCTAAATAAATTACGTCTGTGAGTAGCAATCACTTTAGTAACAGCTGTATTAGCCTCTGGTTGTCCATCATAGCAGCATCAAGCCTCTATGTGTGGTGCTACAGCTCCTTGAGAGCATTCCCAGCTCTCCAAGAGCAAGTGGGTCTGCCCCCCTGCCCTCCCCATAACATCATCTCCCTGGCTGGCCAGGGGGAAAGTGGCAGCCAGACTCCCAGGGCTTGGAGGGAGTTTTTTGTCATCTTCAAAGTGTTTTTGTCCTACAAAACCCTTTTCAAAGTGAAAAGCTGCTGTTGGATATACATATTGAGCATTGAACTTTGTTCTATATGCCTCTTATTGTACATCTCCCTATAAAATAAAAACTATAGATTATGTCTGTAAGAATACCCATTGACTTTAGTATCAATAAATTTGCTGATTGAAACGTGCTTCGAGTGCTACTAAAAATGTATTAAAGAAAATAGAAATAGGTAATTTTTCTGTGCATTTTTTTTTTATATAATAGGGATAACTCCTTGTTTGAGTGGTTTAAAAAAAGCTAAAGAGGAATTATTTTCTAGTACAACTGTAAGACTTTACATAAAGGAATGGAGGTGAAAAAGAAGTTGTGGTAGCTTTTTGTGCCATATGTAACTGACCTGAGAGAAAGAAGCCTGCCAGAAACCTCTCATGAGGACTAACTATCCGTATAAACTCCCATGTTTGAGTTGATGCTTGCAGACAAGCAAAGGCTGATGTCAAAGTTCTGAAGGCCAAATTAAGACAAAGTTTTTCTAGGTTTCTTTGAAAAGCAAAGTGTTTCAGACTGTCTTTCAGCTCCTGTAACTCAAGTCTTCTTGACAGCCTATTATTTGTTCAGTCATTACATTCTCTTGATTCTTTCTGACAAAGTTATCAAACTCCCCACTGGGACCACAGCCAAAGAAATGTTCACCTTTATACAAAGGGCCAAATCCTGATAAAAAATGCACAGATGGAGTAAATATACTGTTTGGTCAGAAAATAGAGCTAAATGGAGATTTCTGCTGCACCTTGTCACAGCTGGTGTAAATCCAGGCTACAGGAACTGCAGGGTATAGGGAGAAATAAAATACACAGCTCAGCAGTGCAAGTTTCTCCCCATGCTAACACTCCTGTGCAAATAGCCACAGCGGAGCTTAGGTTCATTACACAGAGGTGTGCTTTTACTCTCCCTTTATTGGCTCTCTATTGTGTATTCCTCTTTCCATAAGGAAGGTGGTATTTCTTTATTTTTGTCTTCTTCACAGCTGCAGTGGGAGCAGTAATTAATCCTTATTCAACAGTGTATGCAGTAGAGTCAGTCACAGAACCAGAATTTTGTTATATGCTTACTACTCACTACTTTTTATGTGGTTTTTGTGTTCTATTTTATTGCAATTTCTTGCTCAGCGTTTTATAGTTTTTACTCTAATGATCTGGAGTCCCATCTTTTGCATGTCTAAATAAGTTTCCAACTGCCCTTCATCCTGCAATACATTCAGACCAGTTAAGGTGTATTGAAACAGATGCCACAAGTCTATATCGTCTTATCAATTTCTGAAGAATTCAGAGTAGCTCCTGGAGATTAATGCGATGACCTTTGATACCCTTCCCATAGCTAGATTCAATGACTGTATGAGCCTTGCCATTTCACTGCTACCTACAGCGGGTACACCAGCTGCACAAATGCAACGTAACTCTTGCTGTGATTCCAGCTAAGTTTAAACAGAAGAGTTATCCCAAAAGAATTCCAAGCTCTGCTGTCTACCTCTGTGTCCTATTGGCTATAGCACACTTACACTTCTTAATCAATTGCAGTCCAATCATTACAAAACTGGTCTATAACTGGTTTATTTATCTATATTCATATATAAATGCATAAATATGTCTGTACATACATGCACATGTACAAACACACATATCACAGACCCAGGAACAATCGAAGATGGGCAGTCCCCTAAGAGGCAACTAATGAGTGTGAAGGAGGAGAGAGAAGAAAGAAAATGGATATATGTGTGTAGGAATTTATTTTGTTTTGCTGGTACTTTTGGATCCTTGTTTTGCAAGCTCCCATAATAACATGGAACCATTCCCAATGTCAGTTCCCAATACAAAAGTGGTAGTTTTGGCCAATGCAACTTCCTGGCTTTCCGCCACTAAGACAGACCTCCATAACTGTCACTTTCCTTTTCACAGGGTAAAATTCCTCTACTGTACATTTTAAGAAATATGATTCACCTTGTAAAAGGCGACCATCTGTCCGCTCTAGGTTCATGTACCTGCTTATTGCAACTGTTAGTGATTTGCTCCAAGTACAGGAGTGCAGACAGATAAGGAGGAGTGTCAGCGTACTGCAAATATGCCATCATCTTCTGCTGTGACAGACAAACTAGAAACATGTGCTCTTTTAACCTGAAGCGAGCATTACATTGGCCAGGCTTTTAAACTGAAGGATTACTGTTGATTACTGATTACTTTGTGAACAAAACTATTTAATGAGCTTTAATTTCCTGAAAGTAATTCATTCCTTGTGATCCAGAAGTCATTTTGGAACAATTCAACAGGTGATGTTAATAAATACCTGAAGCATCTTCTATCTCTGTAAAATTCATCTAAATCAAGAGATATCTTTTTCTCTTTTTGTCTTTTCTGACACTTCATCCCTAAAGTACTTTGCAAAATAAGGTAATGCAGTTACAGAGATAAAAGAGCAGGGGATGGAGATAGATTAAAATTTAGAAGAAACAATGGATAAAATGTGTATTTCCCTTTCTGTGTCATGTTCCAAGGTGCTGTCAAATATTGCAACTTTGTCAATGAAGTTCCCTTGCCCGTGCTTGGCTTTAAGACAGCAGAGGTGCAGTTCCTCTGAAAGCGCAAGTGGTTGCTGGTAATTTGACAGCCTCTCCTTTGCACATGAGCTGGAGTTCTCCATTCACTAGGAAATAATAGAAGTGAGCTGTGGGTGACATAGCTAAAGCAAAAATAAGCTCATAGGACCTTCTAGAGCCAGCACACAGAACAGCCAGGGCATGTAACCTACGTTATCTATATTGCTTGAAAACACTATGTGTTGCATAGTACAGGCTAATACACATAACTGTTGGTTTTTTGGGTTTTTTTTTGTTTTATTTTAGGTAACAGCAACCTTTTCTTCCACCTACAATTTCATTGTTATATCTGATGCAGGAATGCTTTATTGCATACAACAAACAGTGCTACTTCTCATCAGCTCAACCCCGGTGGGATTTCTGTGCAGAGGCAAAGCAATGCAGATAGGATACTGTTATCTTCCTGCTGCTACTGGCAAATCTCACCTGGAGTCGAGCTAAGCCTTCCCGAGGCCTTTGCCTTTTCACAAGTGAGGGCTTTCAGCCAAGAATTCACAAGCAAAATAAGGATAAGAAACCACCAAAAGCAGGAATGCAGAAATATTGGCTGGTTATGATTCATTTTTCTAAGTCCTTCTTTCTGGGACTCTGTCATCTTAATGTGCTAAGTAACAAAATGTTCTACTCCTCTCTTTTTAAAATCAGCTATTTCACCTTCTCTAGGTCAATTCAGATATTTCTATTGGTTATGTCTGTGGCCCTTTAACAACAATACTATTTGCAGAAATCAAAGTGGAACATGTGCAAATAAAAGTAAACTTTTTAAGTAATTCCAAAGAAAAAGGTACATGCTGTTTCATTTATTGAAGATTTATTTTTAATGCTGCTCATTGGTATTTATTTGAATTATACTGATGTGGCAAAAATCTAGCCAAAATGTGAAATATGGTAACTATTATAGTCCTTATTAATATTTCATATTTTAATGTGTAGCTACAGTCACAAATAAACAACAAAAAATATAATTCTCTCGTTCGGCTCTCACAGCTTGTATTATTTTTATGAAAACTAGATTCTCATTACATTGGTTGGTTTTAATCAGTAATGTGATTTCCCCCCCTGTGCCAGGCAGTTTGTTCAAAATGAGGCATCTCCTGAAGAACTCTGTTATAATGTTTTAGAATCAACCCCCCTTACCCTAATTTCATAGAGAATGATCAGTCAGACTTGCTCCCAGAAATAGCCTGGCAAAAGTCCGTCTTTTCACATGCACATATCGGTGAGAAATGACTTTTCTGCACCAATTCCATACCTCAATGTGTAACTTGACATTTGAACTGAAAGGTATCAAATTGTGTGTAATAAGAAAAACAAGTAAAGGCAGCTATAAGAAGAAAATACTCGGGGGCAAAGATGTGCTTAAAGACTAAAACGAAATTCTCCTGAACATTGCTGAAGTAATGTTGTACCATTAAAATCAGATGCTAAACTATCTTATTTTGTGATCTTCAAGCACCTGTCAAGCTCCTACCCAGGGACTATGCGTTAGAACTGTGCTGTGGGCAAGCAGAAGACTATATGAAATGCTGCAAAATGAAATCTGATTTTAGAAAATATGTTTAAATACTTGACTTAAATGTCTGTGCATGACCTTTCACAGGTCATAGTGTAGGTGTTCTCATATTCAAGAGAAGGCTTCTCCATCAGAACCTGGAATCAGACAAGGTTAGGAAGGAGCAGGAGGTGTAACCTGCACGCTGGGGCTGTACCAGGGCTACATGGAGGTGCAAACCTTCATCCTTGCTTTCCTGGGGGAAAGCTGCTTTTACTCTGACGTTCTTTAGTTTGGAACTGCCGACTAAGAAATGCACCTTTCCTCCCCATGTCCAAGGGCACAGCGAGGAGTGATGTATTACGGTGTCTGTTTATGAAGCTGAACTCGTGAATTTGTCTAACTCCTGCTTTGACTGTGAGGATGTTTGTCTGCCTCTACAGCAAATGTGTGTGGCAAAACCAGTTTCTGCTGATGTGTCTGACTCTCATTCTCAGGTTGTGGGGTTTAGCGGGTAACAGTTCTGAAAGCACATTATCTGCTACCTTCATGATGTTGTAGATCTCTGATGTATAATGCCCCAACTCAAAACTCTTTGATTTCTGCAGTTCAAAGTAGAACTGAAGACAAACAATTTTTATTACAATTTTGAATGATTTAATGAAAGGCAAGGAGGTGTTTTTTTTCCTTTCTTTCTTTCAAAAAACGTTTTTCCTTTCCTATACTACTTCTGAAACCAGAAGTTGAAGCCCACTAAAAGTATTTCTGTTGCAAAGGAGCAGATATTCTATGAAAGATATTTGTGAACAATGACAATGGGAGGAGGGTATGTGTGTGAGGTATACAGTCTTTATTGGATATTGAAGCAAATATTTCTGTTTGCAGAAAACATAAATAAAATAAATTATATGTAGTTTGGATAACAGCCAAGGACCCAGCATTGTGAAGGCCATAGGTTATAAGCAGCTCTGACACCATTACCACCTTCATAAATAGGGTATAATTCAAGATGCATTCAGATGACAACATTTTCTGCAAAGCAGTACTTTTAATAACCACTCCATAATAATTTAAGATTATCGTATTACTGTACAGAATACAAACAGGTAAAATAATGACTCTTTGAGGATTAAACAAATGGAAGACTATGCTAGTTCAAGTTAGTTTTCCCTCTTTACTGCATATTGCTACTCCTGTTAAGTATGTTTCTGGCAGGCGCAAAGTAACTCCACCTGAATAACTACTGCATTCCCAAGAGTGCTCTGCATACACCAAACACTCTTGAAAATCTAGGCCTAATTATGAATTTTATGCATTTAGAAAGCCAGTAGTGACCAGCTCAGAGAATATAACTTCGAACAGTAATGAAGAAAGTTATACAGTTTCTGTCTAAAGTGGGAAAGTAGCGTGCACATGCTGATTTCCTGAAGTACAGGATCAGTATTTCCCAACTACTTTGTCTCAGATGTTAGGTATCTCCAAAGGATAGCATAAAAAACTTGGTAATAGATGATCACTTTAGTGGTTGCTGGGAAATGAAAGCCATTTTATGGCAACTGCTATAGCTGCTCCAATGCACTTTAATCTCTACTGACCTGAAATACAGCTGGTACTTCAGAGCAAACAAAAGAGGCTTATGGAAGACCAAGGATCAAATTTCTTGCTGTTCTGCATCTTGTATCTTCATTTACCATTGTGAAAAGGGGAATAAATCAGCTGCTTTTCAGACTATATACCCACTTTAGAAAAAGATGAAGGATGACACAGGTAGGAAGACAATGGGGAATATGCCCCCAGGGATTTATGTTTGTACTGCTATGCATTTGGTTCCTTGAGCACTCATGATTTTCTCTCCGGACAGAACGATGCTTAGGGAAAACACTTTATGCACATTGTAAAGGAAACCAATACATTATTTAACAATTCTGTGTTGGCATGTGCTGACTCTTGTTTGCAAAAATATGCCATATACTGGGAAACTAAATAATTTAGGATGGCTACCCTGTTGCCATACACACACATAATATACAAAATGGGAAATCTGCATTTGCTGCCATTGTCAGTAAAAATCAATAAATGAGATTTTCAGTGATGTGTAGCGGCACTGTGGTAGAAAACTAAACCGTTATGAACACTGAAGTAACAAAGTTTTGCAACATATATCATATAGTATTCAGTAGATTAATAGATAAGCAATATTACTGACACCACTGGATCCTTAACCTGATTCAAGAATGTATACCATAAGTGTTTATGGGAGAAAAAAATCTGTATCAGCTATACCTTTCTGGGCTTCTATAATAAATGACAGAATGTTCCAACTCCCAATATTACTTACATGTTAGCTGCGAGAAACAGGTATTACCATTTCAGCTGCTGCAAATTTAAGTTATTACACGTCATTTCTGTATTGGTGAACAAAACAAAATATGACAGATGTGTAAGTGTCAAACAGGATTTGTGTAGTCTGTTGGTAATCTGTTTTGAGGTATAGCAGCATGTTTCACTTGTAGCTGTGAGTCACACTGTAAGCCAGACTGTAAGACACCAGCATTTTAAATGCATTCTGCATTTCAGGGGGTTGTGGTGGTTCATAATATTTATGGTTCAATACACTCAGCACCTTTGTACTCCAAGAGGACTGCTAGCTGCTATGATATGCAACCAATTTAAAAAAAAAAAAAATCCTCTCACAGATTCATAAGCTCCTATTGACCATGCAGTGCTGCCTCCCTTTCCTGGGCAAGCTTCTCTGGACATCTTCAAGTGTGCACAAAGAGCCTCTGCAAGCAGGAATGTCAAAGTGTAAAGCTTCTCTTTGCTGGCCAACACACTCAAAAGACGACAAGTGTCTAACCAGCCAGCTGGACTGAACACCAGTGTTTCCACCATCCCTTGATGGCTGGAGGAAAGGCTGCGCTGTCTTCTGTCAACACCAGCACGGTAGTTACACCAGTGACCTAACCAATGCACAGCTCGACCTGACGCTCCTACGGCTCGACTCACTGATCTTTTATACCTTTTTGATTTTATGTCTTTCCATGCCCTCTTGCTCTCGAATCCTTGAGTGTCCAATGACCCAATCTCAAAAATGTGTGTCTCCACATAATTTTACCTTCCTTATTTCTCGGTAAGCTTGGCTGCAGCTCTTCCACATCCTAGAGATTCTGTTAGGCACCTAGAGATTCTGTTAGGCACCTGTGCCAAGCTCCTGGCTGTATGACAGAGCGTGGCGAGGCTGGACAAGCAGGGGGCTGTGTCCTGGGGGAGAGAGGAGTTATTGCAGAAGGAAAGAAAGAGCTGCTACAGTTCAGGTGGTTGTTATATGGTGTCCAGATACTGCAGAACGCCCCTCCACCAGGGCTGTTCACAGGGCAGCGGCGTTGCAGAGGCAGGGGTTCACAGGAGTTTTTTCATGTCCAGCGGAGTGCTTAAAACAGCAGTCCCTAGGCTAAAAATTCCCAAGCTAATGGCAGAATTTATTGACCTTCATGCTTTCACATTGGACTAGAAGAGAATATTTTTTACTAGAAAAGGTGTTTTCATTGTTAGATGAACAGATGACATTTCCAGTGCTTTTAATGGAGGAATAGCAGCAGAACTATCAAAATCTTTCAAACCAGTGGAGCTCTATGTTGCTGATACTGCATCATGTTTTTCTGAAAGCTGTATTTTGTTATGAAGAATTTCAAGTCTTTTAATATAACCTATACATTGATAACTATGTTAAAGAATTGAAAAATATTAAGGTAACTATGCTTGATTTACCTAATAACTGAAAAGATATGGATCAGCCTGCAAACAATTCCTCATTTTCTCTTTTTTATTTCTTCAGAAAATCAGATTGTAAAGGTACTATATTCCTTCTCCCTACACGTGAAAGCAATGTAGACCTTTGAGAGGGCTGGTACTGCTTTCCTTCCCACAGCCTAGTATTTCCATTCTGTACTGCAGTGGGGGTTTCTAAACAGCATGGGAAGTGAACTTCAAGTGAAAATTCAAATGTGAGTAATATTGTTATTCTCAAGTCATTGAGGTAACATTCAAACTGTAGCTCACTTAAATGAACTGTATGGTTGCACTGTTTGAACCGTATTCACCTCTTTATCATGCTCAGTGGGGGTTTCTAAACAGCATGGGAAGTGAACTTCAAGTGAAAATTCAAATGTGAGTAATATTGTTATTCTCAAGTCATTGAGGTAACATTCAAACTGTAGCTCACTTAAATGAACTGTATGGTTGCACTGTTTGAACCGTATTCACCTCTTTATCATGCTCAGTGGCTAGAGTTATCCATGGGTAATGTCTCCTTAATCATTTGCTTCAAGATAACAAATATTCCACTTTGCAGTGTAAACTAGAAATAAAGTAAAACCTGAAACAGGTGATTTTGAGGTCACAACTGTCAAACTAAAGAATGTCTGACATATTTGTTGGGTAGCAGGAATGATGGAAAGAGGGTACAGATCTCTTGCCAAGCAGAAAAGATAATAAATAGTGAAACATAGTGATGATTGTCACTCAAATAATTTTCAATAATGAGATTCAGCCTGTGTGTTCCTAGCAACAGATGCTCTCAAAGCCCATCATGAATGACCTTTAAGAACAGTATTTGTTGCAAAGAAACACAATGTTAACTGTCTCTTCACAGATTCAGATATCCCACATAATGCTTACATTCTGCAGAACACTCTTTGAGATTCCAGGTTTTGTTTTGCCAAATCTTAGGCCCCCCCCCCTTTGCCTGCCTGTGTAACCATGTTGATGTGTATACTTGTGTGATTAACCCTTACACAGACACCTATTTCCCTGCAGTAGAAGAGCTTGTATCATTTTCTCCGTCTCTACACCAGGTCCTTGTTATTTGCAGCTCAGCTTTGTTTGCCATTTACTTCGTGCAACTCTGAAACAGTTGTATTGCTGCGGATTTCATCAACGTGCTTTTTAAAATCGAAAGGTATTAGGCCTCCCTGCCCTGCTGCCTTCAATGTCAGGCAGCCCGTGAGGTTCAGGTTCCCTGCTGGCACCATATGGCACTGTGGAAAAAGGTTCTTCTTTCTCTGAGCTACCTGGATATGGCCAGCCGTGATTAACAGAGTTTCACAGTTGCACCTAAGGTGCAGAGGTAATTAGAAATGCTGATAATCACAATGCAATGGTAAAGAACATCTCCCAGATTTATTGACTCCCTCCCTGTTGATCCTACAATGAGATTTAATACAAATTTACTCAAGCTAGACCTATCCTGCATAGGAAACAGTAAGCAAAGTGGATGCAGGGAGTTCTCTGGGAATTGAGAAAAGCCCAGCAGGGGCATTGGGGTGCTCGTCTGCCACATCTTCCCTCGCTTGCAATCCCATGTGCAATGAAAGATGACGTGGGGCAGAGCAACCTTCTTCTGATAGCAGCTGTGATGGAGCTTGGAGAACATCTCCAGGACTGCCCCAAAGCCCTCTCTGGGGAAATGCACTTCTGAACTGTGCTGTGCTTTCTGAGCATGACCCATGCAAGGTGCAGTGGATCTGACACATGCAAATAGAGTTACTGTGATCTGAAGAATTTGAAGTATTAATGAGCTAGAGAACTCAGAGGAAGAGCGACAGACAAGCAAAGTGGTACTCGGTGGCACGGTGACAGACTGGCTTGCTTTTTAGTTTTGCCAAGGCCTTGATACTTGCCCTATAGATGACAGGAGTGCTGATAACAATTTGACTTCTAAAGTGCTCCCACATCAAAGCAATCAGTGTGCTGTACCAAAACCAAAATGCAATTAAACTAATGTATCACACTAGGAAGAATAAAGCTGAACTTCAAATTTGAGTTCCAATTTTTAAATGAGTAGATGTGAAAAATTTTAAATTAATGACCTACTATGTTTTTGCTGTGGAAGTGGTGCCACCATGCAGTTACAGGAACTATACCAGCAAGCAATCAGATAAAGAGAGAATTTCCAGGCCCAATTTATAATGCTGTCAACAATTACAAACACACCTGAGCTGGAGATTCAAATCAGGTGAGCTGAGGGGGAGCAGGTTATAAAATACAGGACAGAAAGATAAAGCCAGGGTGTGTGTTTGGAGGGACCTTGGAGATAAATAAAGGAGTAATATTTCCTAGTGCTTATACAGCCTGGAGAGGCTGGTAGCACTAGCACTGCCTTACGGGTGGGGAAACTGAGGCATGGAGTGTGAAAGTAGCTTTCTAGATGTTAGTGGCTGACAGAGTCAGGATGAGTGGCTGGACTTTTGGTTTCACTTCTTTGTTCTATTCCTTTGATAAGTGCAAGGAGTTAGTGCTGAAAATTCATCTCTGTTTCCCTTTTGAGAAGCCTGTGTCTCCATACTCGTACTCTTTGGTTACAGGTTACCAGAAACAGCAATGGAAAGCTACTAGTGCAAATCGTTATTGCTGCTGTTATCTGGGCTAGTTTGGGTATTTCTCTGCACGGAGAGATGTTGCAGGGTGTGGACATCCCCACTGTGTCCACTGGCAATGCTTTCTTAATAGTTAGGAGCCGTGTGCTTTGTTCCTCAGTAAGACACCTTCTTGTGTTATCTGGTCATCTCTTCTAATAATACAAAATGATTGTGGATGGATATCCATGGCAGACTACGTTCCCCACTGTTGTGTCTACATGGTCTCTTTTAAGTATAAAATTGCATGGGCAGCAGGGTTTTTCCTGCTGCTACTTCTCTCCTGGCAGTGAACTCCCAAATTATAAACACAAGGGGATTTTAAATAGAACAGGCTTATCCCACAGTAGGATTATCCCTGAAACATGGCACCTTCCCCAGACTTGCCCTTTAGCCACAACAGGGACAGGGGTCTCAAATGTAGCAATGGTCTAATATATATAAGTGGAGAGATGAAGGATACCAGCATAATACCCAGTCATGCTGGGATTCCCTTCTACTTACAGCTAGAAACATTCCTGTATACCAGCAATAAAAAAAAAAATAAATAAAACCCCCAAACAGACAAACTAGAATAAAATCCTCCTTTGTTACATGGAGAAGTCTAGTAGAGAGCTGCAATGTTTAGCACTGGGCTGGATTTTATTACTGTGATGAAATTACACAAGCTTTGCCTCTCTCTCCCTTTGCCTGCTGTGCAGCTTCTCTCTGGCTGCCTCCGCACACTCCCTCCCCGCACGCTTTGCAGCCACGGTGGGGGAGGCAGGGATGCAGGTAGGACAGGCGGCACTGGGCTCCCTCCCAGCCCTGGGCTCCCTCGGCTGGGATCCCCAGGGCTGCATCATTGGCATGCTGCGCCTGGCGGGACTGCATCACTGCTAGAGAGATGCCAGCGCGGAGCATCGCTGCACCGCACGCCACGCTGAGCCGCGCATGCAGCACCGCCGGCAACTTGGGGAGCCCAAGGTAAGAGCGAGTCGCTCCCTCTGCTTCACTGGAAAAGGGGGAGAGGGAGTTGCTGGAGGGCTGGCAGCATGTGGGGTCTCGGTGCCGAGCGCTGGGCAGGTGCTGAGGCAGCTCTAGGGGCACGGAAAAGCTCCCTGTAAAAAACTAAAACAAAAGATGCCGTGGAAAAGGGGATGCTCGAGGATGTGGAGTCGGTGTCTGAGTTGGGGTGAATCGGTGGGGACTGTCAGGGACTCCGTTCGCTTTTTGAGGTTGGGGAGGTCAGAGCAGTCGTGAGCGGAGCAGCGATTTAAACTGGCCCCGCTGCGCTGCCTGGCTGCCCTGGCTCTCTGCAGAGGAGCTGCTGTGCCTTAGAGTTGGAACTGGGGCTGAAGCAATTTTTAAAAGCATGCTCCCGGTGCGTGTCCAGCCTGCAGCGGGCTGGGGGGGGGAAGCAGAAGGTGTTTGCATGGGGAGAGGGGCTGTGGTGT
>JAVJGJ010000061.1:2785478-2811287 GCA_035590215.1 Microhierax caerulescens
TGCCAAATCTTAGGCCCCCCCACCTTTGCCTGCCTGCCCACCTGCCCCCACCCCTCAAGACTGTAAGAAAATAAAGACGATGTAACAGGAGAAAAGGTTTGCTGTTATGGTTGAGTACAAGCACAAATGTTTGTCCCATTATCTGAAGAAAAAAGGCTATGCAAAACATTATGGGCAGCTGTGTAGCAGGTATAGCTTGAAAGATTTTTTGCCATTAACATCATTCGGCTATTTAAGTATCAGTGAAAAGGGTTCCTGTTTAACCCTTAAAGCTAAAGATTCTGATTCACTGATGCCAACAGAATAGATGAAAAATACAATAGATATAATAGAAACTTTCTTTTTCTTTGCCAGACCTCCATCTAGAAATTCAAGATAATTACCACAGAAACAGAAAGGCTCTTTCTGCTCATCCTCTTCCTACCCATTCACCTTCTTCCTTCTTAGAGAGGGGAAGGTGCCAGAAAATAAGGAGAAAGAAAGTCACATCAAATTCAAAGCCTGTTTTTGAGTTTCTGCTCCCCCCACCCCAAACACTACTGCAGGCTAAACTGAGGCTCAAACAGCCTTAATTTTCTGATTTAGAATTCAGGTACAAGTTTAACGTGCTGACTGCTAACATGACATCCCTTGCAGAGACAAAATAGGGGAAAGCACTGTCAAGTTGGTCATGCTGGCTATTTTGATGCCAAGGAACTCCTTGGATTCAGGGCTGTATTTGCTCTGCCCGGCCTGTTCTCTCCCTGACCACAGTGCCTGGGCTGAGAGCCCTTGGGGACACACAGGGCTGAGTCACCCATGGGAGTCTCATTGCCCTGGTCACCTTTGGGTGTCCCAGCACCCATCACTGAGGGGCATCCCTGTGCTGCACTGCCTCCTCCTACCTCTCCCACCTGGCCCCAGCACCCAACAGCTCCCTTTCACAAGCACCAGCAACCTCCCCAGTGTGAAACTGCTATCTGTCCTCTCACAGAGAAAAGGCAGAGGAGGAGATACAGTGCACCAAGCCCATAAATATGCCTCACGTGGTGCAGTTCCGTATCTGTATGGAAAGTGACAAATGACAGCATCATGTCCCTGCTAAGACTTTATTTCAATGGATATTGTAACTCCTGGTCCTGTTTCTGCTCTTTCCCCATCTTAAAAAAAAAAAAAAAAGCAAATTAACTAAATTTACTTAAATAAATATACTTGATTTTAAAGGAATGTGTTGGATATTTTTAAATTTCATGATGTTCCAGATAGACAAACCTGATTTCCAGACTCATTGGCATGAGCTGTTCTACTGTTTTTTTTGCATTCTTCATACTACTAAGGATCTAGGTTGAGAGGGTTTTGAACAAAGCTATAGTATTTGTTCTCATTTTCAGGTGTGTAATTTCCTTTCCTTTTTGCCTCTAAGAAAACATCTCCATAAAATGCAATCAAATTTTAGAATTCTTTTCACCTCCTTTCCAATACTTCTTCTCCTTCCTTCATGTGCTGTGAAGACGATCATAAACCTCTGTGGATTTGTCTGACATTAATTGCATATATTATACCACAGACACAATTTTTGCACTGGATAAAGTCCTCTAGCTAGAAGTACTGCCATTTGTTAACTGCATTTGTTTATCCTGAGGAGTTACTGTCGTGTATATAATCATACTCTGTTGCAGGAGCTAGTATTCCATAAATTACCAAACTCTAATTGGACACAAACTACTGTGTTGTACATGAAAATGAAAATAGTAGTGCTATCAAGGAAACAATGAAGGGACAGACAGGTAACTGAATGAAAAAAGTTCTCCAGTCACCCTTTTTAATCTCTCCACCTGCTTTTGTCTGGGTGGTGGCCAAATGGAAAAATGAAACAAGCTTTATGATTTATTAGTTTGGATTCTTGTATAGGGGCTGTAGAAGTAACAGGAATATTTATTAATGCTTGCAAAGAGTGTAATTTATTATTGATTTTTTCCTCAACCTTGTTTAGCTACTGGCATGTGGAGACTATGAAAATGTAAGAAATATTTATAATATTTATTACTTCAACAACTACAACTGCAACATTCTTTTGGAGTACATAGTCTACTGTATTAATTATTTCTTCTGTTTGGTTATTAATTGGAATTTATGTTCTTGTTGTGAAACCTCACATATTCTCATTTTATCAGCAGCAACTCAGATTATTACTACAAAAACTCAGATACTCTGTGCAAAGATCCATGCTTGACAAATTAATCAAGGAAAGAGTTTCCTATTATTAGTGTTCTGTATTTTGAACAGGCATTAGCTAAACATACTTTGTACTTATATGTCTGAAATGAAGCACCAAAGGGTAAAGCCATGAAATATATTTCAGTTGCTAAATTTATCAAGAAAGTAGGTAATAATTGAAAACAAATGTGTGTAAAACTCCTTGTAAATAGTAATTTTAAAAAATAATTCAGTCAGGATGTCTCAAGACTAACAGCATTGAAAAAAAGGAAGAGAACATCTTCACAAAGGTAGACCCATAACACAGGATCACAAGTGTAATGACAGCCAAAGAAAATGGCAAACAGAAGAAAATGCTTATGGTGTTTATTGTTTTTTCTTCTTTTTCTTCTCTGATTTTAGCTCTGAAGCCCTGAGCCTATGGTAGAGCCCTTCTCTGCACCAGGAAGGATCTCCTGGATTTATGTTTGTGTGCGTCCCCTTTACATATCATTAATCAGGTTATTTCTTTCTCTTAACTTTTGGGTGTTAATAAAATAAAGACAATTCTGCAGCTATGGGAACAATGGAAGAAAATACGTTTAACAGAAAGGATCAAGGTGCTCCGGTGGCTTTGTTAATCAAAGAGACTGTTACAGAATTATGACCTTGACAGTGAGGATAACTAACCATAGCATGATTTATCACAGACAGCATTGGATTTTCCCTCAATGTTAATTTTAAAAAATGTTTTTTATAAGTCTTTACCTGAAAGAAGGAAAACAGAATTTGGGGAAGTTCCTCATTCTGTGCGATAGAGGAGCATCACAACTGCTTTACATTATCTACCCTTTATACTTTATGAATCCCCATAATGTTTGAATACTTCATTTCCCTCATGGCTTGCAAATTGACAGGATGTGCACATTTGCCCTTGGGTTTGTTATTTCATACTTCTGCCTACCATTTGCATGTATATTTTCATTTTATTTGCTTCTGTCAGTTCTTTACACAGGAAACAAGTCTATTTGATGGAATGCAAAATGGTGGCCTGGCCAATTCTAAAGTGAACTGTGTCGTGATACCAGTTAAATAATGCATGAATGGACCCGTGCTAGCCATAATTCACTGCTGGTGCTATTTATTTCTTTATCATGTGTCAGTTCCCTTTCCTGTCAGGATATCAAATGGCTACAAAGTGCAGCATGCTGTTTTCCTTATCTTTGAGCTAAATGTTCCATTATATCACACTTTAGGCTTTTAAGATCGCATAATGAAGCACATATAAAATATGAAGTGATCTTGAGTAGCATATCCATGATGCACTATGCTAAAAAGTGATACAGCACCAGGATCGAGTGTTATGCCACTGATATATCAGGTTGGTAGAAAGGAGCACGGCTTAAATAATTTGGTCATTAGAATAGCAGATACTTTGCTGTTGGTTTACTATAGGATTTCAGGGAGATTTATCTACATCCATAGACATCCAGAGTCCAAGGAACTTAATTGGGCTGAGATAAGTGTCTTCTTAAGAAGAATAAGAGTGCATCTCTAGGATTCACCGCTAGAAACTGTTTTCTGGGTTAAGCCACCATGTGTGCTCACTCTAAATCCTTTGGGTTTAACCTTTGAATTTTTACAGCACGAGAAGGTTAATCTCTTTCTTTTATAATTTTCTTCCTTAAATGGGAAATGCCACACTGAAGATGTGGCACACTTTTAATGTCATTGTTCTTTTGGATTTCAACATCAGATCTGAAACGTTATAGCTATGAATCAGAATGGCTCATGTGGCATTAGTGTAGCTATGAAAGAACCTACTTTTTTGGTGGAACAAGTGGAGTAAGAGATGGATTCACTGTCTAAGATGCCTCCCTGTAACATGTATTTGAGTTGCCAAATTTATATCCCATTTTTTACATTTTGTATTTCAACTAACAATGACATATCTGTTATATCATTGTTCTTAAAACAAACAATCTAATAATAAGTGTTCCTCCACACCACGCCACCAAACAGATGCTTGGAAAAACACAGCGATTCAAATAAAAACAAAATAGAAATCTTAAAAGGTCACATCACTTCCTGATATTTTAGGTGTCAAAATTAAACTGAGCATAAATATTAAAACTTAAATGTGTCAGCGGTTAGAAAACCTCCCAGAAACTGCAAAAATACAGTGGTCACTTAGCCATTTCAGACTCTGCAATAAACTACAGTAGGCATCAAAAAAGGTGTACTTTTGGTATTACAGTTAATTGGTATTACAGAAAATTATTACAGAAAATTGGTATTACAGTTAAACTGAATTTCATCTAGGGTGTACAGATCCATTCTGACAAAAAAAAAAAAAGTGATTAAAAAACCTTGTTAAAAAAGTGACTTTAAAAAATATATTGTTTGTTACAAATCCTAAAGCTACAACTGTGTACCAGACAGGTACCTGTAGGCGCTGCGGGTGATGTGGGGCTCTGGTTCAGTCTGGGCCCCTGAGGTACCACCATAATTTCCTATGAAACATTTACTTCTTCTGCCCTGTCCCCTCTAAATCCACAAAATCTGCTTTTACCTTATAGTCCGCCCTAAACCCACATATCCTTTCTCTTTTTGCTACGCTGACCTCTCAGCAGGATTAATTAGCTAAGGGGCAGCAGCAGAGCAGAGCCGAGGGCAGTATATCTCACTGGCTCATGTAGGCTCACCCCTTCGGATGTTGGCTTTACGATCTAGTTAATAAAATATTTAAACACCTCATTTTTATGCCCACAGGGAGCGTGACTTTAATCACAGGCATAAAGTGTTACTTGGAGAGAGCAAAGCAGAGACAGATGAGTGGGCTCACGTGCAGACTGCCTTGCCCAGCTGTGCTGCAGGGGCTGGCTGGAGGGCACAGGAGCGGCAGGCAGCAGGGACGTGTCCTGCAGGAGCCTGGCACCGAAGCCTGAGACTCAACATCTGCGGACAGTGTGCAAGGTATTAGCAACCCAAGGAGCTGCTGTCCCAAACGAGACCCATGCTGATAGGGATGGGGCATTCATTGCACTGGGTTCGTGACTTTGTTTCTTCACACACAAAAACCCACGCTGATTATTTCCCCCTATTAGTCCTGACACTGGTGAAAGCCATCTTATGTCACTATAGAATTAGCCTTCATACTGTTTTTTACATTTATATTTCTTGCTTGGACATATAGCTCACTTAGTCTCAAGGTAGCAGAGATCTGTAGTGTCATGATAGAGTGAACCTCAGAAAATACAGAACAGGGACAGTTGGGATATAATACTTGCTGGGTTTGCACTTTAACAAAAACACATCAGTCACAGATTTCTGAAGAGGAGACAAATATAAATGACAGAAGACTACCTCAAGACACCAAGCTCATTTTCAACCTCTCCTGTTACAAAACACTACACAGCTAGAGGATCAAAAAAAAAAACCCCAGTGATCAGAAGCAGAAGCTACTGGATCTCCCCGTTGCGTTGACCAGGTGCACACTGTGCATCCACCACAGGCTCCAGGCAGCCCCCGTGCTTGAAGCAGGCTCTGCTCTGAGGTGCATAGGCTGGGGCACTCCAAGTACCAAAAGTTTAGTTTTAATGTACACAGATATAATCACAGATGTTTTATGTGAGTACCATTTAAGCTAATCCATTAGGCTTGCCCAAATTAGCCTAGCTGTTTATAAAATACTAAATGCACTACGAAGCCTCACGTTTGTTATGCTCTATAATCAGAGCACCTGTTTAAAAGCCCACTGCAGCTGTACCTCCAGAAGATTATAGGCCATTAGGCAAGTTCTGCAGTACCTTATTTATATAACCTAAGCTCTCTTCCTCTTTCACATTTGAATTTTAGAACCATAAAAATGAGATTCTTCCTTCTCCATACATCTTTCCCAAGTCCTTTAATGATAGAGATGAGGAAAGTAATATTAATATTTATACAATGCTCAGATATAACTTTCAGTTGCTATGGTAAAATACTGTCATAAAATATTTCATTAACTTTTAATCCTACTTAACACCTTTCTTCTCTCTTGAGACTACACTGAAACCCTGGATACTTGTGGGACACAATTTTGTTAAGAGACAGAATCATAAAACCATTTACGTTGGAAGAGTCCGTAAAAATCATCGAGGCCAGCCGTTACCCCAGCACTGCCCAGCCCACCACTCAGCCACGTCCTTAAGTACCACATCGTCACATCTTTTAAATACCTCCAGGGATGGTGAGCCCCCCATGTCCTTGGGGAGCCTGTTCCAGTGCTTGACAACCCCTTTAGTGAAGGAACTTTTCCTAATATCCAACCTAAACCACCCCTGGTGTAACTTGAAGCCATTTCCTCTTGTTACCTGGGAGAAGAGACCGACCTCCACCCCACTACGACCCCCTTTCAGGCAGCTGCAGAGCACCATCAGGTCCCTCCTGAGCCCCCCCCCCTCCAGGCTGAACAACCACAGTTCCCCCAGTCACACTCCAGCACCTTGATGTCTGTCCTGTAGCGAGGGGCCCAAAACTGAACACATCAATTCTAAAGTATGGGGTTTTGTGGAGCAATGAAGCTGGGTTAATTATCATTGATAATACACAGCTGTGGGCTGGTTTCAGGGACGGTGGGCTGCCTGATGTAGATAAGGTGCAGCTGTGGCTGGTTGAGGTAAGGGGTTGAGAGCGAGTGAAGGGAGAGCAGCCGAGGAAGATGCAGGGGGAGGAAGAAGCAAGAAGAGAGAGAACACGTGTCCTGGATGAGGTGAGAAGAGGAGAAGGCAGCAGAGGGACTGGCATGAAGAGTATGTTGGGGTGAGATGGTAAAGAACCTTGTTGCAGCTTGATGGTTTGGAGAGTGCTGCAACAGTTTCTTTTTTCTTAAAGTCACTAGAAAACTGAACAGAAAAAGACCTTGGATTGGATGGAGTTTCCAAAATATAAGTTTATAGTGCTATTCTAGCAGGCATCAAGCAATAAGTTAGCTGTTTGAAGGAGGGGTATCGATTTGCACTCCTCTGGGACAGCAGCAGGAGGGAGGGGGTGTATCCTGATGTCTCTGAAATGTCTCCCTTGCTATGCTGCTCAGGGACCAGACCCTCACACCAGCTGTTCATTCTTATCAAAAACTTTAAAAATACAGTATTTCACATGGAGAGTTACTACACCCTTCATTTAGTCCCAATCAGTATTTTTCTTCCACCTAAACAAAAGTCTAAACAAACAAAGTATTACAGGAAAGTTAAAACAATTCAGGGATGCTAGAGGTAATCTAAACTAATTACCTCTAACTCTGTATAACTCATGAGAGCAGAAAAGACGCGTCGCCCTTACTGACATGGGATAAGATTATGATGCACATGGTGACATGTCACTGTAATAGCTTCTCCCAGCTCAGATGTTCCCTTGTTAAACATTTATAAAAACTACAGAAATAGCGGCAGGTTAAGATTCTTTTGTCACCAGCGTTGCAAACCATTTCTGCAACTGATGCAAGTCATCTGAACGTGCTGGCATGGAGTACCTCTTTGTGAAGAAAAACACTACAATCACAGAACATCGTAAACCGAGTTATTTATAACGCCATAATAAGTATGTGAAGTACAAGCCCCGTCAGGGCTATTTGTGTGATGTCCCTCAGGCAGAGGGTCGGTATGAGGCAGGTTAAGTGTCCTGTTTGCTCAGACTAAGAGACCAGAGCGCAGCTGGTGCTCTGTCCTGCAATAGCTCTCAAGGTAAATGTCCACAGTTGCAGACAGCAACCAACTCTATAAGGTATCAAAAAGCAACAGTCACCCTTGAGATAGTGATTTTTTTTTTTTTTTTTTTTTTAAAGTATGTCTCTACACTTTCAATCTCCCTGAAAGTCTGAAGAAGCACCTAAATCTAGTGCTTCGTGGGTAGCAGTGTGCCCATTTGAGATGCTTTGACTAGGAGTTACACAGGATTTCCCAGCAACTGAGCTCAAAGGCAACCTCCAAATCACCAGAAGACATTTATTCACGCTACTACTTTGGGGAATCTGGTGATCTGGGCCAAAGCTCATAAATAATTACATTATTGCTAACATCATCAGTTTGTTTCATTGTGTTTTGATATCTGTTTTTAAATGAAAAATAAAAGTAAAATAGATTCACTATTTTATTTTATTTAAAGGCCTTTAAAGGTGTTAGCTAGAAAAAAAAAAAAAGATGGTACCTAGAGGTCTTTCTCGGGTCTATTAATTTCTGCAAGTTCATTGCAGCATCAATCCTTGAAGCCAGACTCTGAAACCAGAAAAAATGGTATCAGAAATCACATTTTAAGTTACAGACAATGACCATTTGAAGCCACAAAGGCCAATCCCTCTCTTGTACGCCTCAGGATGACAACTGAATGGACTTCTCTTTTAATTCAGTGATTATCTGCATGAACACAGATGTCTATTGATCTGTTGATATATGTCTATCTGTTAAAAGTTTAGTACATGCCCTGGAATTAGCTACATTATCCTTTTTGTGCTAGTGATGGAGTTTTTAATTTTGGGTTTCATGGCAAAAAGTAGTTATGAGAGTCATCAGTTCTACATCCTTGGTTAGTAATCTGGAGTCTCACAGATCACATATTAGGTATCTTCTACTTACCATCATCTATCACATACATTATTATCAGTGAAGAAGCAGTCATTTTCAAACAAGGTCTAGAGTAAGTGCTCCTAAGAAAACAAAGGAGAGGGTATACTTTTCATTCTTTCTTTATTGTTGGTTTTTTTTTAGGAAGATACATGTAAACAAAACCTTTAATTAGCTCTACTGCTTCTTTTCAATATTTGCAGCAGTCTTTCTGAGCATTATGCAAATTCGTGCTGAGACAGGCTACAAATAATCCAATTACAACACATTATCTATTTATTATGTCAGAATTTCGATTTATTATGCCCTGCTTGGCAACTGCTTCAATACTGTGTAAATAGAAACAACAACCAAAACCAAATTCAATCACTACAGGTTTTTTTAGACAACAGAAAGATCATTCAGTGATAATAAAAGATAGCTATAATATAAATGCACAGCACAACTACAATAATCATTAAGAGAATTATTTCTCTATGTAAAAGTGAAAACAACAGGACTGATTTATTGCTGTTGTATGTAAGCCATATGAAGGGCTGGGGTTCATGAGAAAAATTAGGTTTCCATGTCCCATTTGATGATTTTGGTGGCTTTGCACTACCTTTTCTGGGTCAGAGGGTGAAAGGAGAGACAGAAGGAGCAAAGAGAGCTTGCGTATTGTAGGAAGGCTTCAGGCATTGTGGGACTTCATTTTTGTTCTTATTTTATGAACCTTACTAGCACCTATTACTGAATGCAGCGTATCAGGATTGACCTTAAATCCCCCCTCAGAAAGAACATGCTATTCCTTCCTCATGCATCATTGTCATACAATGAGCCTCACTGCAATTTACCTATTCAGACAAGAAGGCCCTGATGAATGACCAATTTAACATTTCCTAGAAGACACCTAGCTGGTATCTTTTAGCCGGACATGCCCCCAGCTTGAGGCACAGTGGATCAGCTGCTCTGAAGAGAGGCTGCCTTTGCAACACTTCTCAGGCATCACATTCATTTCCACAGTACCAAACGTCACTCCTTCCTAATTTTCAAATCACTTAGTGATTAAAAGTGAAGAAAGGGAAATAATCACATCAGAATAAAACAACTAAAAATGGACTTATCCCCAAAAGCTTTAATTAGGTTGTTACTATGCGACCACTAGCCCCTCCAGCTAACCCCAGTCCAGCTTATGCAAAATATTCAACTGAAATCCAGAGGAGGGTGTCTAGTTTTCTAAAGGTCTTGTGTGTTACACTCATCAATACTACTGTTTACATAAAGCTTGTTGTTATGCTTCTAATTTCATGTTTAATATCTTTTACACCATTAAAGTAGCAATTATAAAAGCTCAGTTTATCTCCATCACTCTTTTTTCATAACACTTGCGTTGCTTATTAAAAGGTTATTTCTGTATGCCTCTGCTCAGCCCTCTGAACCGATGTCAGGCATGATGCATACATAAGCTATGTAATTTTATGTAAAATGGCAATAAGCCACAGTGCTAGTTTTCGGTCAGATCCCCAGTATGAACCATGTGCACGGTATTGCCTGGATCCTGTTCCATAGCATCCGTCACACAGCCTAAGCTCATACTCCTTTTATTTGTTGGCACCTCTTAGAGGTTAGGTGATCTCAGTGCTTACTGGCAAACCCTTCCTGACTGGGAAGGTCAGCCTGGCATTACGTTATGTGGCCATCATTGAAATTCCGGTGTTGAGTCAAGTCAAGGAATGTAAGTAGGAAAGTGAAATCTTGACTAGCTTAATAGTCATCTGAAGCTACTGTGATTTATTAGTTTGTCCCCTGAAATAAAAGTTTTAAGTTGATTGTACCATTCAGTAACAGACCAAGTGACATAATCTATCTCAAATTTACTTAATTGGCAGTCAGAGCAGGACCTTCCTAAGACCCTGTGTACGTGCTGTCTCCTGAGTGCTGGTGGAGAAGAGCTTTGGACCAGTGTTTTCTGGTCTCAGGAAGAAATGCGAAGCAATACCTGTCTACACAGGATAAGCTTGAGCCAATGCATAGCTTTCTGGTAAGGGAGCTCTGTGTAATTATGTAGTTAGGCTCAGTAAATACTAAGTAGCTTTGACATAAAGGAAAAAGAGATTTTTTTTTGCCAGTAAACAAAAAAAAGCAAGTAGAAATTTCTGAAAACTGTCAATCTATTTTATTTCAGAATTATCTGTAAAAGGATCTTAATTTGTTGTTAATTTTATTTGAATTATTTTATTTTACCCTACAGAAAGAGTGCAGGGATTATCACATATTGTGCTCACGATCTGCAGTTTGGTATTTGCTTTGTGAACATAGCTAAGTGATATTTCTGTTCTTTGCTTGGATGAGTCCCTAATTAGAAGTTTTCAGGAAATACTTGTGAACACTTCATGTGTGTTACATACTCATCAGAGTATTTGCCACTGTGTATTTGCATGCGTATTCATTAAGTTATCTTTACCTACAAATAGTCCAGAAATAACTGATTTCCTGACTATTCACTTAAACATAAAATTCCTCAGATGGGACATGGATTCACATATTCACCAGGTATTTATATAAATTCATCAAAATAGGTTAAGAAATGTATTAGAGATTTCATTACAAAGGTATATTTAATATTTAAGTCCCAGCTGATGGGCTGATTTCAATGTGTCCTTTGCAGCATTGCTAAGCATTCTATTAAACTCACTTTCAGAGTTGTTTCCTAAAATTCAGCCTTCCCTATTCTGATTTTATTTCATTATTTCTCATGTACCACAGTAAATAAATATTATTCCCTGCATTAATGTTCTTTGACTATTTTGTGAGTTCTTGTCGTGGTTTTGCTTGATATTTCCTTTACTTAATTGTTTTTTTGTGAATTGCATGCTGTGGTTCTCTCACTTTTTCATTCTTTTTACCTTTTTGTTTGGTTTTGTTTGGTTTTGTTAAACTCCGTTTTGTTTCTTTCTGGAAATATGTTGTTCTAAAATGAAAACGGGATCTCACCATGTCATTTCCATATCCTTGCTTTGTCTCTTCTGCACCTGAAAAGGTGTCTAAAGAACTTTTTCCCCCCCTGACTATTATCATTAATTCAAATCTACTCATATTATTCCTTTCTATCTTTCAGTATCACATCTTGGATTTTCATCTTTCAGTTGTTTTCCTCTCATGGTTTGTTTGCATTCTTTGATGCTCTTCCTTTAATTATTTTCTGAAAATTTTAATCTTGGGCACCCTTTGTGTTGTCTCTGCTCTTGTGGTGTTCAGAATTTTTAATTTAGTATCACCTGTGAATTGCATTAGTGCACTGAGAGGTTTATGTTTGTTATATAATGCTGTTATGAGAGGTTTGTACTTTCAGTGACTAGTGGATTTAAGTTTTTGCTTGAAACTATATTTCAGTGGAGTCACCGTAGCTGGACTCTGGCAGCTGCAATATAACACCCTACCCTGACTGTGAAAGTCTATTACTGAACCTAGCTAGGTGGAGAGTTTCAGCTTGGGAGTTTACCTTTTGCGTGGATGTAAAGCATGGGATGAGTCACTCTTGGCAGATTAAGGACTACAGATGAATGGCCATGCCAAATGGATTTCAACAGGAAGCCTCTGAGACTGGTGGTTGCACCGAAACTGGTCGTTGCTCCCTTTAGCTGATCTCATTAGGATTCTCAGAAGTTCCTGGTTTTATAATTGCAGCTGGATTACTGAAGAAAACAAAAGTGGCTTGATAAAGATTTGGCCATTCCTGGACTCAGTCAGATACACAAACCCAGTTATTCCATGTCTGTGGCCATGGTGGTGGTATTTTCAGGCTGACAAGAACCACATACTGAGCTTGCTGCACATGATGGATGAGAGCGATGTGAGTCTTCAAACCCTTCACCTGAACTTCCAGACCAAGGTGGCACAACTGGGCTGCACTTGCTTTGAAGCTCTCCCATCACATCAAGGACCACCTGCATTTCCCAGTGCTTCTATGGTTGTTTGTTTGGTGTTTTTTTTTTTTTTGTGGCAGTTACTCAGAAATTGGTAACACTTGCAGGAGAACTTAAGGAATGCTTGAAGTTAAGCTGTCCTCCCCTCTTGCAGAGGGGTGTTGTGGATTCAGGGCAAAGAAAATTACCTCTGAACAGCAATGTCCCTTGGAGAGAGAAGTCTGATGGACAGGAGCTCAGGAAATGCTTAAGCAATTTAAAGAAATAAACGTTCTGCTGTATCTCAGTCCTAGTTGGATTCCTCTCTGGATATTAATGATGACAGGAACCTTTATTATCTCATGGGCTTTGGGTCCTGAATGGAAAGTACAAATACAGAATTTTGAAATCTGTTTTTTTGGTTGATGAATTCTGGTTTACATTTATTTACTGGGGAAGAGTGTTGAAGATTAGCCATTAAAGATATTGTGGTACAATACAATGTTAGTCATGAGCAACTGAATCAGCTTAAATGCCAAAAGCTGAATGCCATATAGCAGTTTTCAGGATCTTCTTTTAAATTACTTTATCAGTCAGTATATTTTTGTAAAAACCCTAAAAATATCTGCCCCACATTGAAAACCAAAAGGGTGAAGATCAAGACAGTTTAAGGCTTCCACTGAAAAAAGCAAAACCAGTGAAAGCATGTCTCAGCATACTGCTCTCCATGTGAACAGAGAAAGAAAACAATAAAAATGGTTCCTTATCATAAATTCTTACCACTGTTTTTAAGCTAATTCCATTTGATACCATATAGCTAAGAAAATATTTCTGAGACTGCCAGACTTGAAGATGTGAGTCAAGTCATACTGACAGTGATTTGAAATTTCTACTCCAGCATTTCGAATTTGATTAAAGGTTTGAGCTTTTTAAGCTAAAGTGCATGTTTTATATAACGCAGTAGGGGCCCTATTGTCCAATGGTCTAAAGAACTGTGAATCGACAGCTATCATCAAAATAGCACAAATCCACCAGCAAGATCTCCTAAAAGACTATGGGGTGTTATTACAGCACCTACTGGAGTATAACATGTTATTTATTCTGCAGGCATTTTTCTTACAGCCGTCAGTCCCTTTGTAACAAAGGCTCTGTCTAAAGGAAACGCACGTAGTTTCTCTAGGGCATGTGAGTCCTGGTCAAAGAAAGTTCTTCAGTATTTGTTGTGCAGAGTAACAGCAGAGACAAATTTATACTGTTGCCATATCTCAGTAGCTTGCACATGGTATTTTTTAGTACATATGTGATATCAAGTACTGGTATGGCAATACAGTCTTGATGATGTTATTGCAGTATCGGGTGTAGTCTCCCTATTTAATATTGATGAGGGCACACAGGTTTCAATCTTACAGAAAAAAGAATTTTGGGGAAGGAAAAAAGGAAAGGTGTCTAGATGCCCTGGGATTCCACATGTTCTGCTCAGACAGGTTGAAGGCTAGAAAGTATAATCCACTTCTGCTGTGGTCAGTTATCTTAATTTAGAAATAGGGGTGACACAGAACAATGTAGTCAAGCAGTATTTTCTCAGTCTGTCACTTGACCCATACAAGAAAGTGGAAAATGAGTAAGAATTCAACGCCTTTCCTTCTGTTTCAAATAAGACCAAACCAAAAACCCTGGCACACACAAGCTGTGGTTGGCTCTTCTGGAGAGTGTAATGGGTGGGTGTTTGTGTACCTGCTCCTTAGCGGCACCCCATTTACAGTTTCCTGTCTTTTGAAGGATGCTAACACTGAAGTTAACATGACAAGCACATCTCATGCCCAGCAAACAAAATGATTGACAAAGCAATCTTTCTGTGGGTTTTCTTTGTCTCTGATTTCTAGCCCTCTTCAGCAGTCTTGGTAATTAGGAAATATTTCCTCCTTTGTCAGTTCAGATTTATTTGGTCTCCGCTAGTATCCCTCACATGGTTGGAATACAAATCATTTGCTGGAAAAAATGAGAAATGATGAAGAGGAGGGTGATTAATGACCTAACATTTTATTTTACTACATAAAACAAGAGGGGTTTCACTCAGTTTGCCTCCAGATAGTGTTTTGTATTCATTTTGCAACACAGTTAGAACTCAATTGTATCAAAAGTGAAAATTCATAAACCTACAGCAGTTTGTGAAATGTGTATGATTGATTGCATACAGCCAGAAAACTCTTGAAAAGATAAACTAATTCTGTGATGAACAATGCATTTCATACTCAATTAATTATACAGTACATTTTGTTTCAAAATATTAAATGTCTAGAACAGTCTTCTGCCTGAAAGCATCTGGGTTTTGTAATGAGACAAAAGTCTTGGGTTCAATCAACTGTCTGTATGAGAGTTTAGAATGACTTATGTCTGAATTAGAGGGGTTTAGGGCAGTGATTTCCTGGCAGGAAATTAATAATGAGCTAAATTAGTACATGCCTAGAGATGATTTAAACAACTTCGCTAGCATTGTCTGTGACAGGCTGTCAATTTTTTTCCCCTAGTTCTACTATTGTCTAGTAAATAATTGAAATCATTAAAACGCTGGTAGTGCACTGTGACTCGTCTTGCAAAACCAGATTCATTCATACCATCTTTGAAGCAAACTCTTATGGAAAAGGAAGAATATCCAGAAGGAAATAGACAGTTTTATTTGAACAGAAGATGGGAGATCTCATGAATACGTTCTTGCAATGCATGAGGTATTGTGGATGAGCATGGGAAAACACAAGCCTAGTGTTTCTGACTGAGACCACTTCTAGTGTTGCTTTGTGTTTTGTCAAATAAATCCTAAAATCAGCAGATTTGAGTCCTCTTCACAGTGAAAAGGATAAGAGGACTGAACCAGAGGAAAATACTTAATGTTTCTGGCTCCTCCAAAAATGGTATTGTACTCAATCACCTTTTACTCCCTTTAAATCAGTGTACACCAAAGAGAATTAAAAAAGAAACAGAGCTGGGTAGAGAGCTTTAAGGTGCAACATCTGGATGTTTCAGCTGGTGGTAACAACAAGCTCTTTCCCTAAGCAAATTGTCAGGAATTTCTGTCTGCCTGGTCTGGCTGTGTCATGCCAAGATAAATTATTTCTGACCTTTTTCTTATTTCAAGGTAAAACAAAACCAAAATCATTTATCTTACTGTCCAATTCTTAAAACTTAATATCAATTCTGCAACTTCAGGGAATGAATCAAAAAGGGCATGAGTAGTTAAATGATGGCCAGTGACACTAAACTGCCTGCTGCGTGCTGAGAGATCTCGCTCAATAAAAGTGCCCAAACAATATAAGCTCTTACTATTCAAGTGGCTCCTGAAAATATAGGGCTAATGATATGGTTGACAGTCATTTCTGGGAAGAAAAAAAAAAAAAGAAATTGAAAAACAAACCCCCCAGTATAAGCAATTTCACCAGGGAGGCAGAAAGAAAAGATTATTCATATCAACTACACAGCGGAACAGGAGCTGTATAGGCCTGTCTTGGAAGTTCCTAAGGCACTAAAATGTCCCATTTTCTGCTGCCAAAGAACAAGTGAACTTCTGACTGGAGCAGCTTCATATAATATTTGGTCTTCAGAACTACTGCTGCATTCCGCTGCCCTGCTGTGTCCTTGCAGGTGCTGGAGTAGAATAACTCCCAGGGGAAAACCAGAACTGTGGCAGCATGCAAAAGCCTGCCCAAAGAGGGTTTCCTACAGCCTCTGCTTGGCAGGTTGTGCTCACAACCCATTTGCTTTAGAATTTAATTTAAAACCCCAGTGCTGCTTACATTTTGTATGCCAATGGATCCCACAGGACTTAAAAGGAGAAACTTTTGCATCCCAGAAGAATACACAAAATACTGAAAGACTAGTCACTTCTCTCCAAGAAGAATATATTTCCCTAAATATATCAACACTAATACCTTGCAAAAAATAGTTCTGCTTTCAGGGTATGCCAGTGGAACATTTTTCACTGAAATATCCTAACAAGTGTAATTCCATTAACTTCAGGTGAGTTTGATTAAAATAGATCTTGTGCAGTGTGGATTTTTCAAACTTGTCCATAGCAGCTTAGATTGTAGGAGCTAATTTATCCAGCATCAGCATCTTTCAAAGGAGAGAGACAAGTATATACTGGGGGAAAGTTGCAGGAAGGAGACAAAACATTTCAATATTGCTACTCTTTTCTTTGTGGTCCAGACTTCTGGTTAATTCAGTGGTGTAGTGAATGCATAGTTCTTTCATGGAGAACTAACAGAAGAGGAGATAAAAGTAATGGTTCTGTAAACTTCAAAGTTCTTGTATTTGAAAATTGAAGTGGAAATTATAATGGAGAATTAGAGATAGAACCGAAGTATTGGAGTGTTTGCATTGTGTAGTTTACTGACATTGTTATATCTTCATGGGCTTATGGCACTTAGGATATTATTTACAGGCACTGTATTTTTAAGTGAGGTTATTTAAAATATGACTGACTATTCTGCAGAACATCTAGAAATACAAATAAAATTAAGTAAATGCTACTTGTTTGTTTTTTCTCTTCTCACATTAATGCAGAGCTGTTTTGATACTTAATCTTTCTCAAAAACATTTGCTTTACCTTAGCAGATAATTAAAAATATTTCTTCTCAGATTTCTTTTTCTTTGTAGAAGAAAACAACCATAAGTATCTTTTATAAAGTGCTTTGAAGTCAGGAAATAGCACAGCAGTTTTATGGTGAATGCAATGACAATTACTAGATTCAGAGCTCCAAAACTATTTGCTGTTATGTTCCTGCCTCTTTTTAAAGGGTAAGGAAACTAAGTGCATACGCTGCATCACTGGAACAAAGGAATGCAGAGTGACAGAGAGATTAAAGGCCACTTTTCTATGTGAGGTGGATCCAGTAGGTTTTGGATACTTTCTTTGTTTGAAGGCTGTATCCTCTGGTGCTGAAGAGAAACAATAGTTCAGCTGTGGGTTTTCATGTGACCACCAAAATGGGTGGTTTCCTCAATGTTTCAGACAACATAAGTCTAAAAAAAAGTGAGATGTAACTATAGCAATTGCATAGTCATCCAGAAATTATAGATTACAATTTACAATAGTCCCAATTTCCAGTTATGGATATTAATACAAGATAAAAAGCCGTGTTAGAAAGCAATTAACTCAACAGGTTGTTGGAACATGGGCATATCTGCTCTAACAAGAAATTTTAAAGCATTTCCAAGGAACTCAAAGGAAGAGTTCAGGCACCATCTATGAAAAGTAGTTTGGCACCATGAAATCTGAAAGAAATTAATTTAACATTTCAGAGTTTTGTTTGCAGGTAGATGTAACTAATCTCATTAGCTTTGGCTCTCTGTTTTGACCCAAATGAAGTTTGTCAGAGCATGATAGTTTCCTAAACTTCTAGTCAGTTCTTGGATTTCAGCTAAATTTTTTTCTGAATATTGTTTAGTTGCTTTATCTTAATACAAGGCTTTGTTTATGTTGTCTGTTTGTTTGCAATATTTGTTTGGTGTTAGTTTGTGCATCTTAAGGTGTTCTTTGTACCATCCTATTTCAAGGAGCCATACCTTGAAATACATACATTCATCTTCTTCCTGGTTTGCAACATTGATTGTTTTTTTAAAAAACAAAATATCAGGAAGCTTGTTTGCTTTCTCTCATACTGCTCAATTGTATAGATAAACTAAAGAATTTGAGATTGAAACTCCAATAACATTTAGACAATTACTGAAATTACAGAAGTTTAATGGAGGTCATTGTTCTCCAGATATTTCTGGGTTTTTTTTGTTCCCAGACTAAAGTTTTTTATCTTTACTGACTATATTTAAAAAGCAATCCCAGTCATAGTGATACAGTTTACCTGACCCAAAGTAATTTTTCACCTTAAGGTCTTTAATTGCTGTGATCTTATTGCCAGTATTTTATGATTTTAACAGATAGGTGTCTGATTTGCAGTGTAAGTACTCACTCAGATGCGCAAATGTCCAGGGCACCTCGGTGACCGCTGGGACATCGGTTGTGCCCCCAGCCCTGCAGTACCTTTTTGCAGCTGTTTCTGACCCCTTTCATGAACGCTGTAATCTTTCCTATTTAGGGCAGCCTGCACATTTATTAGAAGGCTGGTTTTCAATTACTTTCCAAATACTGCCATAGATTGAAAACATGGATTAGCTAGACAAATGATTCCAAGCTAATTAGTTAAAAATAGATTCCCTTTTTCCAAATACTCTTTTAGTCCCCTTCAGCTATTTAGCACTTTATAATGAGCAGAATTACACTAGTGGGTCACCTTTTAAATACATTTTCTCCTTAAAAAATCAATAAAGACCTTTTAAAAAAATTCGATAGTCAACACCCATGACTTATACAGGTGACTAAGTCAATACAATCAACATATCAAGTGATTTTAATTCTACAAGTGAACACAAATTGTCGCTGTTTACTAGAGCACTTCTATTAAAAGTTAATCCATGAAAATTACAGGCTGTCATTATAATTTTTATTTTTGCTTATGTAAACCTTTTAGAAAATGCTTTCTGCAGTTACTAGAACAGGCCCTGTTAGAATACAAATTAGTCTTGAAAACAAAATAAATCATTCCCAAAGTAAATCTTAAGTAGAACCATAAATTTCAGTTGATACAGCAGCAGGGTTACAGGAACATCAGCTGTGTAACAAGATACATAGAGAACTGGTTTGCAAGCCAAGCAATACTGTGTAAACTTAGCAAGCAATGATCCATTAAATGGCCCCTCCTATACGTGATTTCAAGCCTGGGTTAGGAGCAGCACTACAACCCAGACTTTATTCAATTACCCGGACAGTAAGAAAGCAATAGAATGAAAACAGAAAATAACATGGAAATTATGGTGAAGCAAAAGTAGAAGGTCTCAGAGAGAAGCAGCCCTTGGACTTAAATTCAGATTTTTGGGAGTCATTTGAGGAAGTTTAGAGCTGGTATGTTGTGTGAGGGTCATCAGTGGTAGATAGAGGGGATGGCAGAAGCTGTTAGCAAGCAATGGTGATGTCCTGGTTCCAGCAAGGTCACTCAGTCTAATTTTTGCAAGACCGCTGTGGAGCCACTATTTAATTCTGAGCACTGAAATCAGGTAACAGGGTGCTTAGGGTGTGGGGTTGGGGTGGGTCTTACATTTTTTGGTAGAAACTGTAATAACTTGCACAAGCAAATATCGTGATTCCTGTTTCTAGTAAAACCATGGGGACAGAAACTATGGCCCTTGAATTTGCAGGAAGCGCACTGCTGTGTCTTTCACCAGAACAAAACCTGTTTCCCCCACCCCAGCTCCTAAGGAAAAGGTTCTGAAATCCACAATGTAACTAAGCCTTGGTTTTTGTAATGAAGAGTTTAATTTTCTAAACACTTAGGTTTATTAAATGCAATACATCACAATGTCCTATTAGACATACAGAACATCTGATTATTATTGGAAAAACTCTTTTTTTTTCAGTGCTTTTCTTTTTCCTGTTAGTGCATGGTTTAGATTTGATGACCCTTAATAAAGCTATAACATGTTAAACTGAAATTAAAGGAAAATAAAAGTTTCCATATAATTAGAGGAAAGCTTTTTATATAAGATTTATAGAGATCACCCAACTTCCCAATAAATATGGGTTTAACACATCTGGGAAATACAATCTTTTTGTTTGCCACTTAATTGTGTTAGTTTTCTTTTGGAAAGTGTCTGAAAAATACCCCAGGATTGCAATCAGATTACAGTTTTTAAATTGTCATGAAGATGGATTAGATTTGTTGTACCATTCACTATTCTCATTACAATTATCATCACAAGAATGAATTCATAATATGTCATTTCCTATTCATTACAGACATCATCATTGTAGAATGTGAAATGAGCATTAAAATGCCTCACACATCCCGCACAACATGACAGTACTGTAAATCAGACCATTTTGACCTTTTCAACGTTCAGTTATTTGATATGTTGGTCAGCCCTACTCCCTGTTTACTTGCAATTGATTGAATGTGCTATTGGAAAACCTCTGCCTTCATTTGAGATACTAAGCTTGCAATAGGCCTGAAGTAGAATTAGGATGTCAAGAGCTGGCAGACCATATATTAAGTCTTTATCATGTGCCATGTGTTCTTGTTAGTACATATATTTGAAAATATTAAACAAGAGACAGAATGCTAGGCTGAAAAGGAGAGATGCTTAAAAGTAACTTGCCAGAAAGAACTTTGCAATATGGCAAGTTCCTGTAAAAATCCATGCTGATCCCTTTTAAAAAAAACAATCACATCCACCTTGCAAAACTAATAAGACCATAAAAGACAAATAGTCAGAAGAGTCTAAAGCATAGCTACCACATAAAAAATTATGTTCACCTACAGTGGTAGATCTTGGTGGCTGTCTTACCACACAAAGTAAATGCATTCTCATTAATAAATATGAGATATTAACTCAAAACTATTACCCTTTCCTTATCTTTTCTCTTCCTTTTCCTTCATGCCCCAAATAAAGTCACGTTTTCACCTTCAATGTTAGTAATAAAACAGCTTTGCCAGGTGTACTTCAAGGAAGATTTTGTTACATGAAAGGTGGTATGGGACATCGTTCCTCTTCTTTCATTGGCACCTATTTTCCTGTGGCCTGGTAATTTAATAATCTGTAATGAGGATGAATAGCTAACGGGAGGAGTAGTGGAGTAGATGAGTCAATATTGGTTCCTCTACATTTGGGAAATAATAGTGAAGTATTAAAATTACTATTTTTAAGAGGCTGCAGTATAGTAACTGAATAAATGTCAAATACTTATTACTGCTTAGCCAGAATTTTCAAAAGTAATAAGAAACTTTGGGATTTGCCAGGAAGGGGAAGTTCTTTTCAAGAATTAATTGGTTCACCCTTTCTAAAAATCTCACTTAACACATGTAAACTTAGGCACCATACCTTTTCTCACATCTATGTTATCTATGTTAAATCTTAGGTCTATAAAAACTATAACAATACTTCTGATTTCAAAAGCTGAAAATGAAGCATTAAAACTGTAAAAATAAAAGCAAGGTTGGAAGAAACCTACTCTCGCTGTTGGTGGTGCTTGAGAAATTGGATATTTAAGTTAGCGACCATTGAAAGAGGGAAAAAGAAAATACACAGTTGACTCAAATACACGCTTGTGAAAATCTTGACAGATTTTGGCGTTTACAGAAGTTCTTTTAGTACAGCATTACTCATTCACCTAAATAAGATTAAGAAAAAATATCAGTAGATTTCTGCAATTATAGTACTAGTCAAAAGCCCTTGAGGACAAATATATGGAAATATGAATACTAAAAAGAATTGGAAAATCATTAAAAAGACTTAAATACAGTCTTAAATATGAAAATGTATTGGAAAATCAGGGACAGTAATTGACATTTTTTAACTTGGTATGAGATTAAAATCCTACTAAATATAAATAATCGGTCACTTTGCTTACTCTAAAACCTCCCCCCTGCTTGACTTTGTCCCAGGATTATAAAAGCTGTTTTAGAAGAACAATACTTACTTCTGAAACTGATGACATGGATTCAGTTTCGGGAGTCATGTTCTGAACAGCTGTGCAGTTATTTCAGTCTTTCTAACATATAACTTATTTGAATCCATGAAGAGTATATGTAACTTGCATTAGTATATTAATATGTATAATGCTAGCTCAACTAACCTCTAGTTTTGGGTGCAAATCCTGAAAACACTAAAGGAAATTAAAGACCATGAGCGGAAAAGATGATATTTCTGGGTTACTGAATCTTCTCTAGATTTTGTTTCAACTGGATGTTAAAGCTTTTGAAATAAAGAGCAAAATGTCTCCAGATCAACCTATCTAATATGAAAATATGGAAAACATGTCTCATATCTTTTTTTTGTTAGCTTTGAAATGGGTCCCAGTAAAGGAATTTCAGATACTTTCTGTCCTTTTCAGGAACTGTTAATTTTTTATATTTTTCCATTTTCACTGTTGAGCCTTCAGACTGCTGCAGGGTTTGTACTTCTGAAATTTTCCCCTACGCCTTTTGCAAAGGAATCTTTTGCTTCTGCTTAGTTTGACTTACGTTTTTTTCTCTTTTCTCTCTGTTCTTCAAGGCACAACTTGCTGGGATTTACCCTGGCTGCAGGAAACATGGAAACATGGTGTGCCAAGCTTCCATTTGCATTTCTAAAAACATTTTTTTGTGCCTATAATTTTTTTTTCCTTACTCTGAAGTGACTATTGCTCTTTCTCACTTGAAATTGCTTTTCATGTATTAATACATTAAAACTGTTTCAGGTTCTCCGGCCAAGTCCTAGCTGGCAAAGGAGGAATCCAAAGGGAGGATATTAAGAGTGGCAGACAGCCTGGCTCCTTTATAGGGAAAGTTTAATGCTTTTGAAACTAGGAAGCTCTTGAAACTACGTAGTGTTCAAGTACTTAAAATACTTGAATATGATCTGAATTAAGTCTACCTGTCTTTCTGTATAACCACATTTATTGCAGCAAGCTTATAGCACCTGGAAAGCTGGCATTATTCTAAACAATAAATAAAAGAAAATATTTTGCTTCTAGTTCCCCTTCTCCCCATGGTCATTTCAAAACAACCCCGTGGTTATGTTGTACTTTGTGCTCCTACTCCTTTGCTAAGTTCTGGCTTTTTTTTTCTTTTTTTTTTTTTTTTTCCCCAGAAGTTGATTTTGGGAGGGAGGAGGTGGGGGGAAATAAAAAAAAAAACCCAACCAACCAAACCAAACCAACCAAGACAACAAACTAAAATAAACCAAAAACTTGTTTAGATTTTCCATTTTGTTTGGCTGCAGAAGCAGTTAGGTTTGGTCTAGATGCTGTTGCTCTAGTGGAAACAAGTTATTTTTTGTAACATTAACTTTGCCCAGAAATACAATACTTTATGACTTAGGTGTTACTGTTTACAATTGCCCTGGCTATTGGGTGGTGATAAAAGCTTCTGGGGCAAAAGCACTGAGCGAGCTGGTTTTTAAAGTACTCTAAGAAATGAATGCTCAAAGTTTGGCTTCTCAATCTATCATACAGAACAGTCTTGTTTTTCATAGTCACTGATCTCAAATTAACTTGAGATCCATTTCCTTCTACTGACTGCTAATTTTCTAATAGAAAATGAAAAGCTGATACAAAATCTCTCCTGGGTGTATGACATTTCTTTATTTCTCTGCAAGCAGGGCCCTGATCTTGCAAATGGTTATGGCTCAGCCTTTCCACAATTTTTATTTTTATCCTTTCTGTCTTGGAAAGACATCTTGGAGGTTCTAACTGTTCTTATTTCTGTTGGGAAGAGGAGCAATGTGTATGGAGAAGGAGCTTAGGCTGAAGACTGCAAGTTTATTAAAGCTGACATATTTGAAAAATTTTCTCACCTAGTCAATGTTCTCAGTAGTTTTATCACATTAACATCAGAACATAGTAGTTTGAATTGAAAGGGACCTTTAAAGATAACCTAGTCCAACTCTCCAAAGTCACACGCCAAACACCCAAAGTGACCATGTTATATCCAGTATATATTCCATCATGTTATATCCATGTATAGCAGTGGGCTGAAGAGGACCTTCTTGAGGCCAATCACTTGTTATGATATACTGTTATATAATCAGTTTTTTACTGTGTCATCTAACAATTTATAAAAGTATTTTTTTACATGAATTATTTCACTGTTATTGACATGCAGGGACTAATAATTAATAGTCCTAAAGAAATTAATTTCTCACCAACATGTCATTGTTTTCTCCCTTTGCTTTAGAACAATGCTGCTGTGCTGTAAATCATTCTCAGTCTGCATATTGCTTGTACTCTTAATTACAGCTATCTGAAGACGAATATCTCTCTTGCAGGAAATAAACGAAGCCTAAAAACTTTCACTTTGCACAAGTGCAAATTAAGACTAAAAAAGAAACCTTTCACATAGTTTAAGTTCAGTGTCTAACTTGTAAATGATGGTTGTAAATTATGTGATTAGATAGTTTTCAATTAAGATGATGCACTAAGTTCATTGTACAGAAATGGCACACATGGGCTTGCTCACTGGGCAATTGATTAAATTGCTGTTCTTAACACCAGCCTTTCAGGTCTGTGGATACAGAACGTGAATCGACCCTTTTGGAGTAACAAGTCTCAGAGACAAAAAATGCCTTACAGATTTACAGATCCATTCAGAATATTTGTAAGAGATCAAAATAAACAGATGATGGTGTTGATCAAAGTGAGACTCTGCATTTGTCTCCAAGAACTATATATGGCCTCCATTGTGCAGCAACTGGTAAATTCAAATGAAACTTCTTTGGTTCTTGTAGACCTGAAGTACAGTAGAACTCCAAAAAAGGAAACTGAAGTGTCTTTTACTCAAAGCAGTTGTCCCTGGAGTCCCAAGAATACAATTCAGGAGTTAATTCTGGTGGTAGGGCCATTGTGTTAAGTAACAAGGGAGATGGTGCATTATTTTAGCCTATATTATATACTCTATGCAAATGTCTTGAGTTGGTGCCCAGTGGAAATGGTTTCCTATTTATCCTGCTTATCATTATGTACTTAAAGCATTATCCTAAACCAAGCTGGCACTCTGTAATCCAATTGGTCCTGATCTTCTGTAGCCTTGAAAGGAAGGAGGAGTGTATATTGACACTTCAGATTATTCTGTGTTACTGTATTAAAAGTCAAAGGGAGGGATCTTTCGCTTTTTGTTGAGTGACGAGATTAGTATCTTGTCCCTGGTTCCAAAGTCATGGTTCAGCAGAAGAAAATTCTTTGTACTTCTACACTAGTTATCCTCCTGTTACAGTTTTATGAGAAGGATAACTCAAAAGCTGGACTGGTGATGAATTTCCAAGGCTGTGAATTTGAATGTGGTCAATTAAAAACGTAACTGAAACTGTTGTGCACTCCTGCAAGAAACTTGTACGTCAGAATGGATGAGGTAAGATTACTGATGAATGGGGGAAACTACTAATTCTAGGAATAACAGGGACACAGTGATTGTGTCAGGTACACAAGTGTTGTTTAGCTATAAAGAGTATTACCTACCTAGAAACTTACTGACGCACGTCTTGTTAGCATTGGAAAAAGAGAATTTAGAGGGATCCATTTCATTATATTAAAAGATCACTAAAGTAGCAGCACCATTTATTTTATAGGAAAACAA
>JAVJGJ010000061.1:2811349-2830995 GCA_035590215.1 Microhierax caerulescens
CGAGAAATACAGCTTTGTTTTACAGCAAGCTATGGAAGTGTTGGGTCCCTAGATAAGAAATGCAGATTAATCTGAAACATATTAAACAGCTCCAAGGAAGAAGTTTCACCTTGATAGCAATATTAGAGAAACTACCCTAAATGATACCATGTGTAGTGAGAGGCTGGTCAGCCATGTAAGAGATGCAAGCAAAGAGGTGATGGAGCAGAAGGGAACTTTTTCAGCAAGGAGGCAGGGGATTCAGAAACGAATGACTCTGAAACACAGGTTTGTCAGAATAATTTTCTTTGATTTTTAGTATGCCTTCTTGATTCTTTAGGGCTTTCCCTGAATGGTTGTACTGCTGAGAGTGCTGCATTCCCATTGCAAGCCATGATGAAAGGGCAGAGGATCAAACTGAGGAGGTGACAAGTCATTACCTTTATTCTGGAAGAGAATTCATTTCAGAAGTGACAGTTTCAGTATACACAAAGTTGCAGAAAGATTTTTATTTTTTTTCCTGCTTAAACAATGTTTCCTTCTTAAATGGTGACATATTTCTACTATTCAAAGAATAAAGAGATACCTACCTGTGAAAAACAAATCATAGCTGCTGTCAGAGGCTTTCCTCTCAGATGCCTTCGTATCAAGTACATTCAGCACTCAAATGCATGACACAGCTTGAACCTTTGATGTGCAGCGAATTGCACTGGCGCAGAAAGGCCTTGCACTGGAAAGGGAATCTGGGACTGTGCTTCATAGGTACTCTTCTGTCCCTACCCTTGAGAAATGGTGACCTGAGAATACACATTTTTATACCTACAGTGTAAATGTACACTATTTAAACAGATTATTTATATTTTAATGTTGGATTAACATTTAGATATTATGGCTTGGACTTCTATTAAAGTCTGAAAAAGAAACCGTAAACAGAAAAAAACATTCAATAGACTGCAATGTTTAAAGTAGGAAAGACCTAAAAAAACTTGTAAAGTACTTTGTTAGTAATATTAGTAACATTTGTTGCAACAAAATGCAGCATTTCCAGCATCTTGCTTGAAGTAAATGTCCTTTGGTTTAATGTGCTTCCTCATACATAGAGTTGATGGTAGTCAGAGAAAATTGGGATTTTCTTTGCCTTCTCTGGCTTTGTATCTCTCACCCCTGTTGCCCTCTCAGGGATAGGCTTAGGGATGGCGAGGGCATTTTCAAGACTGCCTTGCCTGACTCAAACTGTTCTTACGCTGTAAAATAATATCAGTCAATTATTTCTCCTTGCTGCCTTCTTTTCCTAGAACTCCCAGCCTTTGTTGCAGAGAACCACAACTTGTCAGGCAAGCAACATGAAAATTACAGCCAGGAATACTTCTGTATGTCCTGAGAATATTCAGGGTCCTGGGATGAATGTGAGCCTACAAAAAAAAAAAAATGGACCTGCAAATTGTGTGGACAAGCCATTTAGAAAACCAGGCTAAGTATCCGACATATCCTTTTATTTTATTTATAACTTAGAAGGCTTCAGCCAAGCTAGGTTAATTATGTAAATGGTACAACATGATGATTTTGCTTCTGCTGGTTAATTTTCCTTAGTGTTTCAGGTCAGTAAACAGTTTTGAGCTTGCTTTTTTTAATTTTATTGCATTAATATCTTTTATTTAGTTATTGTTTCCTGAGGTCTGACAGATATTCTAGATGGTCTTAGCATACTGTACCTGTGCTCTTCATTTTTTCAGCTAAATTGATGTATTACAGCAAGTTGCTAATAAAATATTTTTTTTAATTCTCCTTGTCCAGTCACCAAAATCAGTGGGACCCAGTTGTTAATTAAAAAATTCAGTACTTAGAAAGGTTTTCATTGCATTATTTAGAAATATTTTGCTAAACCAAACTTACATAATTAAAAAAAAGAAAAAAGTAAACCAAGTTCACTACCTATCATTTTGTGTTTCATTCCTACAATATTTTTGACATTACTGTCTTGGGATGAAAATAGTCACTCTTTTTATAAATGTCAGGTATTATAAGAACATTAAAGAGGGCTGAAAAGGCAGAAAAAAGCTTGTGCTGTTGTTTGCTTCTCATTTTTCTTGTAGTGGGTCTTCCTATGTAATAGATGGGGAGCTATATATAGATCTTTCCCAAAAGACTTTCAAAACTTAAAAAAAAACCAACCCCAAAACCTGATGAAAAAAATGTTGGTATTTGGAGTACGTGCCCTACCTCTCCTCAGAGCATCTTGGCCAGATGCCCTCGTGCAGACTGTCAGCAGTTGTGACAAAGCAGGTTTAAGACACGCTGGAGCAGTGCTGGCTCATTTACTGCAGCCTGGTTCGGTCGCCTGCGGACGCACTGATGCAGGTGAGGCAGGCTCTCTGCCTCCTGTCTAGGATGGTACCATGTCATACCATTTTAGTGAGGTGTGTAACGCGAAATAATACAGTGGGACATATCAGTATCAGCAGCTACTTCAGGGAGGTCCCACTTCTCCTAGATCATGTTCTGTCTGCTCAGGTATCAGTTACTGCACTAGCAATAGGAAGCAGTGCGGTGAACGGCTGTGCAGAGCCAACTGCATCTCCTGAAAGGTGAGAGGAAGAACAGTAGATACTAAGGACCACCCTGGCTTTTCCCCCTTTGTTCTGCAAGACACTAGATTTCTTTTAGTTGGCTTTTCAATTCAGAAGTGGCAATTGAGAATTGCTGTCTTTGTCAGCTGGAATATTTCAAAATTTTGAGGAAACCTCTTAAATTTAACGCGTTTTCCTGAGTTCAGGTTGCCTGTTCAGAAAAGCATGTCTCCTTAGAGAATCTCCACTGCTGTTCAGCAGTGTCACTGCTAAATGGGAGCAGACTGTTCACTGAGCTGTGAACACGGAGCAGTGCAGGCCTCTGAATACCCCTGTGTTTGTGGCTGTGACTATACCTACCTACTCCACAGCAGGCAGTGGGATAAAACAGTCCGAGTTACCGTGGAATGGGCGCGTTTATTTGCGTGGCACAGTGAAACACTGTGAAACACTTAGAGACGCTTGGGTCTCTAAGGTGTCTGCTTTATACTATGCCTTCACTAAAAAGCCTGTTTGAAAATGAGGTGAGGACAGAAGCCTCATTTACAGAGAGCTATATATACAGAAATTTCCATATGGACATGAACCTATGCCTGAGTTAAATATCACATAGATACGTTTTGAGCTTGCTGACCACTTTAGGATGAAGATAAATGATGATGCTGATGTTGAGGTTACAGGATTAAATTGTGGGCACACATGCATTGAAACAAACATTCCTGATGCTGTTTTATAGTGAGCTTTGTGATGATGTGTAGGACAACCTGAGACTGGAAAAATACTGTGTTGAATATTTAGGATTCTGGGCATATTTGTTGTATTGCATTTTGACTCGTAGCTCTACCACAGTGAGAAACCAATTCGTACCAAGCCTTATGAAAAATCAGTATGTTTTGTAAGCTTGTAACATCACCTAAATGTTACATACTTAAAGCTTATTGTAGATCTTTTTATAGGGAAAGACAACTTAACGACAGCTGGAACTTCCTAGTTGCTGACAGTGGACTAAAAAATTAAGTTTAAGCAAATAAAACTTTAGACATTTTTTTTAGGCTTAATTCTTTTGCTAGAAGCTGAACAATATGAACTGTTTCTAGACTTAGAAAAGCAAAACAAACAAAAGATTCCTCCCAGCAGTTTCAAATTCTGTCCTACATTTTTGTCCTATTAACCAAGAGGTTTTCAAAGGAGTTTTTTACTGAAGACATCCTAGCGTAAGGTTTTGTTTACTTTTTTCCTTCTGTAGGACTGTAACAGTGGATAGGGCTCAAAACACTTTCTCCACAGGACAGATCATTGGGGGGTGCTGTTGGCCCAGATGGCTGGTCTGGGATTGCGCTATGTTTCTGATACACAAACGGTGCCTTAAAGTCATCTTGTAATGTGCAGAGTCATATTTGCGTTATCTTTATCTTAATTTTCTAGCCCCAGGCTGTGAGACAAGCATTTTACTCATTGGTGCATTAACTGCTGTGATTCCTCAGGCATCCCCTGGACACCTATGCATAGTTGAGATGTGGGTGATTAGCTATAGAAAAGCTATACGGCTTGGGTTTTTCTATGATATCATTGCTCGTCTCTGTAAACCTATCACAAAATCTGCCTTAGAGCTGGATGCTCAGTAGTAGAGGGTCTGTGGCATCAGCATGGCAGCAAACAGCAGCTGGAAGTGGCCAAGGGAAACATCTGCAAGCTGCAGGTCCCAATGAATATTTGTCCCCTCACACAATGCTTCTTGTGTCATGCTCGAAGTATGAAAATGAAGCGACAACAATGGATGTTGAATGCCAGCTAACACCAAAAGGAAGCGTGCTCTTGAAGAGGTGGAACTCAAAAACCTCTGTCCAGAAAGGAAAAGATCTAGTGGTTTCAGTGCCCTGGAGTACTCTTCAAAAGACAACTTTCTTGTATTGGTGGATGAATGCCTTATTCCTTTGGGAGAAAAAGGTGCCTGGGACAAAACTGGCTCTGGAGCCTGGACCTGATACAGCTTTCTTGCCAAATGCTCTTTTTAATTTCACTGCTTGAAAAACTTGTTTTGGTAGAAGATCCCTAAAGCTCAGTTAAGAACAGTCATAGGAGCACTGTGATGCTTAATCTGGAATGGCAGAGCAGCAGGGATATATCAGTGATTAAAATCACATATCTTAATTGGAAGCTGAGAAAGAAAGTTCTTGAACTTTATCAAAAAATTTTTCCTCCTTATTACCCAAACCATTTGGGATAGACTATTACTTTAAGAAAACCCCTCCATTTAAATTGCAACTAGACCCCCTTCAAGATTTCTAAGACTGAAGCAGGGAGGTGTAAAGCCAGTGTGTTATCATAATGAATATGCGGATTTATGAAATTAAACTATATAAGAAGAAATAAAAATGTTGGATACCCTGATTTGTAGGTAAGGATCTACTTCTGTTAATTATACAATCTCTTATGGTACATGGATGTTTAACTTCAGAGTCTGTCTGAGAGATAAAACTAAAAGTTCAGTGATAATAGTGGTAGGTTTCTACACATTGTGTGTGGGCTTTCCTATGTTTTTCCCTTAATAAATATCATACTAAGATTAATGGTGATTTGGTTTATTTCATGGAACTATTCATTTGAGAGTTTATTGAAGTCAACACATGTTTAAGCAGTTTAAGGATTTTTAAAATTCTTTCTTTTCAGAACACAAACATGCATTTTTAATAATCATTGATCAGTATTGAGACTTTCAGGTTGTGATTTAGATGACTTTTCTGATCAAGGGTCAGTCTTCTATTTTTTTTTTTTTTTTTTAAGGAACAACCTCTAAGTGCCGAATTAGGGATGACGAATAAACCCACTAGGCTTCAAAAGCTCTCTTAATTTGTTGTTACCTACCCATCAGTGAACTCCTGCAGAAACAGAGGCCACAATTGTGTTAATCTGCTATCAGATTATGTCATTCATTTTTGTCATAGTTGTCTATGTAAAAAGCTATTGTAATCAAAGCAAATACTCGGTTTCGGCAGAATTTTTACAGCTTTGTTTAATCTCTTTATCATGGCCTGTTGATGCATCTTTCTACTAAGCAAGGCATAGAATACCAGAGGAAATGCTAAATTAGAATATTTTAATAACTAAATTTTTAAAACTATTGAATTAAACATGGCAACATTTCTTTCCTGGATGAATTAATGTTCATCCGTGCAGAAAATTTTGAATGTAACATTATTTAAGCAATTTAAAAGTGAATTAAAGATTCATCCATTGTATCAGGTATCTGACTTCAGGCTAACATTTTAATCTCGATCATTGTTACAGTGTTTGCCATTCAGAAACTCTGAGATAAAGATGAAGGTTAATTCATGCAGAATGAAGACTCAGTTCCTTGTTGATAAGTATGGTTGGGTATCAGGGAACTGCAAAATATGCTAATGGAGTTATTGTTTATCTTAGCATATTAGGCATCAGTTACACTTGTTTGAATAATTGTTTTTAGCTTTTGCATTTCAGATTTATTTTTGGTTTTATGTTGTTTTCATAGCTGCTACACTGACCACAGAACTGCATTTTTTTTCTGTTGTAAGCAGACCCATAGATTTTCTTAGAACCATTTATAAATATTTTTACAACAGCTGATTGACGAACAGTTTTCTGGGGAGACTTGTTTTAAAAAACAATAGCTGTCACTTCTTAGCATTTTTCAATTTGATAAGTTATTGTCCTTCTCCGACATCTTTTCATCAGCAGACCTGATTCATCTCCTGGTTAAACAGGTGCAATTTCTTTATCTAAGCTTGAATTTTAACTAGGAACAGTGAACTCATAATCAGATTTGTTGCAGTCAGACATGCTGAATCATACTGAGAAATGTTCTTAACGGGGGTTTGATTTGGTAAAAACCACCTTTCTTGGAACAGACAAACAAAAAGTGTCCATAACATGACCAGAGCATTCACTATACATCCAGTATGTAAGAACATGTGATTAGGATATATGTATAAAATACAGCCAAGAATATGCAGTGTGTAACTGCATCCAAAGGAAATCACTACAGCCACAGAGCCTGTTTCAACAGGTTGGAAGCAGAGAGCAAGAAACTGCTTCTTACAGGGTAGTCTGCCCCAGGAAGGACTTTTCCTCTTAATTCTCATCACTGAGGTCGGGTGCCGTTTGCAACACAAAGGTTCGTCTTACATTGGAAACATTAATTCTATAGCTGTGGACATGTATGAAGTCCTTACAAATGACTGATCTTTTTGAGACCTGCTCAAGCCTACGCCATCACAGGGCTAGTGTGATCCAGTAACTAGCTGCAGCGTAGTTATTTTGTATTTCAGCAATACTGCATAGCATGTGTTCACTTCTCCCAGGTTTCCTCTTATCTTGATGCTTTTTCTAAATAAAAACAGTGCACTTTTGAAGTAGCAAAGAAATAGTAATGGTATAAATCATACACTTTAAAATGAAGTCTCACCACACATTTGTGATTATCTTTTCCTTTCCCTTCCCTAACGCAGAAGTGAAATATTCTTGCCCTTATGCAAGCACTGGCAAGCCTGTTTCTACTGTTCCATAATTATCAACAGGAAGTAACTGGTTCTCCCAAGAACTGAGTGTAATGACTATAGTTCTCCTTACTTTAATTAGATGACCAGGTAAGGAAGACAATTAGTCATTCCCCTTAGTGATAACGACAGGCAAATTTTATTGTCTAATTGCATATTCATGCACAGCTAGGTGTTTTCACCATGCTATCTCAGATTCTGAACTGTCAGATCCTGGTTCTGAAAGTGCAGGTGTAGCGATTAGGTCCTTTTTGTCCCCTCATGAGGGAGGAGGAGCGAGGATTCTGTCTTAGTTCACAGTACAGGAGAGAAGCAATTAAGTTAAAACTTCACAGAACTGTCTTGATTCCCTACCAACACCAGTTTCATGTCAGTAATTCTGCCTTTAATACACAGATATCTGTGAAATCTGATGATGCAGATATTGCTTAGCGGAAAAGTCAGTCTACAGTATTGTGAATTTCTTACATTGATCTAATGAAGTCAGGCTGTATTTAGATATGCAGTAATCAGAAAAAAACCCACACCAATACTTGATTATGGAATAACCATAAATATGATAAAAAAACTTCTTTTTTTTTTTTTTAATGAAACTTTTATCAGAAACTAGCTGAATTTCAGTGGGTGGAGAATTACATAGAGCAGAAGCTACAGGGATGGCTGATTGTTATCAGTAATTACATGTTCTGACTAAACACTTTCAGATTCCTAGTGTTACTGTTTCTTGTATCTAAATGATTTTATTTTAATCTCCTTGAATTGAAAAAAAGGAACAAAATGGAACAATAATAAAGGAAAAAAAAAAAACTGAAAACTTTCCTACAAAGGCCCTTGCTTTAATTTTTTTTAATGTTTGTCTATGGTTCTAGAAAAGCTTTAATTAGTGATTGCTCACACTACATAGAACTGGCAAGAAGAAAGGTCACTGAAATTTTCCTACTCTCTCTTGAGTGCTTCTCTATAATAGTCTTAACTTACAGAGGGGATTGTAGGTGGATGTTGTTAGTATTTACTGTTCTGGCCTCACTCAAAATGAGCTCTCTATGCTTTTTGCATGACTGAAAGTAGACTTACAAATGAAGATGCTATCTCCTTTATTTTCAGCATTGGAGAGGCCATGCTCTCTCCTGGGAGGCTAAAGGGTGAGTATCACCATTTCATAAAATCTTTTCCTTCTCCTAGATACTATATGAACCATTGGTTAAGAATATAGGGGAGAAATGTGCAACTATTAAAAGCAGAGTAAGGTGTGTAATTCATAGCTGTGATAGCACAGGCAGTCTTGCTTTACGTTCAGAACACAAGAAAACTTCTGTTCCAAAGAGGCAGAAACCACCAGTGGCAGAAAGACCTGGAAACACACCTGCAAGTTACTAGCAAATCTAGTAGACTTTTGTGGTTTTATTTTATGATACAATATAAATATTTTAGAGATACCTAAACATGTGGTTGGACAATGGCAGCAATAAAAGTGATGCATGTTTGGACTAGTCATTTAAAACACAAAATATATCTAATATAGAAAATGGGTGGATATTTTTCCACCCTCAACCTAGAGAATCTAGTATATTAATAACTTGCATGTGAGTTAGGAATCAGCATACAGACATATAAAATGAATACACTATGCAAATAGCTGAGTCTGTCCACTAAACTCAAATATAAGTGCATCAATAAATTTGAATTGGTTCATAAAGTACTGAAATAAAAAAAAAATAAATCTTGGAAGTGAATAAAAATTAAAACAAAGTAAACTGGTTTAGGATGCAGCCTTTATTAAGACATGTTAAAGAAAGGCAAAAGAAAACAAAGGACTAGATTCACTGAGTGTCTGGAGAAGAGATGGTGATAGCCTGCCAACATTGCCTGATCTAGTTCGTACAAACAGTTGTATTTTCTTGGTGAAGTTGAACTAGTGGGGAAAGCAAACGGTTTCTTGTCTCATAGTGTCTTAAAACAAGTCACACATTAGATGCTCACCATACATTTACATTGATGTGCTCTTTTTGCAGCTCTCCACCTCTACCCTGATGAACAATATTTACCGCTATCAGAGGCCATTAGGAGTTAAGATGTATTTCAAAGCTGAATGTTAAATTGATCTTAGATTTTGGATGTTTGTCTCTGATTTGCTTTTTTTAAAAAAAAGGATAAATACCTGCTACCAGACTTTCCAGGGTTATCTCGAAGGACACTTTCCTGTACATTTGAATCTTAGGCATCTACCATGAATTTAAGCTAGTTCTTAAAGAAGATTAAATTAATTTTTATTGCAAATGTGGCTTTTTCCAGCACCTTTGGGAGTAGAAAGGCAGATGAAAAAGAGAACATGATGCGAACACTGAAAAGATGAGAGGCACACAAAAAATGTGAACTGCTGAATTTACTGTCTAGCTATAATGAGGTATTGCTTAACAATTAAGTTAAATTATGCAGCTGTTTCCTAGTATATTGTGCTAATGCATCTGAGAAATTATAATTTTCTGATTGGAGAACGTTATGTGGAGGAAACTGTAGCATTCCCCATTCCTGTAACAATTCATTTCATGATTAAAAAAGGAAGCCAGTATTTTTGCAGCTGGCAGGAATAGGCAATAAAGGATGACAATCCAAGGAGGCCTGTTAGTCACTGACAATAAAATAATCCCAAACAAAAGCTGAAGAAGAAAAAAAAGCTTGAAAGAGTAGCAATGACACAGAGCTGCAGCTTATGGGTTTCTGTGGTGAAGTGACTACATAGCCCGCTAGTAGCAGAAACAGGTTTGAATGTTTCAAAGAGAAATGCTGTCATGGGTGTTACTTCAAAGACAAGTGCTCAAAAATTTCAGGGAACTGTTAACTCAATACTTTAAAGTAAAAATTGCATGTACATCAGAGATATGCATCAGCTTTAAAAAAACCAAACCACACCCAACTTTTCTAACCAGTAAATCTTAATATTCTTGAACTTTTTTTTTTTTTTTTTAAATCGTTTGAATGAGGATTAGGTGAAAATTGATTTGGAAAACTAAGTAGTATTGAAGAAGTACACAGAAGGAAATATGCTGGCATTCCAAATTTTGCATGTGGAATGCGCTCATGGGAAAAATGTCTACATAAAGCAGAGGAGAAATTAGGTATGTTAATTGGAGCAGGTGGCTTATTTTTTATTGTATTTTTGACCAGCTTGAATTCTTGAGACTGTTTAAAATTCCGGTCTAACAAATTCATAAATAAATCTGTATTGCCTATTGTTTAAAGTTATTTATGCAAAAAAATCACAAAAAAACTCTAGATGAAAACACATAATAGCTTGAGAAAAAATGAAAGCTTTTCAATTAGCATCCATACTTCAGATGATCCCTTTATTCTAATCATCTGTTTTGCATGATTCTTTTGTTTTAGTCAGCATTTCCTTTTAAATAAGGTTGAATTGAGGGAAAATAAATTTCATTTCACATTTTATGACTCTGAATAACATAAAATGAGGTTGTGCTATGCTTCATGACCATGCATATTTAAACATTTTCTATAAATAAATTTACTTAGTTTTGGTTTAATCTTGTGACAAAGCACTGCCTGAAAATGATAATGAAGAAACCAAGAAAATACTATTTGGAGTCATTCTTGCTTTTGTTTCTACCAGTTGTTCCATAAAGGCAAAGCAGATTTGGCCTTTTAATTTCCTTGAGTAATCTAATTCTTTAGGCTAGTTCTGTACTGAATTTTTATATTGAGTTAAGTATTATTCATCAGAAAACACTCAGTCTGTTATCAAATGAGTTTCAAAATCTTTTTTCAGTCTTGCCCACTACATATCTAAGCTGAAGTTGCCAGTAAGTGGAGGGAAAGACTTAGATGAAAGGAATGTTTGTTTCCCCATTTCTCATGGAACAATTAAAGATTTTTTTACCCATAGAAAAAATAGTATTTTTTTCTGTTTGAAAAGGATGAAAATGTGGGAAATCCTCCAGATTATAAAAATTATTCTTCAGAAGCAACCTTGGAGGCACTTAAAAAAATTAGAATCTTTAAAATAGGACATCTTAGTCCATACTCAGTTAACTAGTTAATTTGGCAGCTGGTTTGAATTAGTTAATAAATAGCTCAGCTACCTTACCCTTGCTGTATGGTGCTCACATCAGTGCTTGTCCCTTATGAAGTGTACATTGTTGAGATGCTCAAATGTTGTGGACCCTTCCTTCCAACTCTCTTGCATTTATGAGCTTGTGAAGAGCCGCGGGCTCTCTACTTTTCTGAGGGAACACACAAGTAAAGTACCTTTTATCTGACGAGAAAAAAAAATATTTGTTCTGCTCTGAAACATTCAAGGTACTTCCCTTTTGGAGGAACATAAGCCACATTGAAAAATTAACCCCTTTCCACAGCTTTTCTATTCTGAGATACAGCTTGTCTCCTGTTTTTAACAGTATCGTACGTAGTGGATGGTAAACTTCAGCTTGAGCATCAAAACTCTGATACAATATAAAGCATTTCTTTCAGATGAGTCCATTTACTCTGTACATTTTTTTGAGCTGTACATTAATTTTGTGGGCTTTTTCATAAGCACACAAGTCAGCTTTGTTCTTTGTTCAAGTCTGCTTGTGCCTGCTGCAGAGACAGAAGAATCTTGGGCTTTGCAAGAGCATGCACTGGCCAAACAGGGAAGAGCAGAGGGGGAATACACTGAATGAAGCCAGGCACTATTGCTCTCAGGGCTTTCATGTGGACTCCAATAAAAAAAAAAAAAAAAGGATAGGAGGGAAAAAAATATCCAAAAAATATCCTATTGACAAAAACAAACAAACAAAACCCAAAACCAAACCAGCTATTACTACAGACACAAAGCAGGAAAATGTAAAATTAGTGTGTAATTTCTGAAGTTCCTTTTCTGGTCAAAACTTTTCTCTCTCTCTTCTACTAAACAGGGAATTTGGTGAGAACAGCATAAATGTGGGAGTGCCAAATCAGACAGGGTAAACCCCACCATCTTTAATGCCACAGCAGTGACACCACTTACTCTATTACCTGTTTGCTTCTGACCATTTGGTATTGAGACCATTGCCTATATGTTAAAATCAGGAGACTTTAGCTACTTGTTTGCTATAAAGAATGTCTTTTGTCTGTGAGGAAGGTGTGTCACCCCTGGGAAGCCAGGTGCTTTGAAATGGCAAATTTGAATGAAATTAATAATTACCTGACATACATTTGACTGTAGAAAGGAACTGAAACAACACTGTTATCACTGCACTGCTATGTCCATAAATACAATAAGGGTATGTATACAACCATATATATGTGACATACAATGCTTCTAGTATAAATGTACATGTTATTTACACATGAACAAATGTCTGTAGCATGTGCATAAACAGCTTCCAAAAGTAATGCAGTTTGTGTGTTAGTAGTATGAAAAATATAATTAAAAGAAACTGATTATGTGCAAAGCTCAATTCTGAGTCTTACAAAAAATGTAATATTTTACAAATGACTTGTGTTGCGGCCATATAATAACCACATATAATTTACAGTTCTTAAAATGGGAGGTTACTGGAAAAGTTGTTGCAGATTCTTAACTATTGCCATAAATATTCCATGGTAATCTATACAATATGAAATCTTCTATTGCCTCTCCCCTGAAGGTATATTCTTCAATTTTCATAGTTATGGTACAACTATAAATTAGAGCTTAATGCTGTTGTGCCACTAAGCTACCCAAGACCTCTTATAAGCAACTACTCAAATGCTAAAAAATATAAAAAGCAGTCACAGCAGTACACAGTACAACAGATTTTTTTCAATTTCCCAGAAATACGAAAGTGCTTGACCCTTTCTTGTAGTAAATTATTGGCAGACACTCCCCCCCCCAAAAAAAAACAAAACCAAAAAACAACAAAACCAACACCCAAACACCAAAACCAACAGATTTTTTTTACTTCTTTCTTCCTTGCATTGCCTTAGTTTTTCCTCCTCTTTCAAACAGACCAATTAAAAGTTTTTATGTGCAATACAATTTATCAGGCTACATCATCTGAACTTCTCAGGCTGTTTTTGTGGAAATTACCTGTGCCTTAGGCTCTAAAGCTCTGTGCAGTTTTATAGTGAACACAATATTCTAAGGAAACTCACAATATGTAACAGCTTTTTGACAGAGATTAGTGTGTAAGTGATGTTGTGCCATAATTTAGAAGACAAAGCCCTTGAAATAAGTTTCATTTTAAGTCAAGTACACAAAGCATCAACCTGAGAAACAGTGATGTTAATAGCAAGAATCAAAGTCAATATTAACAAAGAAAACTACCAGAAAGGGATACATAAACACTACAGACATTCAGTACTTACATATATGTATAGAGGTAGACCAAATTTAGCCATTTTTTTGTGAGGGACTAATTAATTTTATTAGAGAGTAAGTAAATTCAGCTGTGAATGTTTGAGAATCTAATGACTTCCAGAGATTCAGAATGAATTCAGCAATAAAAGCTAATTAGAAGGGAAATGGATGCCTAAAATATCCCTGGTGTGCATAAAGAAAGAATATAAAGACCATTAATTGAAATTAAAATTTAACAGTAGCCTAATGCTGCATGACATAAAATTCCATCTGTTGTGCAGAGCTACTAAACAAAGATACATGGGGAATAGTCTATGGTGTCTCAGCTTTGCTGCTAGTCAATGAATGTATTTTAATGTCAAACCGCTCTGCACAATAAGTCTGGTATTCAGAAGAGTCAGTTTAGGGTGTGATGATTCCTGTAATTACTAAATTAGAGAGAAAAAACTAAAAGTGATGCTGCATTAGCAAGACATTTTATTTTTAATTAAGTAGGTGGGGTTTCTTCCTGCTTTTGTTATCCTTACAAGTGCAGAACAGGTATGCATGCATTTTAGAACATGTAGCCTGTAAAATCTGTGTCCAAACCATTTCCTAGAGGTGCCTGTGTGGTGCAGGCATCCAGGTACCTTGCTGGCTTCAAACAGAATTCAGTAGCAAAGTCAGTGTCCTTTCTCACAGCATCTCATCTGAAACGCCATGGAAGTTTCCACAGAACATGTGTAAGGAAGTGGATGACAGCTCTGAATAATTTATCGTAGAATGTCTGGTTTCTTGTGCTGTTCACAAAATGTCTGTGAATGTCTTTCCTCCCCCCGCCCCCTTCTTTTTTAATGACTCATTAACAGTGATTGCTGTAACCAGTTTCAGCACAGACATCTCTGGCATGAATTCCCCTGAAACAGTTCTCAAGATGTGGACTGATGTATTGATGAAAGGTGGCTATATGCTACTTGCATTTCAGTATTAGATGAACACAGCTATAATAATTCCATTCTGATGACTAGAGATATTCAGCCATCAAAAAGGGCCTTGTTTGTTAAATGACGTATTTATTAGCTTATTTCTAGAGGATTTGTTATTATTGAGAAATTTCCAACACAGTGATTTTACTTTCAGGCTTATGTGTAAGGGTGGAACAACAGCTTTTCAGAAAGTGAATCTAACAAAGTGATTGTATGATTCTTAGCACAACAGGACTGTGGACTGTGATTGTTACCTGAGGCTAACTGCATGCTGAATAGGCCATAATGTCAAATTAGATGCTATTTGAGATTCATATAATACATTTTCTTAATGCCTACATGTGCATTAGCAATTCAGTACCTCCATTCTGGGACATCTCTCAAAGCAGAGTTAACTACGGAACACATACAGTGAAAGAAAATAACAGGTTGCACAGAGGAAAGTCACCATCATGTTATGTGGACTGAGAGAATAAGAGTCCTTTAGAGAAAAACCTACCTAACAGAGATCACAACAAAGACGTGACTTGTTTACAACAGAAAACTCTGTGAATTAGTGGGAAGGGGGAAGAACTAGAACCAAAGGTAAAGCCAAAGATAAAACCAAATTAATGCTCAGCAGTTTTAGAGATATGTAACTGAAGGTAATTAACCATTGGGAGAAGCAGCAGTAAAATATATGGGGATGACCTCTTTTTTTAGTCTAAGACCAATGAACATTCAGTGCCTTTCTGGACAATCCTTTCAATCATTACGAATATGCAAAATAAAAATGTAACCAGGTTCCTAATGAGGAGATTTCTAACTTTGATTTGCAAATTTACCCTAAAGAGAAGCAGGAAGGTTTTTACACAGAATAGAAAAATACTAATGCAGATATAACTATGCATATTTCTTGAGGGAGCCAGTAGGAAATGCAACATTAATGGTAATTAGTGACATCACAATGTAAAGGAACAGCAGGTGTTAACAAGCCTTTGCCAAATTTCCAGCCACTCCCTTTGCCAAGCAGAAACCAGGTAATTCACCTGCAGTATGTTCCGTGAGTTTCAGAAGAGTTCAGCTGGCAGACGGGGCAGCCGTGGCAGGAGGTATGAGAAAACTGCCTTTCTTGCATCTACCTGCATACTTGGTTCTTGCTGGCCCACCTGCTTATTACTTTCCTGTCATTGACTTTGCTTTCTGTATGTGTGACCAGCAAAGTACTATAGTAACTTCACAATTAATTTGTTAACACAAAACGATGCATCTCTGAAGTCACTGGTGGCTCAGCACTTCAGCCCCCAACTTTCACTAAGCATACCTGTAAAAATAGTTCTCTTGATGGGCTGCTGTTCCCAATATTTCCTAACATTCTTGGCATCACAACCCTTAGAGTTGGCATTTGGTGAAATGTTTTTTCATGTTTACCATTTTGATATCATTATTTGATTCAAAGTCATAGTACAATTCCCAAAATATTAGTTTGGAATGAAAGAGATAAGTGACTGGCTATGTGTCCTGGTTTTGCTGGGACAGAATTTTCTCCCGGGGAGCTGGTACAGTGCTGCGTTTCGGCTGTAGTATGAGAATCATGTTGACACCACAGGGATGTTGTAGCTGTTGCTGAGCAGCGCTTACCCCAAGCCAAGGGCTGTTCAGTTCCCCAGGCTCTGCCAGCGAGGAGGGGCACAAGAAGCCGGGAGGGAGCAGAGCCAGGGCAGCTGAGCCCAACTGGCCAGAGGGCTACTCCACACCACAGGGAGCCGTGCTCAGCAGATAAACTCGGAGGGTTGGGGGTGGTGTGTGTTGGCTGGGGGGCATCAATTGCTGCTCAGGTACTGGCGGTAGGTGGTGAGCAATTGCATTGTGCATCACTTGTTTTTTTCACTTTGGGTCTTATTCTGTCTCTCTCTCCTCTTCATCATCATCGTTGTTGTTATTATTTTTACTTTATTTCAATTATTAAACTGTACTTATCTCAACCCACAGGCTTAACTTTTTTCCAATTCTTCCCCCCACCTCCACTCCACCAGGCACTGGGGAGGGGAGTGAGGGAGCAGCTGCACGGTGCTTAGTTGCTGGCTGGGGTTAAACTACGACTCTACATACTTGTAGCAGCAGAATGTGTATCTGCACTACATTTACTGACTTTCAAAATGGTGTTTAGGTAGTTCAATGCATCTATATGAAACCTGTCAGACGGTGCTGAAATAACTGTCCTAAATTCCTCTCCCAGTAGTAATCTTCACTTATAATTAATTGTAAGGTAGGTGTATATGTAATATTGTTCATTAAAGAGATATCTGACAGCTTCTATATGCAAATGTGTCTGTCTTTCAGCCAAGATGTAATGATTATGTACATAGTATTTATAAACATATGGTAAATCATTTTATAGTATGCATTTCAGTGTTGGAGGATACTTGGGAAAAATATTGTGAAAGATTGGTATGCAAGTGAGATAATGAGGGGTGTGACAGGCAGGCTACTAACTGAAAATCCTAATATCTGCTGTATTGTTATTGAACTTGTTCTTTTTTATCATGCAGACAATGACAAAATGCAAACCTGTTACATGTAGAACTTCAGCTTTTGAATGCCAGACATTTTTCTATCACTAGCCTTTAAAATTGCTTCTCAGAATTGTGAATAATGAATCATGCTTTGTAAAAGTTTCATATTTCCTAAAACAACATATCAAAATTTTGTTGGGTTTTTTTGTCTATTTAATGAAAAGAGTGATTCACCGTCTATGATGGTTTCATCCACTGTAATCCTGTTCAGTTGCTGCCTATCTATATAATGAGTTTATGACAACAGTTCCTTGCTGCAGAAAGAGCAACAAACTTAAACCTCAAATTAAATAATGGATGCTGCATAAATCCTGCATTCAAAATTCTCTTCTTAAAATCAGATAAGTTTCTATTAGTGGCCTGTATGATAGGATAAAATACCCTAGTGTGAAGTGTATGCATGATCTGAAAATGGAAGGACATAGTCTATACAATGCATTGCAAAGGCTGACCTTCACAGAGACAATAAACTCAGAGGAGTGTGCTAGGAGGAACCTCCTGAAGTTCAGCTGAGGCAAACTCCCCAGGGCCACAATAACCCCATGCATCAACACAGCTTTGGGGCAGAGTGGCTGCAGGGCATCTCTGCAGGAAGGCACCTGGGGAGAAGCTGGATGTGAGGCAGCAGTACACACTGGAGGCAAGGAAGTCTGGAGCACAGCCCCACTGAGACTGTAATTTGTGAGGAATGTGGTGTCCAAGTATTATCAACATAAAATGAACATGTAGCTAAAGCTAATGAAGTTTATTTTTCTATTTACTTGTATTTTTAAACATAATAGCAGATTTAAGTACTTATAAAATCTAAAGAAAAATGAGATTTTGCTTTAAAATTTGAAAGCAAGACCATTAATATCAGTCTGTCACTTCTCTCCAAAAGAGTAATTTATGCAATGGCAGTATTTTTTATGTCATTATCCAGAAGCAGAACTGCAAAAAGAATACTAATTACCATCATTATTTTTTCTGGATACCTTGTATAAAATCACAACATATAGAAGATACAGATGCAACACTGAAAGTCTAACAGTCAAACTGCAAAAGTCTAAGAATGAACACAGATAGCTTAGTATTTCACCCCAAAAAAGTTGTAAACATGATCTACACATGCATCCTGAGATGCTGGGAGATTGGTGTCTATGGTAACCTCGTTTACTTTGTTTATCATATAGTTTTATCTTCCAAATATTTGTTGGATACTTTATGTCCAATTTAATCCTATCATATCTGGAATGATGGCAACAGTCAAGCTTTAACATCACGTTTAAAGTTCCAGCATTCACCAGAGCACCACCTCAAAACCCACATTTTTGTTCAACTTCTCAACTAAGTGGATCCCACCATTTATAAATCAAATTTTTACCTTTTTTGTGTATGTTGTCCTGATGGGAGAGCACTATTGTCTGTGGCTGCAAAAAGAAAAAAAGGAGACATTTCACAAAACCAATCCCACCAAACCAAATATCCAAAGTGCAAGGAGGGTTAATGTTTTTTTTAGCCAGAGTGTGTTTTTTATGAAAAGTGGTCAGCCAGGCTGTTCTGAAGACTTATTCCAAACAAGATCTCCTTTTATAAATCTATTTTCTTCAGCTGCATCTATAGCTAAATGTGGTATACTCCTAAAGAGATTTAGATTTTAAGCCCATGTTTTAAGGCAACTGAGAGACCCATTGTTTAATATTTTTTCATGTTATTTCCTGAAGCTATTATGTTTGACTGTTCTTCCAGGAATCAATTTTTGGGGATATGCAGTCAACTCATTTTTATTGAAACCCATTCCAGCCATTAAACAGCATAATTTCAGCTACCATGGAAATACTGATTAAAACTACAGGTTTTATTTTGCCATTTTATCTGCGCCTTGACAACTAATTGCTAGTTTGGTTAGGCATCAAAGGGGCATTGAATTTTTTGCAATAAAAATGCAGGGAGATGGTGTCCCAGAAAGGCATGGATGGCTCTTGCTCGCTCTTACCGCTTGCTAAATGGTACATCAATATCTTCTGGTCCTCTGAGCACAGCGCTTGCCAGTAACCAGCTTGAGGCGAGGAGGGAGAAACTCCCTAATTAGGTGGAAAGCGTTAATCCCGTGACAGAAAAGCAGCTTCTGTCCAAGCACAGCTCAGGCCGAGGGGCTGCTGGCTGGCGTGGCAGGAGAGGGAATCTCCTGCCTTCTGTAGAAAATGCCAGCAACCGGCACGACATGGCTCATGGCTGCTAGCTCAGATGAGGCCCCCAGTTTTAACTAATGAAGATTGCTGGTGGGATGTGAGCTAGTGGCTTAGGCCTGTGCCTTGGCCTTTCCGGGCCGTGGTGGATCTGTGTGGCGGGAAGCGGCAGGGTGGGCTCTGTGAGGAGAGGCAGGGGCTGCCCGGCGCATGCAAGGCCCCAAGGGTCTCACTGCGCATCCCTCAGTCACGGCGTGGCACTTCAGGTGAACCATGTTGGAGTAAGGGCAAGACCACCCTTCAGGCAGTGTGAGGAAGGATGAGAAGCAGCCCTGTGAGCACCTAGCTGAGAGAGGAAGGGGTGCTGCAGCACAGAGACCCCTGTGGTGAGCAGCCCGGCCAGGAGCAGGCTCCTGACAGGAGCTTTGGCCCGTGCAGCAGCAGGTACATCCTGAGGGAGCTGCGGCCTGTGGAGAGGAGCTCATGGAGCAGCAGGTACATCCTGAGGGAGCTGCGGCCTGTGGAGAGGAGCTCATGGAGCAGCAGGTACATCCTGAGGGAGCT
>JAVJGJ010000061.1:2831095-2871233 GCA_035590215.1 Microhierax caerulescens
GGGAGCTGCGGCCTGTGGACAGGAGCTCATGGAGCAGCAGGTACATCCTGAGGGAGCTGCGGCCTGTGGCGAGGAGCTCATGGAGCAGCAGGTACATCCTGAGGGAGCTGCGGCCTGTGGAGAGGACCCATATTGGAGAAGGAGAAAACTGAGGAGAAGGCAGCTGCAAAGAGGTACTGCTGTGTGCTGACCCTCACCTTAGGGCCCCTGCACAGGTGGGGAGGGAGAGGGGTTGGTAATGAGGGACTTCAGGTGGAACCTGGGATAAAAGAGGAGAGAAAAAAAGGCGCTTTAAGTTTGGGCTATGCTTCTCACTATCCAACTCTATTTTAATTGGCAATAAGTTCAATTAACTTTCCCCAAATTGAGTATGTTTTGCCAGTGACAGTCATATGTCATTTCCCTGTCTTTTTTCTTCACCCATAAGCTTTTTCATCTTATTTTCTGCGCCCTGCCCTGCTGAGGAAGGGAGGGAATGGGTGGGTGGGTGCCTGGCAGCCAGCCAAGGTCAGCCCACCCCAGGTTGGTACAAGAAGGGAGGGGGTGTCATTCCCTCAGCTCTGCCAGCCCCTCGGGTGTAGTCGTATACCCTGAGTATCCTCCATTGCTAATCCACTGCAACCAATACTGCTTTAAAGACTTTTTTTTTTTCTTTCTGCACAATTTACCATGTTTTGTGTAAGTTTTGAAGGAAGCATAATCTCTATATGTTGTCTCCCAGATGATGTCATGAAACTCTCTCTTACATTTCAAAAGTAGACACTAGAAATGTCACCTGAGGGGTTTTGGGGTTTTCTTTTCTATGGTTTTATTCATTACTACATGTAGGTGGGATGCAAAACTAGATCAGTAATAATTTCTCTATTGTGTTGATAGTATGATGTGTTTAAAATTATTCAGAAAAGCTTTCTACTTAGCTCTGCCTTTCACTCTTCCTGCTGAAAGTGTGATTCAAGTCAACAAAATTCTGAAAAAAGTGTAGCTCTATCAAACATTTCACATTCCTTTTAATCTTTATCATTTCTGGACTAGATTATAATCCTAGGTAATTGTAATGTATTGCTTTGTTTCTAATATAGTAGGAGATGAGGAGGCATGAATTTTTTTCTTGCTTTAAGTGGGCTGCTTCGGAAGTTTGTCTGCATGGTGTCAGACATTTAAACAGACCTACAGTCACATTCCAGGCTTTTTTATTTAGTTCAGATGCTTCTAGAGTCACTCTCTGAGACAACTCTATTGATCAGCATTGGAGTGCCATGTGTACAAACATACTTGGGGATGCATCTGTGATGACTAGGACTTAAGTTAGTAAAATATTTTGCTGGATTCTCTCCCGCAGTCAGTGTTGAAGCCAAAACTGATGAGGCCCTTGAAAATACAATAACTGTTCTTATATCCTATACTTTCTCTCATTGCTGTGTCTACTCCTGCCTGGTATTGTAAGTGTTTTACCTCACATTTAATGTCAGCAAAACTTTGTATCTACTCTTTAGTGCACCAGTTGTATGACCTAAGAAAAATGTTTGCATTTTTGTATTACTTTCTACTGATGCTCCCAAATAATGAACAATTATTAGTTAATCTTCACATCCATCAGAGATGAACTGAGACATAAATGTTGAATTACTTGTCCAAGGCTATATAAAATTAGTGACCAATATGAAGAGCTAATATATATTTTTTATATTTATATATATATATATACATACAAATAATATAATGTAGCAATACTGGGCTTCCTGTTACTTGATTCTTCAAAGCAAGATGTAAAAACTCTATATATTTAACAAAATGATTTAGGCATTTTAAACCACAGAAATGTTGCTGATGTAGTTTATTTCTTTTTACTGTATGATTTTTGGCAAGACCTAATGCAGGAAAATGTGACTTGGCCCTGATACACAGAATAAGAGATGGTCTGTTAGTTGAACACAGCAAACAAGTGAGTAAGAAAAGGTTTTGATGGCCTTGCTAATGATATCTGATAGAGAGTGCTGCTGACTTGTATCTCCTTCAGCCATGTTTTGAACTCTCGTGGCATGGTGCGGTCATATTATTTGTATTATTAGGTAATCTTAAGTACTGTGTACAGTGCTCATATTTAACACCCATTCATTTTTGAAATGGAACCCACATATTAGAGTAAAGTTGAAAAGCATATAGGCTGCTCTGAAACATGTAAATAATACCCTTTAGTGCTGAGAGGAATTAACCATATGTATCAAGAGAAGACTATGTCCTGAAGTCTAATCTCTGACTAGCTGTTTTCTCAACAATAAATTACATTTTATCTGAATGAATGTTATTATTTTTGCCAGTAGGTACCCTGAAATTTGATACTATGAAAGTTCAGGGCAACAGAAATTAAAGCTCTTTTGCAGAATGAAATTTTGAATTTCTAAAAGCCTCACAGATTTCTGAATAATACCATGTGGCAGAACTGTTCCTTAAGCCAGTACATTTATGTATTAACTAAGTACTGCTTGCTGAGTTTACACATAAAAACTCCCTTCAGAAATTTAAATTATAAAACATTTTAGGCAAGAAAATATTATATGAAAATTGGTAGCTGGATGCCTGGTATTATAATTTGTTATGTTGATAAATTTTCTTCCTGTCCTATTTGCTGTACAAGGCCTTTGACCACTTTGGGTGGTGATGTTCTTAAAAGATCCTCAGTATGTTCAGATCAAGAAAGAGAATTTAGGTGATGGAAAAGATTAGATTCAAAGCAATAACATAGGTGTTTATTTTTTGTTTTAAAAACTGTGATAGCAAATATAGATATTGCTACAGCACCACAGTCCATCTGTGCACAACAACCCCTTACTATTAAAATGCAGTTCTGTTATCTCTGGTTTATAAATAAATACAACTCCAAGCTTAATTTGATGTTAACTGTAAAGGCTTGTTTCTGTTTGGCTTTACTTGTCAGTTGTGATGTTTACCTCTGACATTATTTCTGCTGTAGAATGATCCTTTCATAAGGCAGCTAAAACACTTTTCTAAACGGTTTATATACTATAAAAAAGACCCAAGTCTTTGGATTTTATGTGTTTCTTAAACCTCTGGGTCTTTCTGGCTTCTGCATTTAATACTTACTATAGTCCTAGAAAGCAACCACTATTCTTGAGAAATGGAATAGCACAACACTACCATTTATTCCCTTGATATACTGTCCTCCATTGCCTATACCATGTCCACAGAGTTTCTGCCTTGCAGCAGAATATCTGACTTGTAATTAATCCACTGAATTATGTGGTGTGATGGGTCTACAAACTTTGGACACTATATTCACAGTGTTTGGTTTTCTTTAAAAACAAAACAAAGAACCCCCAAACATACCCCCCCCCCTCTAAATACAACCCCCCCTGCCCAAGCCAAAAGCCTAGAGAATATGTTCTTTGTTAAGCAAGTCCAGAGTCTCTTTTCTGCTCCAGTTTCATTCCTTTTGTCAGTTTGGAGTCATTGCAGTGTTTTACCAAAGACTACTCTTTCTCTTAACTAATTACTGGAAACTGTGAGTTGCTCTTTTAGTAGAAGAATACCCCCTTAAAAACACTCCTTCTGTTCCATACTCCAAAAGCATGTGCCTGCTTTATTGAAGAGTATGCATGCTAAACACTGCTCATGGGAATAAAACAGTAGCTAACTGATGAAAATCAGCAGTGTCAGATTATTGCTCTGACTAAATTGTTAGATATAATATTTCAGTGTTCTTTTGAAGGCAAAAAAATGAAATGTAGTATGTCAACCCAAACTGGCAAAGTAAGGTATATGCTCTTCCTCTAATACCAAATAATAGAATCTTGAGCCAGTTATATCATTCCTGTATGCTTCTGCTGCAATTAAGGAAAACTGGAAAAAAGTTACAGGAGAAACATGTTTTCATTGTTCTTACTCTCTCCTTCTCATCCCATGTATAAATGTCTACTTGGTTTGTTTCTAATAGAAACAATACTGGAAGAGACTTTAGGAAGTATTATGACAGGATCTATTATATCTTCTTTATTCCTAACAACCACTTATTTTGCCTGTTCTTAAAGATTCCATGTTAGAGATGATGTCCATATCACTCCTGTTGGTAAGGAAGGTGAAGGGCTGAAATGGAGGCTTCTTTTCTGTAGAGGATATTGAATCCTTATTATTGCAGTAGTAGTTTTTCTTATCCTATAAAACACAGATACAGACATGTTAATTACTTCCATTTTTACAAAATACTTTTGCATACTTATAGGCTATTGTTATAATTTTCCTTATCCTCTTCTTTGAGCTAAACAATTCCAAATATTTCTGTCTGTCTTCATAGGTAATAAACCCTGGCTGTTTCTTTGACCTTGTTTTATTCTATCTAGTTTGTCCATGCTTCTTGGAAGTCAGAATGAAGAGCTGGACAGGATGCTCCAGCCAAAGCTTTATAGGTTCTGTCTATAGGGAGATTGACTGATGAATCTTGACTCCTTCATTTTCAGCTGTCTGAGAGGGGCATTTGGCTTTTACTCAACAGTGTAACATTGTTGACTCATGTTCATCATTGATGCATAACAAACCTCACATCTTTTTGTGTAAAACTGCTAACTACTTGATCCACATCCTACATTTGCATACCTAATTATTCATGCTTAAGTGCAGAACCTTGCCTTTGTCCCCACTGAATAAACATCCTATGCTTTTCATCTGCTTTCCCATTTGTCATGTTCATTTGAATTCCTAGCTTGTCCTCCAGCTTATTTGTAGTCCCTACAAGCTTTGTTATCTGCAGATTTAAAAACTCATTGAGATTTCACAATTCTATACCAAAGACAAAGGTCTTAATAGTTGGTACTCATCCAAATCTTGAAATGCAGCGTAATCAGGAAATGCACTCAATCCTTAAACAATGGACTTTCTCATTGCAATATTTTGAGTAGTCGGTTCCCAAGTGATGTGAGCATTTGGGGACTGTGTTAGTTTAAGAAGATGAAAGAAGAATGCCCACTGTGGTCCATAACTTACATTAAAAGATATCTATGTGAAATAATTGGTAACTTGGGACCAGTTGCTCAAAAGAGAAAGAAGAAGTTAATAAATTTTACCAAAATAAGAAGTCATACTTTAAGGCAGACAGGTGAAAAATATGTTAAGTAATTTTCAAAATTAGATGCATTTGATTATTTGAATTAAAATGCAATTTTAGGATGTTTCTGTAATTCAAAAGTTTCAGGTTTGCTTACTGTCTCTGTACAACATATCTATATTACTAATGGCAAAGACAAACTCTTAAGGATACCTTTTAAAAGCTTATTGGCATCAAGGATTTGTTCCCGTACCCTACTGGAAATTATCTCTCCATGCCTAGGGAATATCACTAGAGTTTCTCTGCTGTCTTAGTGCTGAGTCAGCTGAGCTAGGTTTTTGAGAAACCTTTTTTGGATTATATGAGGTCTAGTACCAGGATGGCTACCATTTTCAGCTGGTTTTGGTTTTGTGTTTTTTTTTTCTTTTTTTTTTTTTTTTTTTAAGATCCTGGCAGCTTGTGGAGGTTTCTTATTTGTATTGTTAAAGAATAACCTCAGTCAGTTAGAATTTGAGCTGAACATTAGAAATATTTTCAGAGATCAGTTTTACCTCTGTGTCTTGTAGTTCAGTCCTTGTATAATGTTTAGAGGGGATTTCCAGCAGCCTAGGCCAGGACACAGCTGAAAGCTGCTGAAGGGAGTCCTGAGCTCCCTACACCCTATTACTACAAGTCTTTAGTTTTCTATGGGTTTAACTTTAAAATGCAGCAGAGGTACATGTGCAATAAATCAGGAAAAGACTAGTGCAGGATATCCTCAGCACTGAAAGAGTTAAAGATCCACCGTGCCATCAGTCAGAAAAACTATGTTTCACATACAGTGAAATTTTAATTTTTTTCTTACAACTGTCAGTAAGGTCACCATGGGGGACAGTCTGCCATGCTCCTGAGATGACAGTTAGAAGATACTGCATTGAGCAATCCTCCCAGCACTCGTATGATAAACTGATAAGGATGGGTTCATCACAGGATTTAATAAAGTTCAAAGTAATTGTCACTGGCAGTAATGTTTTTTAATTATTCTGAGACACAGTGAATAAGGCCATTAACTATAGACTTTGTAATGCAGGAATTTTGTATTATGTAGCTAATTGTTTTGTGATATTTTTTTGAAAAATATATCCAGTTGCGTATTTGCTGAGGGGAAGGAAATTATTTTACAGATGATGTGTTCTATCCCATTCTAGATTCTAGAATGCCAGTGCCTTCTCTAGTTTTGAAAGATTTTGAAAAGGCGAATTGTAATTTAGAACCAGACTATGTCTCCACACCATCATACAGAACTGTACTTCAGCAAAGCTGTAAGGAAGGAACTGTGGCCCCAAGGAACTCTGTTTATTCATCTGAATGTTATTATGCTTACACACAACATCAGTTGTGAGGTTATCATGGTTCCTGGACTAGATCACTGCATATCTAAACATTCCTGGAGTACACAGAAAACACATCAAAGCCACTCAACACACCCCAATTCCAAAGTGCATGCTGATGTGTTGCCTTAAGCCAGAGTACAGACAATACTAGGAGGAAGGCCAGACCTTTCCAGTAAGAATTGAAATCTAGATTAAAAAACTCTGTAAGCAAATTAATTTCAGTTTTTAATCATAGGCGATGAAGATAGGTGTTTGAAATATTTTAAAATGTTGTGGGGTGTTAATGCCCAGCCATACAGTAGTAATGGAGGAATAAGGAAGGAGGGGGTATATTTTCACCAGCTACTGGGATTTGAGACAGAAAAACAGTCACAAAATCTGCATCAAAAAGTCAGTCCATACTTTATATGTGCACTATCAACCCATCAAAAGCATAAACAGAATTTTTGTTTTGTTTATAATTTTATAATATTGCAAACAAAACAGAAATTTTGTTTTGTTTATAATAAATTTGCTTATTAATTTCAAAGTAAAAGTTAATGTGAAATTGCTTTGGCAGAAGGAAGTCCTTGCACCGCTAAGTATGTGGTGGTGAAGACATGTAATTAAAGAACTCAGGATAGTCTAAAATTTGTTGAATTACAGTGTTCCACAAGTAGCAACTTGTCACAGTTTAATTCCTACAGGGAAAAGTCACACACACAGGAGGGGAAAAAAAAGCTTGTCATGAATCTTGCTGTACTTTATTTGTTTTCACAATTTTGTATACACCTTAGAAATGTTGTTTATACCTTTTGTAGAGGGATTCTTCAAAGGAAAATGAATCACTTGAAATGATATAATGGCTTTGGGTGTCTACAAATATAAGTAGAGTTATAGTATCTGTTACAAGTCTTTAGTAATATCAAATGCAGTGAAAAGGGCTTACAAGATTTTAAACTATGATAGTAATAGTGCACAGATAAATACATAAGAATAATAAGATCTTTTCTCTTTGTCTTGACTCATACACTGTATTTAAAATTTCATTACAGTGAAGGTTAAAGATCAGTCTTCATTTTCTTAACTGTTCTCAATAAAACCAGATTGGATATCTCAGAGGAGGCTTAGCAGGACTGGAAGGTGGTCTAGATCTTTTGTAAGGAGGCCAGAAAGCAACAACACTGTTATGGCTGTTTCTATATCTTTGGTATTTTCATTGCTTCTGCTGTGTATGGAGATGGAACTTGGAAAGTTCTTTTCAAAAGAAAAAAAAAAAAGATAACGTAAAAATGAAGGGGAAGCACTAACAGCAGACGTGAACGATGAGAGACTTTGCTTGAAAAAGAAGGGAAATACAGATGATGTGTGGTGATATTTAACATTTACCTGGAAGGATGAATCAGTAATGGGAATTTTTTGGCCCAGGTTTGGTGCCTGAAACCAGTAGAAGACAAGCAATGTGAATCACACTTAGCCATAATCAAGAAAGAATTAATTTCAATTTTCTATTAGTCATTGGAAATGTACTTTTCTTACTTGCTTGTGTCCGTCTCTTTATAAGTAGATAAAAAAACCTCATTTAGTTTAGAAGTATTTACATTCTATATTATGGAGCAGCCCACTTCAAACTTTAACAGCTTTTCACTGCTTGGCACCTTTCTAAACACTCATTCAGCTACCTTAATAAGATGATCTTATTATGCCCTCAGTTGTGAATTGCTGTTGGTCACCCAACCCATTAGCTAAGCCAAAACACACAACAATTCAGCTTGACATACTTAATGAGAATTCTGAGGCTGCTTAATTTATCAGTCTTTAACATTAGGCTACTCCAGCAAAGCTTCAGTGTTATGAATGTGATGTGCTGAATCTTTTGACAATACATAATGATCCTCATCATTGTGAAGCCTGTGAATAGAATAATCTGATCAGTTCATTAGCACTAGAGAGGTCTGAACACACTAATAATGTCATTGTTTACACCTCAAACACTGAAGACCAAATTAAATCCTGGTGTAATTCCATAAACCTTAATACAGTGGCTCCATGGGTACAGTCAACCTAAGGAAAAAAAGTCCTTCCTTTTAAGGAATGCTGAAACTCCACAATGACAGTCTTTTTTGTACATAGGGGAAGATAAGTGGTTCATCTCTTCTCAGCCTGATGGAGTTAACACCAGTGATTATTTTGTCAATGTGACTTTACCTTGATAATTTTTTTTTAATATTGTATTTTCTGGAATTATTTATATGGTAAATCCGTAGTAAGGCTAAAGATTTACTTTGAACATACAGAACATGACTGAATCTGTTTGATTATTTATGATTTCCCTGCTGCTGGACATGAAATGGTGAGATGAACTAAAGTGAGATATTTGGAAAGTCTACTCTGACCTAAGGAATCTAACCTCCCAACAGGAGGATGCACTCCTGTGCAAGACTGATCAGAACAACTAAATTAGGTTCCTGCTCTTAATTTCTGTTCAAGGAACATGTCCCTCTCCAATGGCTGTAGAGAAGGCAGACTACTACTGCATTACCTTTAGTCAACATACTTTGGTCACTTCAGACTTGATGATTTCCTACCTTTAGCCACAGTCGCAATTCAAGCTCAATACATTGGAGCTGGTGAGACCTATATGAGGTTTCACAGACCAGGATAGCATTTTAATCACTTAAGGATGCTAATTGCTTTATGAAGCTTTATTTATAAATTAGTTTGGAGGCCACCATGTAGCTTTTCTGCCAAACTGTACAGCTTTTTGCAGCAATAATAATAAAATTCTGCTCTCTTTGGTAACTTGCAGCAGTTACCCTACAAGTGATACAATTGATTACCTAGCTAAGCACCCAGTAATATATTAGGCAAATTACCATTCTAATCAATGTTACTGGAGTAATTATCAAGGAGCAAATTAAATGTGAGTGATGAGTAATTAGCTGGAGTTGAAGATCTTAAATCCCTTAATGTAACATCTGGAATTGCAGTTTATCTATTTTTTGAGGTATGGGTTTTTTTTAATCTCATCAAAAGGGTCAGAAAATTTGAAAAGCTCTGTTTAACTTAGAAAAATAGTGGTAATTATTCATATTCTTCAAATAAATATAACTCTTGTCTTTAAGACTTCTTCATAGAAGACAGTTTTAAACAGACACTTCTCCATTCAGTGTATTGAAATCACATTTCTCTACAGACAGAGGTCAGTCGAGCTCTGCCAATTTCTCTACACTGGTAGAAAAATAAAGTACTGGAATCTGGTGACCCTTGATGGAGGGAATTTCCTTTTGGCACTTCTGCCAGTTACAGTACGAATCCTGGACAATTCACTTCCACACCCATTCAGTTAGAATTAACTTTATGATTACAGAGCTGGAGCCATGCCCATGATAACTCCTTTCTCTCCTCTGGTAGTCAGAAATACAATTTAGCAAGGATTTGGAAACCTTTCATTTTGGAGGTATAACTATTGTCTGCCTGCCTGTTCATGTCTGCATCAATAAGCAACTTAATAAAATCACTAAATTTGCAGCTTAACTGAATTTCTTAACCAAATCTCTAAACTTTTCAAATAAACTAATTCAAAATCTCTCTGATTTGCCAGTGTTGAAATACATCTGGGGCAGACTACACTTGACATTTGTAAATGTACAGTAAATAGCATGGTTTTATGCAAGAATATACAGCAATGGATTCACGATTACGTTGCTCGCCTATTGCCATTACCAACTCCTCCAGAAATAATTGACATGAGCACTTCTTTATCTGAAAAGAATCAAAATTTCAACAACTTTTCTTTGAAAAGCACTGATTATCATACTCCCTAGATGTCTGCAGACTTTAAGGTGAGGAAGGGTTATTTTCACAGCATTTACAATTAGTTTTTATTGTTCCTAGTACATTATCTCAATGCTTTAGCTTGTTACACAGATTGTAAAGATTAAGGAATCAAAACTTGGTAAATCAACTACTACCATGTTTAAGAATTACTTTTTTCCCCCAAATTTTATAGAAAACGTTTATTGTAAAAGTGAGATATAAGCAACTGATGCATCAAACCAGGACTTTCCTGAATATTCCTGCCGTCAGTTATTTCCCATCAACTTCTTGCTGACAATGGTAATCCTACTAGTTCTTTAAAAACTATTTCATATGTTATTCACTCGTAACTGAAATACATGAAACACATTTACAATATTAGTCCGCAATATGTGCAGGGTTTTTTTACTGGTCCACCTGATCATGAAATATCTTGGAACTATGTCAAACTTAGAGCTAGAACATTTGGAGCTAGTTATTGGCTCACAAATAGTTCTTTCATGACACACAGCATAGTTTTGTTTTTTTTTTTTTTAAATCATAATACACAGTCACAATGATAGGCATAATTTGGATTTATGCCCATCAAATTTGAAAATCTAGAGTTCTTGTCATAATTTTTTTTCCTCCATGCTTTACGCAATCTACTTCCAGAAAGGGCAATTGTAGTTTTTTATTCTCTTCTGTTTTTATGAAAAAGGAAATAATGTTTTTATTTGTATTCATCCTGCTTTTATTTAAAATATATATATGATAAATATTCAATGAAGAAATAGATTTTATTAAGAGGTCAACAAATACCCAAAAAGACACAGGTGTTCCTGAAAGATGATAATAGCATGTGGAAGTTAATGTCCTCATTCTTTCCCTACAGTCACAAGAGACAGAGGTTTAGTACACCTTCTCACTCCCTGTAAAAACAGCAAGATGTGTCTCCTTGACTTACAACTCGACTTCATGAATTAACATGCATTTCTGTAGTGTTTTTGAGGAATGATATTAGAAATCTATACAGAAACAAAAATTTAGCCAATAATTGGGAAAACCTGCCTTGATCCTGACATAACAGCATTAAGTACACAGGAATAATTTTACTTTGTTCTCACTTACATTTTTTAATTTACTGATTTTATGCCAAAATGGATGCTCACCAAATTAAGTAAAACATAGTTTTTCCTCAGTGTGGATCAATAGAGACTGCTTCTAATTCCTTGTTCCTCACCAGAACCTAGTGTGAACATCTCAGTCAAGCTTCCCCTGCCCTGTTAGTGTGTGCTTATTCAGATATTTCATTCTTGACATATAGAAATTAAAATGTCAATCTCTACAGTTATTTTCTTCTTTCCCAAATAAGTGACAAAGATGGAAGGCTAACCACAATACAGATGAAATACATAAAGGACTTTTTTTAGTGAAACAAAGAAAAAAGAAATAGCTCAGAAGATGAGATTTTTTTAAGAGGTAATGTTTAGTTCTCTTTTTCTTACTGTTTTTTTTTTCCCCTCAGAAAGAGTGTTGTAGCAGGCTTTGCCCAAGACAGTATGACTACTACCCACAAGCAAAATGGGAGTATTAAAAAAAAAAAAAGCTGACATGTAGCTTCCTCATCACACAGGGTTGAAAACACAGATAAAAGCTGTTACCTGAAATTGAATCCTTTGCTTGACAGTTCCTTTCTTTCATACTAAGACCACAATCAAATCATGTATTCAAAAGCCAGATGTTAAATTTCTGTTCTGTATAAATTAGCAGTTTCTCCTATTTCATTAGTGTTCTCATTAAAAGGCACATACTTTTTCCAGTGAAGCAGCATTCTAACAATGTATGAACATTTCTATTCCTAATGATTTTTTTTTTTTTTTTTTTAAATGTAATCTGTTTTCCCTACTATGCAAGGTCTACTTCTTTTCAGCAAAGACTTTCTCCCTGGGAAATGTATTTTAGAAATACTAATACGTTAAAGGTTACCTTTCAAACACACCATATGAGGTTTTTCCACTGCAATATGCTATATGAATGCATATTTAATTTATATAACACCCAGAACAGATTATGATAAAATGTTTCATGTAAGATGTGATTAAAATGTCACCTATTGCTCATTTATAATATGTTTGTCATTGTAGGCTACATATTTAGGTCAGATTAAATTGCAAGGGAAATAATGACTCAAATATCAGTAAGCACAATGTTTGTTTTTTACCAAATGAAAGACTTCTTTTCCTAACTAGAGAAGGGTTTAAATACAGGAAGAATTTGAAGTTAGAATTATGCAAAAGAAAAAATTAAGAATAAAAGTATTACAGCTTTCTTCTGATTTAAAATAACTATTCTTGTCATACAGCCACTGAATGAGTCTTTACTTAGCTTTTGGACTTACTTACAAGTGTGTGACAATGTGGGATTTCTTATCATTCCATCTTTTCTTTATGGAATTGTAGAATAATATAGGTCAGAAGGGGTATCTAGAGGTCATCCAGTCCATTTTACGTGACCTATCTGTTGGAGACTTAATCATATACAATCTCTTCAACAGCATGCTGCACTGAAAAAGAATCTACACAGAAGGGGAGAACATGTCTTTATTTTATTCCTTAAATAGTTTTTCTTATTTGTAGAATTGTCAGAATAATTCTTAATAAAACTGAGATTATATGTTGCCCTTGTGTGGTTCTCATACTATATAATGCATTGACACCACCAAAAAAAAAAAAAAAAAAAAAAAAAGAAAACTTGTAGTACTTCTTGAGAACAGTTAATCCCAACTGTTGAGTCTTATGGTGGTGGTAGGATAAATTCAATAGCCTTATCTTTCCTTGAAACAACCAAAATAAGAGAAAATTCACCTCAGCTAGTCGTATTGTGAGTTTTATATACTAGATGATATTTTTTTTATGCTCGTGTACACCCATGGGATCTCCAGGAGTTACAATGTATAAATAAATTAGGGTAAATATTTGGCCTATTGACTTCATGTTTTCAGTGAAGATAAAGAAATATTGTCCTTTGATGTAAATATTGACCTCCTCTTTGTTTTGTTCAATACTTAGTTCTTGACTCAATTAATCTCAATAGATACCCAAACGAAGATCAATATTTATTGAAATCAGTGGGAATTATGTATATGTAGGGAGCAAATAATGGGTTTCCAAGAAATTTCTGTTAACAGCTTACTTAAATTTCTAGAAAATAATGCTTGTCAGTGGAATACATAGTGTCTTTAACCTTGCCAGTGATATTAAAGCACTTGAAATTTTCCGTATTCTTTTTAAATGTTACTGTACATTTGGCCTTTGTGTGTTCTAAGAAATTTAATTTATGAAGATTTCTTAGGAAGAGAGAATAAGAGGGCTTTGGCAGTTATTATGGTTGCCTGTTGTGAGACTTAAAATGGATATATTCCCAGCACAGTCATGAATTTCCTTTATATTCTTTAGCCCCTATTTACCAAGTGTGGGAAAGAGAAGCTGTCATACCATTCAAGACCTGGAAGACAAAATCCCCACCTTTCATATGACCCTGAATGCCATACTTTTTGTGGTTGGTGTTTCTTTCCCAGGTTAATCAGAGGCTTTCTGAAAGATCAATCTATCCTAGGACTGAATTTTTCATGTATATGTCTCAGGTTTGTTGTTTTTTTTTTTCTTTTCTTTTCTAGAGGTGAATTCTCGTTTCTATTTTCTTATGCTTTCAGTAGAAGTGGTGGGAAAGAGAATAAATGAGCTGAAATAGTGACTATTAATAATGGCATGTGTTTCTCTCCATTACTTTTATGCACATTAAATATGCATAGAATTAGATGAATATCTTTAAAAATGTGGAAAAAAATGAATAACATTGGGGGCTGAATGTTGGTTAGATTTGTAGCCTTTTTCAGTTTGGTGTACCCAAGAACTCTTTTTCATCAGAGGAGAATTGTTTGCACTGTTTTCCAGGTTTACTTTTAGGAAACTTCTTCAGCTGCACACTGTAACGTGCCTTCTTTTCATAGCTTTTTGGCCTATCTACAGAGAGATGGGGAGAAACAAAAAAATACAAATCCAGAACTGCACAACCCCTCAACGCAAAACAGCTGAGGTTGTAGTCATCTTAAGAAGCAGATAGTTAAAATGCAATTAGAGACCCATCGCTTCAGTTGCAAGTAATAAATATTGAATGAAAGCTGAAAGCAAACCGTGGAAAAGTTCAATAAATTTATTCACCAAAATATAAGCAAATGCATAAAAAAGATATTTTTTGTCCCTGTTAACAGGTTGAATTCATTGGTTAAGTTGTTTGTTGACAAATAAATGTGTTGCTTAATGATCTGCAGAGTAATTAACCTGTCACTTCAGAGACTAATTTCCTAAATCCTTTCCAATCTCTCTTTATATTAAGCCCTATTGTTAATTTGAATATATATTTATTTAAATATATTTCATGTTTCCTGGTAAAACATTTAAAATAAATCTGCTTCAGAAACTCACTGATACCAGATAAATTAATTTCATATTAATATCAAGAGTATTCTTAGCATATAAGGCTCTTGCCCAATGATCTTTATTGCTGTAATGATACAAGCAATAAATTCAGGGTCAGTCTACTTACTGCTAACTTTCACACATTTACAGAATGGCTGAGGTTGGCAGGAATCTTTGGAGGTGAGGTAGTCCAACCCTCTGCTCAGAGCAGGGTCAGCTAGAGTAGGAGTTGCCCGGGACCATGTTCAGCTGGGTTTTGAATGTTTGCAATGACAGAGACTCTGCAACGCTTCTGGGCAAGCTGTGCTGGTATTTGACCACCCTCACAGTAAAAAAAAAATAGTTTTTCTTTTGTTTTTTTTCTTTATTTTTTTAAATGAAATTTTAAATACTTAAGTTTGTGCCCATTTTCTTTACTGTTACTGATATTATGCTCATTGAGATTTCCCCAAGCATTTTCTTCTTGGTTGATCAGTCCCAGCTCTCACAGCCTTTCCTCATATGCCAGATGCTTCAGTCACTTCAACATCTTTGTAGCCTTTTGCTGGATTTGCTCCAACATGTCCTTGCCTCTCTTGTACTGAGGAGCTGATAACTGAGTGCAGCACTCCAGTGGTATCTCAGCAGCACTGAGGCGAGGGGAAAGCTCACTTTCCTTGGCCTTTTGGCAGGACTTTTCTGAATGCAGCCCAGGATCCTGGTGGGCAACTTACTTCTCAGCTTCCTTGATTCTAGAATTGTTAATCAAATTGAAGAATAACACAGAAATAACTATATTTTACCTTGCTGCTTTTAGCTGATAAATGTATATATGTATATCAATTGATTCTGTATTAGACCACATAGGAACCTTATTTTTCAACCACCAACAGCAATGCAACAGTAAGTGATGATGAGTAGTTTCCTCAACTTTAGTACAGAGCCTACAACATTGGGTAAATATAAAAGTGAACACAGTTTTCTCACCAGATAACGTACACTGTCAAGCATGGAATCTCTTAATGCTTTTCAGGCAAAACCAAATTCTTCTAAAGCAGGTAGTATGCTTGCTTACTATATCTCAGCCATTAGGTACAGTTTAAATGTTATATTTAAAAGAAATCAGACTTGGCATTTTAATAAAGAGAAAAAAGTTGATAGGAGGAAAAAAATATTTGTGTAGCCTTGCTTTATCTTTTTCACCATATTTGAGACTTTTAGAAGCAGTGATGATGCCTGCTTATTAAAGAATACACACAGGCCTGAATTTCAAATGACATTCCAGATAAAAATAATAAAAACCTTCTGATGTGATAAAGGTGGCTATTCTTTAAACAGAGATATCATTTCTGAAAGCTGGATGATAAAAGGTTTAAGATAAGATTCTGTCATTCCTATTTTCCCGACTAACCAGTCAGGCTTTAGTAGTGCTGCTCCTAAACACAGTGCATTTCTGCATGCCCTTACACCATGAGGGCATTTCTGATTTAGCATAGATTATGGTCATGCATCTGAAGCAAACCTCTGCATCATCCACACTTACCGTTACCAGGTACCACATTAGAGAACACCCTCAGAGTATGATCCGGATTCCTCTCAGCTGAAACAAAACTGGAAAATACACCCTGAAAGAATGCCTAATACACTCCAGCTTTAAAAGACATTCATTCCATAGGACCGGATCAGAGGTTGTCCAAAGTTTTAAGAAACAAACAGCCACTGAGCAGAGTTTGGTTGTCAGGAATTTTCTCATGGCAGATAGTGGAAGATCTAAGTTTGGAAATCAGAAATCCTTCTACTCTCTGCTTTGCTCTAAATACAGAGAAATTAACAGCTACATTACAAAACCTAAAGAATTGAAAGATTTAACATTTAGTAAATTATGTCTTTTCAAATAACACACTTTGGTTTTATTCTCTTAAGGAGCTACCACATAATACAGATATCCAAATAAAGCACAGAAACTTTGCAGACCCAAGTAAATGCATGTTAAACATGCTACCTTTCTTTAAATGGTTGATTTTGAGTTATCTCCTTAAATTCTCTTCAGACAGCAATTAGTCACAGACTGTCAACAAGTAAAAACAAGACTGTAATTACTAACTCACAGGGATATGTTGCTGTTCATAATCAGATATAGATATGATATCCAATTTTATAATTTCATAAAAATGTTCAAGCAAATTACAGCCTTGTAGTAACTCAATGGCTGTTTTATCTTCAAAATTATCTTTGTCACTAGTTAATACTGTCATAGCATCTTCTTGCAAAAATGGTTGCCTTTCTAATCAAATATAGTACACGGTAGGGAGAAAATGTGTGCTAATGAAGAAGCAATGTATACTGGAAGTGTTTGAACAGTTATACTTTCAGTTAAAAAAAAAAAAAAAGCAACAAAAAAACAACAACAAAAAAACCCAAAACACCCACTGGACCCATTATGAATCCGAAGCTATTTGTGGACAAGCATCTGGCCACCTACATACCAGTCATCTTTCAGCATTTATTTCTGGTGCTGAATAAGTACACTGTTACAATGGGATTATTTTATCCAGGCTATGGGTATCACAGGTACCGAATGTTCCCATAGCACTATGACTTGTAAGCAGATGGTGTGAGTACAGCAAGAGAAAGTGGGATGAAAATCCCATCCAGATAGTGGGCTGGGACACTGCTGAAGGCTTATGCCAGGCTTGTATATTTTAGAGGAGTTCTGAGGACTGTCCAAAGGTATTAATTTTTTTTTTTCAGTCTGTCCCTTTCTTCTGTGGCACCCAGATTCTGGCACAATATTCACTACTGTGCAGTTTGCTACAATATCCTTATTTCCTGCTTCTTTTAAAAAAATTGTTGATTGTTCCTATCCGTTGGGTTGGGTTCCCAGAAATGCAGCCACTTGTTCTGGGTGCCAGGTATGGTAGCATCACTCCTATGTTCTGGGCAGGCTATGCACAGGCATCTTTGCATGAAAGCATATGGTGAAGCCTGGTCCTAATTTTTATTTGGGTCATTTAAACAACTGCTTTCAAGCAGCAAGTCTGATGGAAAGGCTTAGGTAATTCTGAATAGACAGTGTTTGGTATGTCTCTGCTGCTTTTTCTGGTTTCACTTCAGTTGCGTTGCCTGAAGTTGTGTCAGAAGGGAAAAAATCCAGGAGAGGTTGTTCCAAATCTTCACTGATTACACCAAACACAAAGCATGCAGTATTAAGGATAACCTTACAAGTTCTTTTTGAGTCGTTCCTTCCCCAGTTATATACTTTTGAGGATCACTGCAAATGACACATTTTTACTGAGGAGATGGTATTAGATGATGGTAGGAGAACAAGAGCCTGGTGAGGGTACCAAACACAATAGTCCCACTAACACTCCAGAAGAGCAAAGGAGAAGATCCCGGAGAACACAGCAATTTTAAAGTTGAAAATTACTCATTAGGTATGAGTTGGTAATTACATCTCATGATTTCCCTCATTCCTGTGATTATTCAGTATTTCTTCTGCAACCTGACCTTCCCAAATACCAGCAGTAGTGGGGATAATAGGATCTCCTAACTTGTTTTATTTCTGTGGTTCAAAATTTACCATGGGTATTTGCATCTGAACTCCAATAGCTTGGACTTTTCATCTGGCCTTCCAACCAAACTATTCATGGCCTCAGCTTCTAGAACTGGGTGAGACTAGATATGTGCAACCCACCTTATCAGACGATTTGTATGCATTTCATCATTATAAAACCGGTTGCAATGGCAAAGGATAAAAGAGGCAACAGCTCCAACTGTTGATCATTGACATAGCTGTTTAGCTCTCATTACTGCTATACTGAAACCATGATCCTCAATGTCAGATGCATTTGTAAGAGCAGAAATATGGAAAAAAATAGTCTGGGAAGAAGCCAGTTGAATTAAATTTACTGGCATGATTATATCAGATAATGACTTAGATTTGTATAACCTGTGACTGGCTAAGAGAAGGTAATTGCTATTCCAGCCAAGAAAAATAAATAGGTATTCAGCAATATTTTTCAGACCCTCACACTGAAAGACCCATTGTATGGCCAGCACAGAAAAATTTGAATAAATATTGTCCCATTCTGTTAAAAATGAAAGCGAGTAATATACTGTAAAACATGGAAACAACACAGCATTGAGAGAAGGAAAGAAAGAGACAGCAGATGCTGTTTTCCAGACTAAATCTCCTCTGATGCACTCCAGGGACCTCATTTAATCAAGCATCATTCTCACACTTCATCACGTATATTATTCAGAAATGATGAAGAATTCTGGGAATAAATTAGTCATTTATTTCAGGATAAATGGTTTTTAAAATTTATTATTATTCAAGCTATTTTGAAAAATTTAGTTTTCCCTTTATTTCTCCCAGAGGCTCCCAGCTCAGCTTAATCAGAAACTGCTTCTTACAGGGTCCCAAAGATCAGGACCCTGACTCTTTGTAAAAGTCATTTTTCTGGGACATACCTTCTTCTGTTATTGCATTCTCTCTACCTCTGATTATCAGATTCAAAAATGCTTCTTTCAGTGTTCTCTGACTTAAGGGAATATCTATAACAATCCTATGATGAAAAAAGAATATTTTTTTTCTCTTTTAGTGTGCATTTAAGTGACATAGCATAAGAGGACTCTCCACCAAAATCCTTTCCTTTTTTCCTCATGTCTTTTTCACTGTTGTTTTTCCCTGCCATTTTACATTATCCACTGCTGTTTACCTTTAGCACTTGTCAATTTTATAATAATGGTACAGCATAACTTGACACTGTCGAGGTAAATATATTCAATGCTTTCCTGAAGAGCTTATACAAGATACTTCTCTGGGAAGGATTCTGTCATACTTAATCACCCAAAGTGGTGCCTTACCTCACATGCTAGGGGGACAACCATGAGCCGCTACCCAGCTGCTGTAAAGTATCAGAGTGTGGCTTTCATGGTTAAATCACATATTTGTAAATAGTAGCTCTAGTTCAATCATTTTCGATAGAAGGATTTCGATTAGGTTATTATAATTTACAGACCCTCCATACTTGGCAATGTCTGGGTGATAAATTGGACAGCCACATGATGAACTGCATTTATCCTGTACAGTGTCTCTTCACTCTGCACACTAATCTAACCCTGGGCACTTCAGGACTTTGCCAAGTGTTTTATAGTCAAGGAGGAAAGCATGCATTATAAGTACTAAATGAAGTTAGAATTAGCTGGAAAACACGAGGAGTAAAGAAAGGTTATTACAGAAAGAACCACCCTTCTAGATGTGTATGTGTTTTCTACATATGTGTATATATATTAATTTTTTTTTCATTCAAATGTCAATATTTTTTGCCAAAAGTTGTCTAGCCTTTACCAGAAATCAAGGAGCATTGTCACTAAACTTTTTCTGGTTTCGTAAAAAAAAAAATAAATTTATTATTTTAAAGGGGAATAAATATTGACTTTTGACTGGAAAAACAAAAAAGAAAACTTTCTATGGATTTCCTATTAACAGAAGAAAACATGCTTGCACGATAATGAAAATAGGAAAATATGTATATAATTTTCAGTCAAGTCCTTGTATCTTCATGGAAGTTGAGGTGATGTATTACAAGTTACTAGTCAAGCAACAGGTATTATTAACTCTTGGACCTTTCTTCTAAACTGCAAAGGTACTTTGCAGCCCACCTGCATTGTCATCAAAATATTTAACTGAATGTTCATCTCCTAGCAATTCTTATGGGTGTCCTGCAGATCATCAGCCCTGATTTCCTTCCTGCTGAAAGGGAGGAGCAGAAACAAGGAAATTAGTAATTACTTGCTTTCAGGCTTTTTCATGCCAGCACCAGGGTGGAATGTGGCTAAAGCATATATCTGACCCTAATAGCAAAGGTTCAAAGACTGAATGAAAAAAAATTCTTAATCCTTAATGTTTGCAATGTCAGGTTGTGCATATGGATAATAAACTTCAAAGTGTCCTGCCCCATTGTGTGCTTAGGATGCTTGTCCTCCATTTAGCACATGTATGAATTAATGGGTCAACCAGATATTCTAAAAGAGCAACTAAAAATAGCAAAAACAATTAAAAAAGAAAAGCCATATTGAAAATCCTTGTAGAATTGTAGATCTAGTTGTTTTAAAATGCTCAACTATTACAAAAAACATGGTCTATTTCTGAAGAGCCCTGGAAGGGACCAGTAGAGCAGTTTAAAGTTTAATTTCATAAGTTTTCTCTCATTATCTTGAGATTTTGTTTTCCCATCCTTTCATTGTCTCTGTCTTCTTCTTTTAGACATTTAGACTTTTAGATTTAGAAAAATCTCAGTATGCTAAACTTTGGCCAAATGCAATAATTTTCATTATTTGTTTGCAATATTGGATGAACAAGAACTTTAGAGCAGAATTACGAACATCACATGCTGTAGTGTGATGACTTACCATAAAACAAGTTCAATTCTTTAAAAATAAAAATGGATCTTTTTAATGGGCTTTCTCATTATTATTTCAAAACTGCAGTCTCTGAAAAGCCCTTAGTGTGAGAACCCAATGGGGACCGCACCACAGAGATACAGGAAAACTGTATTTGCACTTACTCATGTGTGCTGTGTTGTGATTCACTGCAATGAACTTCACGAACAAGAGATTTGTGTAGGTGATACAGGGTTTTAATGAACTAAGTGATCACATTAAAAGATCACAGTTCAATTCCTCATTAAACCTACGTTCTATAACCAAAATGAGAAAGTGTTTAACAATATGTGCTGTGATATTGTAAAAGTTCATTCCAACTGGAGGTCTAGGCTTAGAAAATATTAACACCAATTTGTATAGTTCATGATGGGATATTTAATGCCTTTGCATATTTCTCCAGAAAATGTCTAGTATCTAATGAATTCCAAAATATATGGGCGTCTGAAAACCCTTCCAGATGCCAGACTTTTTATGCTTGGAACCGAGCACAAAGAAAGGAAAGGTGCAAGGTGGCTTTCTTTAAACAATATTTTTGTGCTTCTGGGCAGAAAGAATAATTTGGTTCCCTTTCCAGACCCAAGAGATTAAAATCATCATTTTCAAGGAATAAGCCAACTGCTTAGTTATAGTGCAAGGCTCAGAAGAAGTATTCTCCATTCCTCCTGTGAAACTGTGCCACTAGAAAGGACAATTCAAATATCATGGAGTTGGGGAAAAAAAAACGCTAGGAGATGACACAGTTGCACCATCTACCATCTATGAACTAAGACACCATCAAGCTGGGAGGTACCAACCTGCTCCAAACACTCTGCGCATGTATGTGCATTTTAATCAATGTTTGTTGAGCAAGAAACTGACACACAACTTTTAGGTTAGGAGTCCAAACTAAGAGACTTGTATTCTCAACACTGTTCATCAGTATAAGAATTAATACCTAACAGCCAAATATTACTGTCAAAACCCGGTGAAAATGTTCTGGGTTATGTTATTTAAAAGAGTACATTTCACATAAATGCAGCTTTTCCTCTTGTATATGATATTCTTCTTCATCTTTCTGTCAACACAATGCATATCAAAGTTATTTTTCTTACTTTCCTTGTTTTCACAACATTGTTAACAATTAAAACATATTTCTGAACCTTGTCATCTCTAAACCCCCCAATTAACTAAATTAAAATGCTTAAATTCTAAAAATAGTAAAATGAATATAATGAATGCTGAATTAAACTGAAACTGGTTCTAAATGATAACATTTTGGGGGTATTTGTAACATCATTTTGGTGAATTACTGGATTTCACAAATGTAGTGTATTGCTACTGTGTACAACAGCTACAAAAAGGAGAAAAGTAAGCAAAAATATGAACTTTCACACCTGAACCAAATTAAGCCTAAATCTTTTCTGTGTTAGACTGAAAGTCAAATTACATTTTGTTTTTATTGCACTTCACCTGATTCAGTTTCCAGTCTCAACTCATAAAATAGCCAAAATAATATGGAAGTCCTCTTTGTTCTTGCCTAGATAGGTTTTAAAATTGTGAAATTTAAACTCCATATTAAGATCAAAAGGGAGGGATACAGATGCCAAACTGGAACGCAGTTTTCTCTTCCACTGAAACACCTAAGTCAGCATAGGCAGCATGAAACATCTTACTTCCATGCTCCCACTCTCCAAGCACAACATGGTAGTCCTAACTACATGTAGCTTTCTCTCACTTTACGATCATCTAATTCCCATATCGTAACAGAATGCTTAAGAATTACTCCCCTGGAGTGAAATGGGAACTACATGGTCTTTACTCACTATGTGGGTATGGCAAAGACAGAAGCATGGTCTTTATGGCTTCCCCAGCTTCCACTGGCCCTAACAAAGGAGTACTTCCTACGAGGACAATTCCCTCTCTGTATTCAGTTTTAGCTCTCAGCCTTAAAACTCTCCAGTGGGACTCCTCAGTGAAGCAACTTAGGGGATGAAGTGGGAAAAAAGGAACTGAGAACAGCATTTGTAAAGTCACAGATCTTCACTGGCATGAATGGTTTGAGATCCACTGGCTTCAGGAGGTCACAAGGAACTGAAAACATTTTTCATGAAATGAGTGCCTTACCCCTAACCTCATCAAGATGTGAATAGTGACGTATGGCTGAAAGTTACCATTTTTTATTATTTATTTCTGAGCCTTCTGTCTGCATTCCTGACAAAAGATGGGAAAGGGAGGGAGGAATTTAAAGTGCCTGTTTAGCTAAGTCTGTGGTGAAAAGTTCACTGCATCTTTGGATATTCTGCGTTTCCCTGAGTTCAGAAGAAATTGTTTAGAGAAAGAGTAAATTTACTTTGTCATGGAAAGGAAAAAATGTTAAGTTGCTAAGGTTTTACACTTTACACCTGACCATACAAGTACAATATCACAAGTACTGGCCCCATACAACTCAAGAGCTTTTTTATTGGAAATGAGCCTCTGGCTCCCCTAAAGGCTTTTCAGGTTTCCCAGAAATATAAGAAAGAAATGCATTTCAACAGAGCAGAAGAAAGAAAGTAAATATAAAGAGAGAGGTGATGATGGTTAGTGTTGAGTAAATATGAATGGAACAGTCGGTGTAAGAAGTCATATGCTGAGGTTATGTCTAGTAGATTAGAACACATAATGAAGCCTCTTCACACTGACACATTGAAACAGTGATTGCAATGCTTAAGTTTGTTAGACTTTGTTCTGGTTTCCACCAGGATTAGGTCACCATTTTGCTCCATGGACTAAGCAGTTTATAGACAATTGATCATTCTGATTTTTATTACAATTTGAAAAGATGAAAAATATCATCCTTCTTATACGTGCATATTTATTTACATGTTTATAAATAATTTATCTAGTTCGTTCTGGATTCATGAACACCAGGTAGCTGTACCATGAAAGATATAGGAATGTTTACTGAAGCCAACATTATAGCAAATGCTCATTTCTTTTTTGGCATACCTTCAACTGATTGCATCATTCAAAAAGGGAAACAACTTTCCTGTCCTGCTGCAATGGTTTACCTGCACATCTCTGTGAGCTGCCAGTTTCTTACTAATAGAGTCACTTTCGCTGGGAATGTAATGCAGTACCATGGCTGGAAGCCATGTCATTGCATATCTACCAAATATTGACTTGACTCATGATTGCATCCTGGACTCAGAACACGTATTCCTTCCTCAGATGGTTCCTTTATTTCCTGTCTTTAAGAAATTACAGTAACCTAAACTTCCACTAATATTATGACCCTAATTGATATATTTAAAGCCCTAAAGTATTTGTGGCCTGATTAAACTAATGTCATGAATATATAAACTGGAGTAGTTCTTAATTGTAGATCATGTAAGGAAGAGGGCTGCTGCCATAGCTCAGACACAACAGGCTGTTCAAAGGATTGTCAAACTTTTTTGAAGTATTTCAGGAAACTCAGGATAAAGATGACACTGTTTCTTCTGTGGTCAAGGCAGGTGAAGATAATGTCGCCACCAGGATATTATTTGTTCAGTACTGTTCTATGAACCAGTCAAGGCTGAGGATTGCTGATCTGGAATTTGTCCACTAGAATTTATAATGGGATATGATATATGAGAGAAACCCACAACACATTAATCAGAAGTCAAAACACACTGATCCTGTCAAAATATTATCATTCTATGCATTCAACTTTTCTCCTAGAATTTTATTTCTGAGAAACATTTGACCAGCTCCAAAGAATACATACAACCTTGCTGATGAAATTAACATTTGGAATTTGTGACAAAATAAAATAAGCATGTTCTCAAAGCAGGTCCCTTTATGTGCAAAGCTCCTCTTACCACTGCCCACTCAAACATACCATCACCTACTATATTTAAAATCCTGTATGATGGTTTTGTGGGCATCCAAAAGTGTTTTTTTGTTGTTCCCACTGATGTGTCATGCTGAGTATAATTATTAAATGTAAGAATTATTAGCACTACGTACACTTAATGCTCTTTCACTTAACAGATGGCTTATGAATATTTGGGACAACTTACTAGCCCTGAAATGATTCATATCTCAGCTATCTGAACACATGGCTACCTTTCACCACTTGTGCTGAGTCTAAGAGCTGGTTTAATAACCCAGTTTTTAAAATATTTTCTGTTCTTTAAACAGCATATGCCACCAGCCTATTTTTAATAAGGTATCAAAACCACAAATGTAAACTGTACTTTGAGCTTCCAGTGGCTGGTCTTTCTTTCCTTTAACGTTATTACCTCAAACCTTTGATAACTTCAGTTAGTTTTGTTTTCAGTTAACTTTGTTGGATCAATATCATTCATCCTTCAAAAAACAGCATCCTACCATAAGTCCATAAAACTTGTCAACATTTTCAAAGTGTGAATCCATTTGTGCCTGATAATCCCATGCTCATCTTTTATTTGCATGTTTGGAGTGGATTACTTCCCACTTTCTTGCTTGCTTTTTCTTGCTTTCTTACTCATTTTCTCATGTTCTTTTACTTTCTTTTGCTTTCCTGCTGCTCTTGTCTTTCTCTTTCCTTCTCACCTCCTCTTCTCCTCTTGAATAGTCAAACAACTGCTGCCTTATCATTGGTTTGCCATACCTCACAGTACTAATTTCTGTATCTATTTCTTTCTCTTCAGCAAATTTTATCTTCTGAGGGTTGATTAATAATAACCCCTTTATCAAAAAGGATGTGACTTCTGGAAGTTTTAACATCTGTGTCATATGGTCAAACACTGGAACAGGTTACCCAGGGAGTTGGTGGATTCACCATCCCTGGAGGAGTTTAAAAAACACATGGATGCAGTTCTTAGGGCCATGGTTCAGTGGTGGGCTTGGCAGTGCTGGGTTAATGGCTGGACTTGGTGATCTTAAAGGTTTTTTCCAACCTAACTGATTCTATGAAAATTTCACACAGTTCTGGCCACAAATGAAACAATGATGTGTTTCATATGATGAAAGTCACAGCCAGATTAGGTTTTCTAAAAGTTGAATGTATTCCAAATCACCAATGCCATTTTTTCTTCCATGTTTTGGAACAATGGAGATGTTCAGTATGTTATATTATTCCTTATATTGTAGAATACTTTACGTGGAATTAAAATCCTTAATCTGGGATGAGTACTAGTTCATCGTATCATTTAGAAGCTCAGCTGCAACCCATTGTAAGAGGGCAATACACTGAAGAAAAAACATTGCAGAAAAAGTTGAAGTAACTGCTTGCAAACTGTAGGAATCAGGACTCAAATTTTCTTACATAATTTACAATTGTTCATGAATTTACATATTGACAGACATATCCTTTATTGAACACAAACATATATCAAAGTGTGAATCTGATCTTACTTGGCTTTTAAAAAAAGCCACCTTGATCCATGCAATGTTTTAAATGGAGTAGAAAGAACCACTGTAATTCATATGGCTCTTGGCAGAGGTGTGGTAGCAAAAGAACATCAAAAAACTCTCAGTGTTTGACCCAAACACATTGCATGAGCTCTGCATGCAGCTCTGTAGGGTCTTTGTCACAGCCAGGGCCACATCACTGTGGTCACAGTAATACTGCTTTACACCTGGATCTATATTAAAGAGTAGACTTCCATTTCTACAGTTGTGCTATTCCCCCACTGTCCTGCATAAGGTAGTCCACCTTACAGGTTCATTCCTGCTCTTTCACTGAGAAAAAAAACACTTGCTATTGCATAGACTAATAATCTGATTTTTGGTTCAAAAAAATCCCACACATGCAATTGCATGCATGTTTTATAAACTTTGTTTGGTAAGCTGGTTTTCTCCTTTTACATATTAAAGATCTATCATATTATTACTAGTACAAGAATAGCAGCCCAAAAGTAAGACACCAAAAGGAAAGTAAATTTGGCTTAACTGCAGGTATGAAAAAAGAAAAACAATTGAGGTATATATGTTTCTAACAGTGATTTGCTCACATGTACTGCAGATCTCGGTTATTATAGTGGGTTCTAATGTTTCTCTGGAGAGATCAATTATTTACTCTACTTACCTATGTTAATGGTGTGTCAATGTAATTTATGACATCCAAGTATCAAATTGCAGGAAAGTGTGGTAATGCACTGTAAGTTGTCTGAAATTACCAAGCAATACCGGAGGTATTATCTACATCTCAGTTGTAATCCCAGTTCCCTTTTGAGGCATGAATACTCATGGGAATCTTCAGATTCCTCAGATGGTTTTGGCTATAATCAAGAGTAGTAAATTAGGTTTCTGCAGTCTGTGTTTTTGAAAGATAAAGGGGCAGATCCTTAGCTGGTGTAAATTGTTGTTCATCCACCGATACCTACAAACCTATTCTATATGATACCAGCCAAAACATCCTCTTAAAGGCAAATTATGACTGAACAGTAAGGATTCAGGCTAGTAACTAAGAATCTGAATTTAAATGTTCAAAATCTGATGAAAGCTCAGATCTAGATGCAACCTGTCTCCTTCAGACCTCCCTCTATTCGGTTTTGCCCTTTATTTACGTTTAGCACAGTTTTTATTCCAGGATCATTCAGATGACAAGAGTTTAGGAGACAATCTCATTAGAATCTTTTCTGGCTTGAAATTGTTGTTGCCTTTCTCAGCTTGGGGTTGTTTATTGCTTCTAAGTTTAGCAGACTTTTGATTGTACCTTTCTTTTCATGAAAATGCTGTATGGTCAGGTTAGTGACAGTCAGAAATGTTTTTAATTAGTTATTCATTATCCTGCATTATGCTTATAAAATCTTTGTCTCAGTTCTTAGTAGACACGTGCATGTCTTTATAAAATTTAACATTCATTGGTGATCACAGTGATGGTGAAGCAAAATCAAAGTTTTGACAACCACCTTTTCCTTCACTATAAATATATTCTTTGTAAGATTTATTACTGGCACTAATATTTACATATTTACTCTTTTTGTAACTGTAATGCTTAGGAACTTTTGTCAGAGAGGAGGAGTTTTCTTGGAAGCTCTCCCAGACTTTGCCAAAAATAAATGATTACAATTACTCATGCAAGTTTTCACAATTTCTTGATATAACTTCTTCCTATTTAATGCATCATATTAGAACATTTCATTCAAACCAATCACACAAATTCCAATGATTTTTTAAAGTAACTTATAAAAAATGACATTAAAGTTCTAGAGTTTCCAAAATAAGAGAGAAAAAAAAGCAAAAAATTGCTGGCTTAAAAGAAAAAGAAGATTTGCCAGCCAAATTTGAGGAATTTTACCAAAATTTGAAAATGAAAAGTCATAGACACCGATTTTCCTTTTTTCTTATCAAAGACCATATGTTGTTCCCAGAAAATATTTTTTCAGGTTTCAAAATCAGGCTATAGAATAAACACTTCACTGAAAGCTCATAACATTTAATTGGAAAATTTTTTAAAAGTATAATATCACAGAATTCAAGACGAGATCATGGTTTTCATTGTAAGCTTCATTGTCTTGGTCCCATGTGATTTTTCCATTACCTTATCGGTGAAGTTAACTGGTTCACATCTCCAGTCTCCTTAAGCTGAACACAATTACTTGAATGTGAAATGTCTCTATGATTTAATGATTTAAAAATTTCTCAGTTTCCTTCATTACAATATACACTTAGGCAAAATATCAATACTGTATTTGAAGTACCCAGCAGCTAGGAAATTCAATTGTGTTTTAGGCAAGATATCCAGTGTTTTGCAATGTCATCATCGTGGAACCAGGCAAGTATCACAGATTAAGTAATAAACAATGAGAGGCTCACTGCCTCTGGAGAGGTTACAAGCACAATCTTTTCAGGAGTAATATAGAACAATTTTTTCATCATATGATATCTCAACACTCTTACTATCTTTTATACAATTATATTAAAAATTATAATATTATAAAAAGATGGTTTATATAACTATATTTATATTCTTGAGAGTGTCTGTCTTTTAATATTGGTAAAAAAGATTCTTACATTTCTTTAGTATTTTCATTCTCAAAGGTCATAATGTATAAGTCTCAACTATAACTCAGTGTCTCCATGAACTTGCATTGCTGAAAAGATAGACAGAAGAAAATCTGGCAACGCTTAACAGCTGTCTCATAATTCATAGCTCTTATTATTCGCCAGTTCCCAGACAAATTTTAATTAATTAGTTTTGTCTGTTTGCTTATCCTTAGCATACATGCTTGACACCCCATTTAATTGCTGCATTTGCCCATATCTCAACAGGGTACTTCTGTAGATTTTCTGTTTGGAAAGGACCTGCCTGTTTCATCCCCATCACATTAGTAACACAAATGCTAGAAAAGATGCCAAAAGCCTATGCATTGTGTCTGCATTACACTGTCACCCTGCGTATGTGTAATTCCCAGATGGGAGTTGCATCCGTATTTCCAAAGATCTCTTTCGATTGTATGCCATAAGATAGGTAGACAGTAATTAAAAATTTGTGACAAGAAAAATCAAATCACCAATGACATACATTTTTCAGATCCATGCAGAATACGAGGCGTTATGTCCAGATAAATGAAAAATGAAAAAGATCATGGATAATTTAGCTGGAATGAACTTGGCAGAAGAAAAGAAATAAGATTAGAAAACATGTTGCGTGAAAGAAAAAAACTAAGTAACCACAGCATTCAAATAAAATATCAAAATATTTTATTCTTTATGTCTATTATGAACTACTGGCAGCACAGTTAAGCCACAGATCCACGCTTTCTTTTTGTGTGTCTACATTGTGCATCAGAGCGCGGTACCCTGAGCTGGCAGAACCTGAGTTGAATGCACAATACAGTTTTATACAACTTATATTTATGTGCCCTTATACCAGCAATACAAATAGAAGGGCCAGGGCACGGAGCTGAGCACTGTCCCACGGCACCACGCTCTAGGCTGTAGGGCTGAGCTGCCTCCCCAGCAGCAGAAGGCAGCACAGGGCAGAACCCACATCCCCCTAAGCAGTGCCAGCTTTTCAGCCGTGTTTGAGGAGGAAAGGATTTAAGGCTGTGGGTGCAGCACAGCCCTCGGGCACAAGTGTGGGGCAGACTTGCCAGCTGCCCTGTGAGCAGCTGTGAGCAGGGCAGGGTCAGATCCAGGCATCAGCATGCTCTGGCCTGTCCCTAGCCCATGTGGAAGTTTCTGCAGTGCATTCCCTCCAGCTGTTGGCCCTGGGTGAGCACAGGTACAGTTGGAACAGATTCAGCTGCCTCCTCTCTCTCCCTGTTCAGAGGTAAAATCATATCTGCTTGAAATGGATTGGAGGGACAGTCACTTGCTGTCATGTTTCATGGAGTACATAACAAGCCTAGATCTCTTGTCAAGAAAATGAAATGAACTTACTATGTCTGGATGACCTTCAGGAAAATGAATAACTATTTTGTAAGCTTTTCATGACATATACCTAATAATGAAGAATAGAGGCTATTCTATAAAAAAAAAAAAAAAAAAAAAAAAGAACACTGCTGTTATCCTTTTCATTTTGCTCCAAATTTACTTAGCATTTGGATCATTTCCACCTATGCCTACATATTCCCCTGACTTTCTTTTTTAGTTATGTGACTCTTGTTTGTTGAATAATTGGTGAAATTACAGATTCTACTGGACAGAAAGTAAGATTGGTGTTTATAGTAGTTGAACTGGAATTGAGTGGAATAGAATGTCCACTGTTCACTATTACACAACAAACATATTTCTTACAGCATGATGTTTTGCAGGAAAGTATGTGTTTTTAAATATGAATGTTTTATCATCACTAACACCTTGTGTTCCCAAGAAATTGTTACAATGTTCCTGATAGTAATACTAAAATTAGATGAATCAGACCTGACAGAGAACTACAGTACAAGGAGTGTTAACATTAATTTCAACTACTCCTTTGCTGTCTTACTTCCACAAAAAAACAAACCCCAAACCACAACCAAAACCAAAACAAAAGCAAAATAAAAACCACCCCCACCCTCCTAGACCATTTTAAAGAGGGAGAGGGAGAAAAAAGGGTGGGTGGGTGGATGCAGAAAACAAGAGAACAATGAAATGATAAAAAATCAATACCAACAGAATCTGTCAACCTTAAAACAATTAAAAGATTCAGAGTTCACAAAGCCATTGTCTGCCATTTGTACAGAAGGAAAGAGGGAAATCAATATTTATTTCTTCGAGAGTGCCAGCCACAGCATGTGGTATTGATATTTTCAACAGGATAGAAAGGCTTTTCACAACAAACCTTTCACTTTTCCACCATTAGAGAAGGTCTGTGCATTAGATTGAATTTACCTGGTAACACTGCTCTTGTTTATTGTTTTCTTTTGGGGAGTTTTATGTTATTTTTATTGGCATTACCAGTAAAACTTTTTGCATTGCTATTGGTCTTGTAATACAAATGAATGCATAAATAAAAGCTCCCACTGATACAGTGACACAGGTGACTGCCCATGAAAAAATTTGCAGCCAAAGGGTGCTGCAGGTAATTCATGCTGGCTATGGGTGACAGGAGCTGCTTTGTCCACAACAAAAGCCTGAGGCATTTGCTGACTGCAGCACTTTCTGGTGGGCCCTTTTTATAATTTTCTGATCTCAACACTGTCCTGCAACCCCCAGAGATGCATCTGTGGATTACAGAGGCGTAGCCAGGGATGACTTTTAGTTGTTATTCAACCTTGTCACAGCTGGGACCTCTCTAACGGCAGTTTGTTTTCTCAACTCCAACTCTGAATGAAAGGAATTCATCTGAAAATGAAATGTATCCTGAGCTGGCACTATACCTGCCTTTGAAAAATGCTATCTGTGTTGCTTTGACCCCTGTTTTCAATGTATCATATGACCTGATTGCTTTCATACAGCTTCTGTACCATCACTCAATCATGGCTATCAGGGCGGTGCTGCTACCTCCTTCAAGAGAGGGAGGAAAATAAAAGACTCATTACCTCTGATCACAGGAGGAAAAAAACCTGACCTCTGTTAGACTGGAGTGAAGAGGAAAGAGTATGCTGATGTAAACCGTGCTAGAAATAGACTTTTACCTATTAGCACTAAACCTTTATCTGCCTTTCCAGAGTAAACTTTTACAAAAATCAGCAAGGTCCTGGGGGTAGTTTTCCAATAGGGAGGCTCTCACAGCCTCTCCAGCAGGTCTGAGCCCTGCTAATCGCTCTGTGGCTCTTTCATCCACCCCAAGGGGGTTGTAAATTGGGCTACTGGAGCACACAGCACATTTTGGTATCTGGTAGTAAGGCAAATCTTCTCCCTGTCCTCCTCCGACAGCTTCAAGCATTCTGTTTTTATACACTATTGTTTTATTGGGTTTGTGCCTCCCAGTGTGCTTCAGGCACTCTTGAACATCCTCTGATTCAGGAAGATTTTTTTCCATTGCTGCAGGCTTGCAAGATCAACCATGAGTTATTTTATCTTTTCTCCAGTGAGCTAGGACTGCTCTGGGTTGGACTGGCAAAATATTGCTGTTTAAAGTCCAAAGACTGTATTCCAGTTCTTGTCACTGCAGTCTGTGCTGGGTAACGCTAGGTGAATTAGTGAAATTTAAGCATACACCTTGTCTGAAAAATATCCAGATCAACCAGAAATAAACATTCCTTTTTCTTTCACAGAAGCAAACAAACAATAAAAATTAAAGGCAGTCTCCTTGTGACGCTAAGTTTGACCTGCAATAGATTGTCTTCATTTCAAGGAGAGAAAGATTCACACAGAAATAGACTTTCATTACAACTTTTCCGAAGTTGTTATTTTTGCTTCAGCAGAAATCATTCAGTGAATACAAGAATTCCAACTGCCAAACATGGAATTATTAATGAATAAATGAACTTCTGGGGGAAAAAATTAATTCTTCCTTCTCAGTCAAATACTTCAGGTACAGGAGCTCTTGGCTGAAAAATGATTGTCCTAGGGTATGATTTCATGTGCATTTCAAGTGCAGGCACAGAACTGTGAGAATTCAGAAAACATAACACTGAAAGCAAGGCTTTGCGTAGAACATTCAAAAAGCGACCTAGAGAAAGCGATTAGATTTGCGTGTATTAAATGGTGAACATAATTGCTAGAACTTAACATCCATCTTAGTACCTAAAGTTCGATTTCCTTGTCAGAAAGAGATCAAAATAAATCCCCTAATTGTTAGGGATGGTATTAACAACTTCACCCAAGAAAGGTTGATATTAGTCTGAAAAAACTGATTGTTTACATTTTGAGATTAGAACTGGGTGCCAGAAAAGTGTTTCTGACCTGAATTAAACTAAGATAGCAAAAATGATTGAATGTTTTACCCCAGAAATAGAAATTAAAATCACCTGAAGGAAAAATGAGAAATACCCTTATAAGCATGAACATCCAACCACCCATGGGCCATTCATGTGAAACTGATGGGAGAAGTTCCAGCAGCCCTGGGATGTTATTTTCGGATTCATGTACCATAATGCATTTGTGGGGGTTGATCTGTAGGAGTTTGATTTCCCTTTCAGAAAAACAAATGCCTTAAGTTCTCTGGAAATCTGGCCCTCAAAACTTGAGGGGTCCAAAGTCACTATGAAAAATCTTGGTTGTTATCTTATTGAAGTTCACATCAATCTTTCAAACCCAAATGCTGAATTTGTGTTGTCATTTGCCTTGCTAGAAATATTGGTTTAATTTCCTGATACTGTATGTCTATTGATTATGTTCAGAACTGATTACATGCATGCTCAGTTCCCACCCCTAGGGTTCCCTGTAGGACTACAAGTTAAGGGGGAGGGAAAAAGAAGTGAAGACAGCTTTGTAGGAAATCCATCCATGTTCAACAATTTCCTTCACAGATCCCCAAAGAAAAATGCCTTAGGAAGAGCTCCCTCATTGTCTCTGATCAAAATGCATCTGCTGGCAGCTGAGCTTCAAATGCTTTGCACAACAGACACAGGTTGCATGTTGTTTTTGTGCTACTTCCTAAAGCGGCAGCCACAGGACACCTACCACTGTCTGTTCTCTCATCAAAGGACACAAAGAATCACCACCTGCAGTGTCTTCAGAGGCAAAACCAGCTGGAATGAAAGCACAACCACATTTGCATTAAAATCTTCCCAACAGCCATAGAAAGATGGCCTTTAGGGGAACAGGGGAACGTCTTCCAGGCTCATCTCAGTAAAATACTGAAGTTGAAGGAAACCTCTCTCTTGCTGACATAACAACTGAGATTTTCTACTGCTAGAGAATCTCCTGGTTTAATCCTCAGATTTCCATTCTCAAGGACCTTGCCATTACGTCAGTATCTTATCCACACCATACAACATATACTTCATCTACGGTCTGTTTACAGCCTATGAGATACTGACTGGGATGGGAAAATGGTGCCACACCTCAGAAGTCTGATGGTTACCTGCCCAGCTCCTCTCTCAGCACAGGCGAGGTGGTTTCTGCCCTACCCCAAGCATGCGGCGGACCAGACAGCATGGAGCTCCCTGATGTTAAGTTCATGCCTTGATCTGGTTACATTTTAAAACTGCCATCAAAACAGCAGTTTGTCAGAATGAATATTCACCTCACAAAGTCTCCAGTGGGTGACCCGGCCAAAAAGGGAGAGTAATTCAGGAGTGTGGTTCTGGCCGTTGCGCTTGTTGAGGTAGCCGGGGTGATTGTTCATGCCTGCAAGGTCAGAAGAGAATCAGAACAGGGTTAATGGCAATCAGGACCTATGCACTAATATTACCCTAGAAGCTTTGCAAGACAGCAAAATTATACATAGTGGTTTTCTGCAGATGCTGGGCTCCAGAAGACCCATTTGTACAAGTTTACTGCTAAAACTCACACTGCTCACCTTTGCTGCCAGGGTGCAGGAAAGCTGGCTACTCTGCAAAGGACAGGGAGCCAGGAACCAAGAGAGAGTGTGTGACAAGCGGGAGTTGTGCCCTCTCTAGCAAGGAGCCGTGCAGTGTGGCAAGCCCAGGTCAGGATCAGAGCCGGAGACAGAGGTCAGGGTCAGAAGCAGACCAGTGGTGCAATTCAGCTTAAAAACTGCTCACAAGGGAAAATCGGGGCCAGGTCTTGCTTCCAGCTCTCTTCACAAGGCCTTTCATCAGTGGAGGAGATGACCTTGCGCTTGGCCAGCTCAGCAGCCCAGGCTGACCTGCACCACATGCTGCTGCCCTGATTTGCAGCTGACATACTGCTGCGTGCAACCTTGAGCAGGGGCATGCCTGGCAGGAGCAGAGCATGTGGAAGCACACCCAAACTCCAGGTAACTTCATGTTAAATGGATGATTTAAATCTGCATATTTTTTTCTCCTCTCCACTGTTTTGGAAATATAACTGGTTGTCTGACATGCAATCAATGCACACTTGACTTTTGAGAACGATACATATAAAAGCGTTATAGAATGTAATTCACTGAAGTCAAGTGTTCTTGAATCACATTTTAGATAATTGGTTGGATTCAATAAAACTTGACTGTAATTACAAAAGTATAGTTTGATTTTGATTCTGCTCTGCAATTTATCTGGTTTTTGAGCTTGATTCTTTGTGGCCCACCTCACTGAGGTATTTTTAATTTCTCTTTGCTTTGTTGTTCTCTTAACGCTCTGTGCTTCTGTTGAGGTAGCCTTTTCCTTCAGTTTTTATTATGTTATTAATAATCTCTCTCTCTCCCCAGCTTGCATTTCCTCGGTACATTCTTCTCTTGCCTTTTGATTTTTATTTAAAACTTTTGATTTTATTTATTCTTAATAGCCCCAATTAGCAAACAGGAATCATGAACACTTATTTAAGCCTGGCTTAACCATGTGTTGAGTCATTGCCTGATTCAACATGCTTGAATTTATTAAATTCCTTGAAGAATTGGGACAACAATGATTCACACAAAGGACGCTGTTATGCTCTCCAAATTAACTACATTTTTGTTTGCCATAAATGGTTTATTTTCAACAATGGAAAAGTTGCCAGGTGAAATTTAGACACAGTATAGACCACTCTGGTTCAGTGGGAAAGAAAAATATGTATGACAGGACAGGTTACAGCTAACACATGCAACTGAAATTGCATGTTAGCAGATCAGAGTCGTAACACCCTCTTAGTGAAAGTAAATGGAGGAGAAGCTAAGGTAAAAGAAAAAAAACACCCAGCTGTTGCAAATATTTGAACTAGCATATTAGATGATTACTCCTTGTACAATCTTTCATATGCCGGATCACCAAGCAGTATGCACGATATGGACTTTGGATGCATATTTGTGGTATATCCTGGTAATGTTATAAGGTTCTGAGCAAGGTCCCAGCAGAAGTGCCATCATTACCTGTTTGAGTGCCTTGCTGTTACATTTGGCTGCCTCACATCTTTAGACACTTCTGAGACCTCTGTATCATAAACAGATGCCACTCAAAGATGTTTCTAAGGTTGAAGATTGGAAATGACCAAAGATCCATTTTCTGAGTTTGCCTTGCGACTAACCGTAGCTCAGTATCTTTATTCTTAATACTTTGGATATGAATAATTAAATATTTAAATGTAAACTTCTGCATATAATTGCTTGAGGGATCTGTTACAGTTTATTTGTATTCATGATCAGTAATTATGTTACTGATATCATTTTGGTAGTACGACATTTTTTCCAAAGTCTTTCAATGGCCTCAAGTATTGTATTCACATAATTCTCACGCATATTATATGCTTGTCACAGCAACCTCAAGCAAGCAGAGCTAATGTTTAAAACACATGGAAATATTAAAAGCCCTTAGGATAAACAGGCATGCTCCTTGCCCAGTATATTGCTTGCCTAAGGGAATATGGGTACACAACTTCCCTTATGGCTAGCTTTGGTTAACAAATCATTTGATACAGAGTAATTGGAAGGACTGGGTGCCATAATAAATGTTATGGTGAATAAGAAACACTAAGATGTCTAAGTGCATTAGCATAAAATTTAGGACCAGCTCTTCAGTGGAAATTTAAACTAGATGATGCTTTCCTCCTACATATTGACTTAGATATTCTGATTCAAAAAATTGTTGAGCTACACTTGGGTGGGTTCTGAATATTTCTTTATTTTAAATGGTATTTATCAGGATAATTCTGTCGTTAGACATTTAAGCAAATGAGACTGTTACATGCTTTCTGAAGTATGTAAATTGGAAGCATCTATGAATGGGTACAGAATATTCATTCATTGACTAGTATTTAGACTGCAATTAACTAAAGTAACATTTATTTATTTTTAGGTGCATACCTTCTAATAGGATGCCTCACACATAAGTAATTAAACTTAACATTATGTCAGAGGGACAAATGCAAATATATGTGATTCATTTCTTGCCACAGATTTTTCTAGTGACAAAAAATATGGTTTGTCTCTGCCTGTCTCTATTAGAGTTTCCATTTTCTATACTCTGTTTACAGTTTCTTGCAAATTAAACAATGTCAAACTGACATGCTGCATTTTTTTCCTAAATTTACTGGCTTGTTAGGGGTGAAAAAACTTCTTTTGGGAAAAAAAAAGTGAATGTGCTTTTTCTGCAGCAAGACTTAAATGAAAGCAATTCTCCATGCTGTTAACATAACTGAATTTGGCTCAAGTGAAATGCAAATTAAAGCTATTGTATGCACTTCTTTTATTAAAGGTAAAATCTGTATTTCTGACAATTTTTTATGGTGTTTCCACATACTTATGTTCATTTTGCTATCCAACAGTTAACTCTAAGTTCAGTGTCCTAATTCCAACCCTTTTGCATCAGTTCCATGTTATTTTAAATATACTGGGTCAGGTCAGCCTACAGAATGCACTGAAGCTTCTCTCATTAGTCTAAGATCCCAGGGATGGGACAGCACAGAAAAGACACTTCTCTTCTGTTCAAGGCTTGTATTTTTGCACCCCAGAGGTATGTTAATGCTGCATTTTGTCGATATATATACAAAAACCTCCATGTCCAGTATTCTGACTTGAACAAAAAAATATGCAACTGTGCTAATGAAATAACCTATGTGAACCACGGGAAAAGAGGGAGGAGAAAATGTTCATTGCCATTGTTTTTGGAACTCTTAATGCTTTAGGAGTTGATTCAGGATAATTGAATTGCTGTGCTAATAAATCTCAGAAGCTACTGATCTTTCAAAACACTTCCTACTGTGATAGTCTTACCTGAGATAGTGATACCTGTCTGAGGTTGTAACTCAAGTGCCTGACAGTCCGGTCTTCTCTGATTATTTTAGTAACATCACCTCCCCTTTACTTATCTCAGGTGCCTTTCATTTCTGCTCATGCATTCAGGGCCAGCTCCGCTCTGCTTACCCAGGGTCTATGCTTTCTGCAACCATTGGAACAGGCTGCCCAGGGAGGTGGTGGATTCGCCATCCCTGGAGGTGTTTCAACAGATGTGTAGATGCAGTGCTTATCAGCAGTGGGCTTGGCAGTCCTGGGTTAACATCTGGACTTGATGATCTTAAAGGTCTTTTCTAACCTAATGATCCTATGATTCAGTTAGTGCACATTACATAGCCTATGGGTCGGGGTCTTTCAAAGCACCCAGGACTGAGTAACTGTCAGGCACAGTCTGCTAACTGGGACGTGCTACGTAATCCTTGCCTGTACCATTGAACCTGCAGATCTTCCCAAACACCAACTGCTCTTTGTTTTTGTTCAGAGGGGCTTTGTTTTCATCTCGAAAGAAAATATGTGCTTGACTGTCTGATGTGTTGATTGAGTCATTCAGTTTTGGATTTGTGGATTGCACACATTTGCATTTGTAATGCTAACTGCTCCTTCCAGCTGCACAAGGAGCACGAATGTGAACCTTCTCCTGTGTGAAATGCATTGAGTGGTTACTGTTGGGCTGGATGTCTCTTCCTTGGTGCTATGGTCTCAATTCATTTTATTGAGAAAGTTAATTGAATTCAGGCAGTAAAACCATTTTGTAGATGCTACAAAAGCAAAACTGTAAGAAACACATTTTTGAGTGGATGGGAGGTGGTGGTAGTTGCTTCCTTCCCGAACTAGAAAGGCCAGTTTACTATCACCCTCTAGCAAACAGCTGTTCCATAGTGAAACTTCTTAGTGTTAAAAAATTATTGACATCTATATAGAATACTTCTTCTGAATTTTCATTTCTCTCAAACATTAATCACTAAAACTTTCATTGCTATCTAGATGGGAATCAATGTTGAAATGACAGAATTTCTCTGCCAGTCCAAATACAGGGATTTACCTAAGTGAAATTGCTCTGAAGTTTGGTGCAAAGCTAGACAGGTCTGTTTCTGAGGAGCAGCCTGGGGAATCATCTTCGGTCAAATCCAGACACAGATGAATCTTTCAGATAATCACACCTCATTCCCTCTACTCCTCTGACTCAGTGAGCCAAGAGGAGTTGTTCCAACCTGACTTGTTTTCCTTTGGGTAACCATTCCAGATTTTGAATCCTATGGCTATGTTTGGCAAAGGGCATGTGTTTGGTGTCATGCCATGGCTCCTGTGACATGGCCAGGCTCAGGAACCATCTCCTTTTACCTCTGTTTTGTCTTCAGCTGTGAAAAAATAGATATGTACATATATGGGTGTACAGGCATGGAGCGGATGATTCATCTTGTTCACTCAGAAAGCAGGTGTGAAAAGTTTGAAGAAAAAGACTGCTTTTATACAAAAATTCAATACTAATTTCATAGAAAATCACTAAACAGCTGATTAATGAGGAAGATCACTTAATGCTTCCTAACAAGATTGATGGAATTTACCCTGTGTCCTTAATCCATTGTGTATTAAGGAAAAATGGTTAAGGTTTTAATTTGAATGCTTTGTTTATTCCCAGTACTTAATTTCAAGGTTGTCATCTGTGCACTTTAATTTCCTTTTGTTTGTTTGTGTTAATAGTTCAGTGTAAATAACTTGTCTGGTTAAAACAGAAAAAAGTCTCCAATGGTATTATGGTAGAAATCTATGGGCAGAAATATAACTGAGCAAACAGGAAAAGAGAAAATAAAATCACAGAACCATAGAATCACAAATCGGTCAGGGTGGAAGGGACCCCTGGAGCCCCTCAGGTCCCCCCCCTGCCAAAGCAGGGTCCCCCAGAGCAGGCTGCTCTGTCCCGTCC
>JAVJGJ010000061.1:2872079-2903239 GCA_035590215.1 Microhierax caerulescens
TCCAGGCCTCCAGGAGACCCTGCGCTGCCCGTCACAGCCCGCTGCGCTCTGCCAGCAGCCGGCTCCCAGCCACCTCACTGCCCACTCATCTAGTCCACACTCTGGGACTCGCCTCTGAGGCTGTTGGGGGAGACAGTGTCAGAAGCCTTGCTGAGGTCAAGGCAGACAGCATCCACCACTCTGCCCTTGTCCACCCAGCCTGTCATTGCACCGTAGAAGGCTGTTAGGTAGGTCAGGCATGAGGCCCTCTTGGTGAATCCATGCTGACTGCTCCTGGCAACCATCTGCTCCTCCACGTGCTTAAGTGATCTCTAACCAAATCCTCCTCAACCAAGGGAGAATCTTCTTTTCTCCAGACTTCCTGTCTTGCCCCCAGGGTCTGGGATACCAGAGGGCTGGCCTTGGCAGCAAAGAGTAAAGCAAAGAAGGCATTGTGTAAGAGTTTCAGTGTCATAAATCTAAAAACAAGCAAATGAGGATGATAGCATCCAAATAGCCAATACGATTTGACGATTATGTAATTGCTGGAACCTGCACAGACATTACAAGAGGTGACAAAAATCTCAAAGACATAGATTAAATGCTTTTGGATCTAAATCCTGATTTCCCCAATGTGTAGCTGCTTACAGTCTCTGCTCTAATTCCCATCCATCTACAACAAAAGATGAAATTACCAGAATGGCTTTTCTTCTAGCCTGATTAAATAGAGCAGGAAAATAGACAACATAAATGGTAATACATTATAATTAGAAACTTGTTTCAATGTAATAATCTAAGGCATAATTTGTGGCATAAATCCTATTTCAAGAAAGCACTTAAGCATATATTTAAGGCCATCTATATTGACACAAGACATTTAAACATAAGCTTCAGTTGAAAAGTGGGCTTAAGTCAAATTAAGTATAACACTGAAGTATATATGCAAAGTTACAGTAATATTTTAGGAAGGTTTTCCTCAGTGAGGAAAACTTCAAGAGCTTTTTATTTTGTCTTGAATTAACATTGATTTCCTAAGTAAGAATCAACATAGACAGTCATCTATGCTATATAATTTCCATCTTTCTGGAAAACTGTTTGGATGGACCAGTTTTTTGACTTTGCTTTCAATTTTACAGCATTTTATAGTCCCTTCTTTTAAAAAGAAGTTTCTTTGTTCCTTGCCAATCTCAGTGCAACAGAGTCATGTATTAGTAGGATGATAGTAAGAGGAAATAAACTTTTCAGAAGATTCATTTTTGTATATTTCAAAACAAGTAATTTGCACCTTTGTGCAAACAGATAAATTCTTTTATATTTTTCCTGTTGATTTCTACACATCTTCACTGTACTTGGACAAGAGTTTTGAAGATATGTGTATCTGAAAATTCATGAGTACAGATAGGTGTTTTGAGGCGTCAGGTTAAGGAACAAAAGATTTTACTATTTCTTGTCATATGTCTTCCTCTGAAAGGGTAGAAGAAAGCATGAGACATGCATGTTAATTAGAAACCAGTGCCAAAGACACTTGACAAGGGTTAGTTTGTGGACATATCCATGGAGGGAACTAGCATTGCGTAAAGTAAGTATTTGTATGGCACATGGCCAGGTAGTAACTTGTGCTTACAAGTCCATATCAAATAGCTCCAGATGTAGGCCCTTTCCATGGGTCCTTGGTCCCGTGAACAAGGGATGTTGCAGTGCTCTCCTTACCCCTTCTCCTATCACACTTTTCTCCTGTAACTCTATTTTGTCAAGTTTTACTTCCCATAAAAACATTTTACAAGACAATTGCTTAAATGACTAAGGCACCTAGTAATCAGAAACATGCCCCCAATCACAAGTTGTTTTTCTTTCAAGAGACTGATAATTTATTTTCTTCTCAAATCACATCACAAATCACATCAGAGGAAAAGTCATGAAGTCCTATGCCACTAGAATTTGCTATATTTTATACACAATTCCCTGGAAGATGTGATATTTGTCTTGACAAGGTATTCTAATTCACTCATCTGTCTCACACTTTGTTTCTTTCTGATTCTACTTCTCCAGTCCTCCAAGTAGAAATGAAAGAGAACCAATCCCTGATGCCAAAAAGAAAAATAAACCAAAATTAATAATCAAGCCAGCATAAAATAAAATTAATATTGTATTTATTTTTTCATTTGCAACAAATGCTTTGCTTGTAAATAAAAGACACTACTTATGTAATAGAAATGTGTGAAAATATTTCTTGTTTATAGGAGAAAAGCTAAACAAAGACATAAATTTTTTATTATTTAAGGTAATTTTGATTTTATTTTCTTTCTTTATAATTTTACATGCAAGTGTAGAATTTTTTTGCACGTCTGTTATTAGAATTTAAGCATCTTTTTTTTCTTCTTTTTTTTTTTTAATTATTATTATTTTTCACTTGAAGTGCTAGGGAAAGTAACTGAAAAAGATAGGAAAATGAAACACTACTGGTAACGATCCTTTTAAAAATAGTTATTGAAGGAGCATGAGCTGAGCATCCAAAATGCTATTTTGAAGACATTTTTACTAATGTAGTAGCAAGTAGTATGGCAGGAAAAGACTGAAAAGCTTATATACAGCACTTATATATATATACAGAAAATTTCCCCACTCATTTTAATTGAACCTCTCTATGACTTTTGCGCTATTATAACTCGGAAAAGCCCTTTCTCTAACCAAAAGCAAGGCCCTTACTGTATACATATAAACCTTGCAAAAATGTGTAGAGGTTTTCATATATAAACCCCATGTATACATATACAAACATGTATGCATATAGGTATGTATATGTCATATTGCTACACATATATATACAGGCAAGCGCGTGTGTGTGTACATATATAAAAGTTTCTGCACGTTTAATGTTTCTCTCTGTATTCAGGGATTTCTTATATAGAAATGAAGCAGTAGTTTGAGAACTGTTCTGACTCTGTGCCCACCTGCAGTCAAAGTGCTGTGGCAGTGAGAGGACATGCAGGAGGGCTGTCAAGCCTATGCGGCCCATAAAAAGGTAGTCCCAAAGGTCTGCACCAAACTTCAGAAATACCAAAGCAGATGCAAAAACGCCACCCCCTGTCACCAGTAGCATGGCTGACTTACACACTGGTGGCTCCCTACTGCCCATTTCTGATGCATTTAAAGGTGTTGAGTGTGGTATGGTAAGTCTTGTGCACCAACCAGTTCTATTTGGTTTGATATAAAAGCATCCCTATTTCTGCCCGCACTGAGCCAATACCCTTATCTAGTTCTGATTGTTGTAGATGAGCCAAAATTACTGAACCCAAGCTTTGCTCAGTTAAGGAACTAGTGCCTGGTTCCAGAAGTGGTTTGTTCTTCTGACTTTTGATACATCTTATGAACCTTCCCCCTTAGCAGAAATACAGGTAAAGAATTAAGAAGCATTGAACAAAAGCTAGTAATAAAATTATATTTTTACTCATAAATAATATTTTTTAAAACACTCTCTAAGAGCAAGTAGTGTGAAGGACACATCCAGAGAACAAGCAATTTCTGTTAGAAACTGATCTAAAAGACCTAGCAGAACTTTTTTTTTTTTTTCATGTTACAAATAATTTAGCTTCCTTTAATTATTCTCAGGAAATAATTTGAAAGTCTCTACTATGAAAATAACATACATATACATAGGACTTTTGTTTTTAAAATATCAAACAGATTTAAAGTGATACTTCAAAAGTCCTGTTCAGCAGCAGTCAGTTTAATGTGAACTAAATAGTTCAATTGTGCTCCTGTGAACATAAACACATACTGTTTGTAAGTTTGTCTCAGAGCAGCAGCTAAACATCAGAACAATAGAGAAATTTAAAATTAAAAATAATTATGAAAAGAAATTATCTGCTCTTTATCAGATACCAAAGGATTCTAAAGCTTTGTTTAAATACAGTTGTTTCCTTACAAGCATATGTGCATATGTGTGCAAAAGGCAAAGAGCAGGAACACCTTAAACACAACAAATGTATGGTTTATGGCTTTTAGAATCTAGCCTTGCTAAATTAGAGCGAGTTCCACCATTGATTTCGATAGTACCTGGCTTAGGGGCTATTGAATTTAAGATTTAAGCCTTTCATAAAATTCAGACTTTAATAACTTTAATTCCCTGATGGCTGCAGAGTTGCTAAGGAAGTAGCATTTGACTTTATGCTATGGACTGCCTCAGGATCAGTCACGGAACCTGAAGGATTCTGTGCCAAGAGCATGGGGGTTGCCTACTTATATGCATTTGGCCCATCTTGTGTCATATCAGCTGTCCTCATTTACCATGAGTCACAAATTTCAGGAGTAAATGTTTTCTTGCCAGAGTACCAACAAAAAAGCTGTGTGAGAAAATGGTAATTTTAATAACGAAGGCCTTTAACTGCTATTCAAATTTCAATTTCTATTTGGGAGAAAGAGGCTAACACGCCAAGTGGTTTGTCTGTTACTTGGCACGTATATATAGAAAAGCTCTAATCTGCTGTCTAGAGGCTAAAGAGTCAGTCTTGTTCTTGCACTTACTTCCGTTGGAGCTGTTTAAGTTTCTATAAATAATTCCACATTTTGAATAAAAGAGAAAGGATTTGGGGGCCCTGTGGTTAGGAAACTTACCTGGCATGTAGGTGGCAGGTTGAGCTTCACATCATTGCTTATAGAATGAAATTGCTTATAGGGCCTGGAACAGCTCCCCAGTAAATGAGGTGGTCTGTGATTACAGCAGGTACCTGGAATGTGGAATGCCCAGCTTAAAGTGTCAGGGGTGTGAGGGGCTCGTGTCTTCCTCTGAGCCATAGTGAGCCACAGCCACTAGATGCCTGATGTTCTAGGATGGGGATCAATCTCTTGCTATCTCAGCTTCAAAAATGTAGAAGCCTTTTTTCATTCCAAAATGGAAAACAAAGAAGGTTTTTTGAACATAACATTTCTTCCCTAGTATTTCTCTCCCATCTCTCATAATGATCCCATTGAGAAACTGATAACCCTGTGCCTTTGTAATCCTTGGCCCTTCTGAAATGGATGAGGCAAGACCTGTATTGGAATCAGATCAGCCATCTCGAATCACACAACTATAAGAAAAACATATTGCAAACTACAGTGATATTATAACACTCATGCTCTGCTTGAGATGCTGTACGATTAGTTTTCTATCCAGGCTATAATGATTTGGCAGACACCTCTAACACTGTAATCAGTTCAAAATTTAATGCTGTGTTAGCTAATAGTTACAACAATCAACCCAAAAGAGAAAATGCTCAGAAATCAAGAAAAAGAAAACTAATGAGGTGGTTCTGTGTTTCAGGAAGTAACATTATTAGAACTGAAAACAGCAGGGAAGATGCATTGTGGAGAGAGACTGTTCATAGGATCTATCCAGAACTTTTCCCGTCCTGTTTCCACTGACTCTTACCATTCTGGTTTCACCACTCTCAGGGTCCATGTTTGCAATCCTAGTTTCTTACACAATCATAAATGGTCCTAAGAGCATAAGGTAGGCTTTGTTTAAAATCCAAACGTATCACTGGGCTAACTGGATTCAGAACAAAGCAAAATCCACATTGTTTCTTTTCTGTGTCATTTTTCTAAAGTGGCTAAAAGCAGGGAATTGAAACATTTCAAAATGCATAGCTCAAGTAAAATACACACACACGCACACATGCGCGTACTTACTTTCAGCAAGTATGAAATTGTTATTTGCAGCCAGAAGATGGCTCTGCAATCATGCCAGGCAAGCTGAAACCATAGAGGTGCAGCATTCACATTTTTTTTCTTTTATCCTTTCAGTTCCCTTCTTCCTCAGTGGAAACACTCCAGTTCCTGTGAGCAGTAGTTTTACAAAAACTTTTTGTTACCATGGCAAAGACTCACTTTCCCCAAAGACCTTTTTTTTTTATTATTATTAGCTAGGACACAAAGACAGAACAGCCTGATGGCTATAGCTGGCTTCCACTGAAGTCAGTTGGTATCCTACTGCTGATTTCAGCGGGAACTGGTTAAAACCAAAAATAAGCTGCTTGGAAGATCCTTTCCTTAAATCCCTGTGGGTGGTGTGGATGGCAGATTCCTACACATGTCAGTCTGTGGTGAGCAGATTTTCTTTTTAATGATTGCTAAAAGCTATCAGCAACTGGTCTTTGACGTTACACAGGGATGCTGTTCAGAAATGGTGCTGAAGATGACATGGCATAATTTTCTTGTTTAGAATAGGATATTTTACTGTTGGTGTTTTAATATTTTGTAACACTATGAAAAGTTTATACAGCATGTGTTGTATCTGTCTTTGTCCCTTTGCTAAGTTACCAGCAGCTGTAGCACTATTTCAAAAGGATGCATGGAGTAACTTCAGACATCCTTGACACAAAATCCTGAGTAAAGCCCACATTTGGAAAAGCTACAATTTTTATCTTTTTTTTCTAAACAGAGATGTTAATTGGCAAGAAATTAAGTGAAATCAATGAAGTAACTCCATTGTGAGCCTCAGGTTAAATCAAAACAATGTCTATCATACCTTTTCTTGGCATTTGGTTTGAATTACTACTGTACAAGCAAAAGAAGGAAATTATATGTCTTGTCTACTTTATGAGAATTTTAACATGTGGAAACAAATTCGTTGTTGTGGACATTCTCCCACTGTGCTGATTTTAAAATTTCAAAATATCAATTATGGAGAACTGCTGAGTGTTTTTCTTTCAGTAGGAGAAAGCTATACAGGCAAGAGAAGAAACCCTTAGTAATTATTTTGGTTTACATTAATATAATAGTCAACACTTAGCTAATTTTGTCTATGGACACTGTTTTAAAATATTGAGTTATGGGCCTAGTTAAACACTGTTGTTCTATTTTTCTGCTAGTTGAAATTCAATTCAGTGTCACTTCTGTGGACTTGTAATGAAGTAATGTAGCAGCGAGTGAGGTCAATTCATTTTTACACACATGGAGCCTTTGACAGAAAGGTAATGCTTTTACTTTGATTTTTTTTTTTTTAACCTGTTCTCAGTGTAATTAAAAGGAATTTATCCTGACATGCTGGTCCTAAAGGACAGGTGGAATTTCAGGATCTCAAACTGCTTCCTTGTGATTTATTCATTTCATCATGAACATGCAGCCCTCCAGGGGGTGTGACATAATATTATAATACATAGTGTTCCTGCGTACTCGATTTTCATTTGGCTCTCTTATTTATCTGACAGATGCAGGGGCAAAAAAACCCACATGTAGCTGGAAAAATCCCCATGGACTACACATATGCAACTGCTAAAATGCACAGGTTATTTCAGTTAACACTGACATCAACTTATGTTGGAAATACTCCCTTCTGATTTGACTTTCTCTGGTGAAATAAGATGGTTTAGTGTCTTATTTCTGAGTCTACTTCCTGTAGTTGTGTTCTCCCAAAACAAATGTATCTCAAATCTCAATACCAACTGCTTTCTCAAAGGATATGTGCAATAACTCTTCCATGAAGCTGTGGGTTGCCTTTGCTCACAACAAAAGTTACAGAAAAATAGATAGGCTCTGCAAAAGATATCATTTATTTGTAATTCCAGAATAGATGCAGGATAATAGATGTTTTCCAAAAAAACCCTTGGAATTTAATTTAAACCTCTGGTACTGTTAAGGCAATACTTTTCAAAATCCCTCAAGGTTAAGTCTCCTTTCAGACAAAGTTAGATGAAGACAATGAGGCTTCTTCATTCTACACTTTCTCAAGTATCACTTGAAAGCTCATGTTAATGGAAGCAGTTATTTTGTAAGTCTTTTACTAGAGGAAAGCAGGAACCAGCTCACCTGTTATTTTTTTTACAAATATTTACATATAATAATAATGTATTCATACATAAAGAGTAATTGCTGCAGGTCTGTCCATTAAAATGTGCATCAGCAATTCAGCCATTTGGTTACTGCTTATCTTGGTGTGGCAGTCTAAGCTGCCCCTAATAAGATTCTGTCATAAAGTGCCACTGAATACCAGTGTATTTTTCATAATATAAAAGCCAAATGTGGGTACTAGCTTGAGATAATTTCGTTTTCTGTTCCTCCTTGTTCCCTTTTTAATTTATATTATACCTTTTTTTCTGGTGATAGAAGAGAATATCACTAATGATAAACCCAGAAGGATACAGGGGCATCAGTTCCCCACTCATGTCAGTTACTGTTATACAGGTGTAGCAAATTCAGTGGACTTAGTTTTAATCAGAGTTAAAAGTTGCTTATAAGTCACTTGGTTTACAGAGGTACAGAATATGGATGAATGACCATGAGACAAGCTTCATCCAGCCAGAGCACAGAAAAATGCTATATTAGCCTCTCAGAAATTCCCAGAAATCATCAGTGATGGCAACCGACATGTTCAGTCTGATCCACAGAAGACAACAGCCTTACAGAACACACTTATTCCTTCCTCTAAAAGGACTGAGTTAGATCTTGGTCAAACTGGAACACAGTTTAGGTAGGATATTACACCTGCTGCCAGGGTCAAATGTGATGTCTTAAGCCTCATGAGCTACCAAGTTTTTTACTCAGACTGCAGGTAAGCAGTTTGTTGACGGCTCTTTTCATCCTTAATGTGGAAAAGTGCTTATGTAGAGCAGAGAAAATTGCAAAAAGCAGATGTTACTGTTATTGAACTCCTTAAATTCAATTCTAAGTAATATGGACTATACTACTCACTGCAAAAAGCTGAGGCCTCTGTAAGCAAAATATACCATAGGTACATGTACAGCAACTGCTAATACTTGTTTTCTTCTTGAAACACCTGCTCAGAAATACATTAGATAGCTAGCTTGTATCAAGAATAGCAATTGCCATTTTTCTTCCTGTTTATGCAGCTTTATAGCCTAATTGCAAGCATTTAGGTTCTAAAGTTGGTGCCATTACTACAAAATCATTTTGGAAGCTTTGCCATCTCCATGGCAACTGGCTTACATATATTAAACATTTTGATACACCACCAATGCATGATGGTATTCTTAATTTGAGATATTAATTTAATATATCATTGCTTTACACTGGAGTTTACATGTTTTATCTTTTTGCTATAATCATGAGAAAACTTTGATGCTGAATAATGGCTTGCTAAAGTGTAGCACACGCGGTGAAGTAACTACCACAGGATGAATTAGCATGGACTAAGAAACGCACGGTCTCGCGTTAAACAAACAGATGGGAAAGCACTACGTAATGTTTTTTGTGGGTCTAGGTAAGCTGTACTTCTAAGATACCAGCAGAATCTTTTCCAGTTGTATAAATGTTGCACGGACAATTTACCCTGCTCAGGCAGATTCCACAGAGATCAGCAGCTGGGATCACTTAAGCCAGAGGTGTGCTTTCCTAGCAAAATGTTCGGAGAAGGGGCTGAGGCAGGACCAAAGCCTGCCCACCAGCACCGAGGTGAGGTGCAATATTGCCGAGTAGAACATGTGCGGGGTATATATGGTGCGGGGGGGCCTTCTGTCGGCTTTGGTGAGCAGGTGTCCAGGCAGTGCTCTCACCCTCGTGGTGGGACAGAGAGGTGGGACTCAGGTGAGCATTCCTCCTGTTTCACATGGATCAGTTGTCTTTCCAACAACCACCAGACAAAATCCAGAGCTGAACAAACTGGCACGAAGACGGCTGCTGTCCCTAGGAATGCCCGTTTCAACCATTCATGTGTGTGGGTGAAGTAGGGTCTGTCTTACATCCACGGAGCTGAGCTGGACAAACAAACTGCACTGGGTGACAGCCGACTATAGATCAATTTTCCAAGGACAGGGGGAGCCTGGAAGCCAGCTACATCCACCAGGATTTTCCAGGAGCAAAACTATTATGCTCTCACACGGGGCTATGACAAAGCCCCATTGATCTGAAAATTCCAAATTCTTACTTTATCTGTAACTTTCTGAATGAACTGGCAAATAATGTGCAGTGTAGTGGAAATGTAAAATATTACCCTGCTTCAAAGTGTATTAATTTTTTTTCTGAACTTTTCAGTTTATGTATTATTAATGCCATTGTAGAGCAAAGGCTTTGTGCTGGCATAGGGGTGGAGATGAGGAGAAAATGCAGCAGTATTTACAAATAGATTCTGCAAACTGTAGTTCAAAAGAGATGACATCTTCTGTAATTGCAGATAAGTATTTTCTTATTTGTTTTCTGCCAGAAATATATTAAATTATACTTACTGCTCCTAGCTAGTCTGTAAGCCTTTTTTCGTACTGGCCAGACTCCCATTCCCAGCAATCCTTTAAATTCCTCATTTTTCATGCAACTACCTTGATTATCTATGCTGTTAGTGTGCTCAGTGGCTTTTTGTTGGTAGAACGGATCCCAAGAGTATCATTCTTTTTATTACATTTCACCGATGTGTGGATAGAATAGTTCTTCCTCTTTGGAGGTCACAGAGAAATGATCTATTTACTTCCTTCTAAATGGAGGATAATTCTGTTTTTGCTTGGCACTGAAACTTTTCTATCAGACACCTTCCTGGAGACAATACTATAAAAGCCAGATTTTTAGCAGATTTGAACACTTTCTGCAGTTCCCCATTGAAATATTGAATTAGATCTGAAATGATTTTCTTCTGCACTAGTGTCATTTTAAGAGTGCTTTATGCCAGGGCCTTTGAAGCCAGATTTCATCCCATGGTGACTTCTTACATGTAGACTCTCAAAAGCAAATTTTACAATAGACTTACTAACTGGCCCTTGGTTCCGGTTGTGCTGCTTGCAGGCTCAGTTAAAAAGCAGGCTCGATGGGTATAAGACCATAAGCACATGCTCTTTTTAAAATACAAACCGTAAAGCTCCTCTGTAATTTCTACTCCCCCAAAGCTGCATTCTGCTCTTGCCAAATGTATATGTTAAGAGGATGAGTATACCTCTTATTAGGAGATGTGAATGAAATGAGGAGTGGATTGTGCTGATTAAGACGCAGGCATACAATTCTGCATACTGCAGCTGATAAACTAAAATTACTTGGTAGGCTGGGGATTGGGAATGGATGAATACAACTGCCTAATTGAGATATTTTTTCTTTTTTAAATCACTTTGAAAATACTTGTGACTCCCTCCTTTTGCCTCCTCTGAGCCTTCAAGTTTTTACATGGTAACCAGTTTTGACTTGATGCAATCTCTCTGAAATCAGTGGAGAATTTTAATTAAATACAATAGTGTTTAGAACAGGATCCAAATGCTTAGTATTGGGGGAAAAAAATAGAATCTTTGTGTAGTTTTCAAATGGTTTTTCATTCCAGAAATGCACAAAACCCTCCGAAACTGTGGATGTTCTCCTGATAGATATATGGGATTAGGATTATAGGACCTCAGTGACCAGCCTCAGGCAATGAGGATCCCTTTCTGAACAGTGGGGAATGAAGGCAGTAGCTGATCCAATCAGTAGTTCCCAAGCTTCCTATGACCTAAAGATTTGAATAAACCACTAATTCAAGAGTTTCATTTTCCTTTACAAAATACAATAATATTTCACAAAGTTTTTAAAATCTAGATTTCTTTATGAAAATCCACAGTCAATAAAATTTTGCAAAGTATGTTCTTTGCTTCAGTGCATTTTTTCAGGTATGAGAAAACAAAAACCAGACAGTTTTTACTTTTTTACCTAAGATACACATTTGAAGTTTTATTTCTCCTCTTCTGGTAGATACGTGTGTATAAAGTTTAAGATAAAACTTTAGAAAACCAATACCAACTTTTTAGATCCAGTGAAACATACTAAATAAATAATGTATAAAAAAATTGCAGCATATTTATCATGGGATTGTGAGGCAGGTTAATCTATAATATGAAAGATGGGTCTCTTGTCCAGTTCCAGTAAGGCCAAACTAACTTCCCTGGCTTACAGTAACTGGTAAATAGTAGGATATAAATGGTTAGGATACATCAGGATGATGTACGGTATAGCTATGCAGCAGCTTATAGTATTGCAGCCTTTATCTCCACTGCATATATTCTGTGGCTTAAAAATCATGCTTAATATTAATATGACTTCCATGGGGAATAAAAATAGAATACTATAACTAAGTAATGCAAATATATTTATGAACTCATTTTCTTTCCAACATGTCATATTAATAATGACCATCTTTCTTTCATTTACTATATAAAAAACTCAAAAATGTATGAGTAGGATTTACACCTATTAAAAATTACTTTTAGCAATACCTAAAAATAGCCTATTATGTTACTACATTGTTTTTTTCTGTTAAAAAGACACAAATCTGAAACCTAGCAAGATCATTTCTTAACTGTTTAATAGTGACTCAAAAGTCCTAAAAGGAGATGTGGTCACAGAAAGAGTGGGCCATAGTCACATTTCATATCAGTATGAAAAAATCCTACTGTTTATATGTATCTGGTGTTCAAAATTTACACTTTATCCTCATTAGGGGTAAAGGTACAGCATCAATGTTACACTTTACCTGTGCTACCGTGGGCCATCACTGATAGATGTAGTCTGGCTTTGCTTGCTCCTACTCCTGCAATTCACACTCAGAAGGATTAGCAGAAATGCAATCACAAGAATACTTGGTTTCAGCTTGCTAAATTGTTGGAAAAATATTTCCTTCTGAAAAACTGGTAGGTTTTTGATAGATGGACAAATCAAGGGAAGAGGAGGGAAAAGCTGAGACACCCTTGGTGTTTGCTGTCACACCAACTTGGGTGAGTATAGAATCAAATCCTAAGATAAAACCAAAATGACCCAATGTTCTGAAAACATAGTGTTACAGAAAACACATCAATATCTTTTGCTTCAAAAAGAGTGCTTCTGCAAAATTTTTCTACAAAATGGATGAAAAAAATTTTCCTTTTAATTGAGTCATTGTTCTCCAGTCTTTCCAGTATGGCTTATTTTAAAACATAATACCTAGTGAAACAAAGCAGGAAACTTCATTTTGCCAAAAAATATTGATCTTTCAAACCTAACATTTTGTCCCACATGTAGGAACATTGAGATATTTGACAGAAAAAAGACAGCAGCCAATAGCTCAGACTTAGAGAGAGTTGGGGAGAGGTAATGGACTTTGTTATGTTTGATTCTGCCATAATAATTCATTATCAAATTGCAAAAATATTTTCTTCAATGTAGTATTTTAATATGGAGGCTGAAACTCTCTGAAAAACAAATGAGAACATGACCAGCAAGTCCTGGTGTGAAAAATGAGCGTGATTTTTGCAGATGTTTGACACCACATCTGCTTACTGTTTGGCACAAAAACCCCTGGTCTTTTAAAATCATTTGTGCCATAGACAGTCAAATTTAGATATGTCAATATCAGGAACATACACAAAGTACATATGGGCAAGCAGAATATATGATATCTAAGAATCCACAAAATAAATGAAAAACTGTTTGTGGAAAAAAAACTTTTAAAAAAATCATCATAGAAAAATGTATAGGCATATTTAATTTGGAACTGCTCCTTGAAGGTGGTTAAACTAACAACTGGTATTAAGTACAGCAATGCTCTGGACTATTTTTTGTTGTTGTTAATGCTGAATATTGATATTCATTGTGAATGTTTTTCAGAAGTGCCAAGGAATCAGAACCCTGTTTTCCAAGGTACTGAACAACCATGCAGAGAATTTCCAACCTTGACTAGATGTTGATAGTTATATATATTAAAACCTTAGATGTTGATAATTATATATATTAAAAAACAAAACCCAAACCATCCTAAAATGAAGCTTGAGCTAGTGCAGTATTTGTAATTACCTGGAAGTGTTTAGGAGCTAGCTTTCATCTTTAGTAATGTAGGGCTCCACCTCTGAGTGGCAGATTTTGTGAAAGCTGGTGAGCTTACTGCTTTTTATCTGTTCCTTGGAGTGTAACCATGTTAAGAAAATACCTAAATATGGCACTTCATCGGCATTGCTTGCATACTTCACTGATAGATGGACTGAAATAAGGAAAATTAGGCTTTCAATGGAGAAAATAGCTAGGAATATATAGTAAGAATTTCGGTAAGAACACCAATTTGTAAGAATGCTATCATCTGTAAAAGGACCATAGTCAGCTTGGATGGGAGATTTCTCCATCCTGCATTTGATTAGTAACTGCAGGTAGCAGTGTGACTGTGGTTCCTATCATGACCTTTTACAGAAGTTAGCATCCCTCTTGTTTAAGTATCGGATAGTTTGTTTCTGCTTGTGGCATAGGAAATCTTAGAAAATTTATTACAGGTTGAAGCAGAAAGCAGTGATTACAAATCTAAAAGCAAATCATAATTCTGACAGTGAGCTTCCTTTGGAAAATAGCATATCATTTCATTTTATGACTTGTTCCATCAAATAACATGGAAGACATTAATACAAGGTGATATTTGTCACAGTACATCATCCTGGAGATTGACAAGAATCAGAAAGGAAAACAGCAAAGCAAATTCAGGCTCTGAACTTCTAAGGGGATGTGTATGGGCAGAGAGTGATGTCAGAGTACAAATAAATATGCAAACAACAACACTGATTCTTTTGCAAGACTGGGACAAAAACATGTTAAAATGACAAGAACCTAAGGAGCTACATGCAAAAAGGCATGCTTACAGAAAATGTGTGAACTATTCCTACTGCTTGCCCTGAAAACTCGGTACCTTCTTTTATAAGTAACCCACAAAACATTAAATACTTTCTAATGATCCAGCTAATACTATAAATATTTATATTCAGAATGAATTTCACAAAAGAGGGAGATAATACATCACAAAATATGAACACCAGTTTCATTTTTTTTCATGGTAATAATAGATTAAAAATTCCATCCTAAAAAAGAGAATCGATCAATGAAACTCTCTGCATATTCTTGAGCGAAATTCTTTGGAGATGCAGTCAATGAAGTTTCCATTTATTATATTGTTTTTTAACCCTGTGATGATGCCCATTTTATCAATGGTCATGGCAACACACAGCCACAGCAGACTTCTGTTATAAATAGCTGGCTGTGAAGCAGATGCGTAGTGGATACCATATCCAGTGACAGCTGTAGTGGCTCCTAGTGAACTGGTGAAACCATGTAGCAATTATATTTATTGTGGTTAGAGGGGTCTATCCTCTTGTCTTATCACTTTTTAAATTCCTTTGTACTTTGGTTCTTCACAGGGAATTATAGAATTCAGATATGTGTTAAATGAAAAAAAGTCTGTTACTTGAAGCTGGCAGCTCAACCATTTCTTTCGAGTTAGATCTTGGAGATGCTGTTAGATCTTGTACTGTGAGATAATATCTGCATTTGATCTTTCTGTACCATTCTGGCAACCTTTCTTTATTGTGAACATTGATGGCCTATTACTCTTGTTTACTTGTTTTTACTAGTATTTATTTTGCTAGGTGATCCTCTCTTCTATTGCCTGTAAGAAGGCATCTTGCTGGAAAATACAAGAATTGACTGAATCACCTTTATTCATTCCTTTGTGGGCTCCTTCAAAAATGTCAAGTGTTGACTTGGAGAATGGGCAAGAAATATAAACTGTTTTTCCACGTAATATGGGTCTGCACAGGATTTTTCTATTCTGAGGGTGTTTGGTTGTTTTTTGTTTTGTTGTGTTGTTTTTTTTTATAATCTGATAGTCTGATATTTAAATAAGACTTCTCTGAATCTGTAGTTATGTGTATCCATGCTGGAACCTTTTTGCTTAGACCACTTTGGCAATTTCCAATTATTTTCATGCTGGAGTGGGTTTTAAGCAAGAGGTTAAGAGATCCACAAAAGAGCTGCTGTGTGGATACCACCTGATCCTAACTATTTTTTACTAGTCAAATTATTGATTTATTTGGAGTATCATCTGTTGGTACAGGAGATCAACAGTTTCATCTCCTCTGAAGACTCTCTCCAGCGAAGGGAAACTTCTTAATTGCCTCTTTAGAGAAAACAATGCAAATGATTAATTTAATTCTTCTGCAGTGGCCTTTGGTTGTTTCCTTTTTTGTTTCTTTTACACTTAAGTCCCTACCAGCCTCTCTCAGGACCATGGGTGTGTTTTGCCAGCCCTGGCGGGTTAGCTGCCACGGCTCAGAGCCAGCTCCGACAGGGTGCAGGTGTGTGGTGGCGAGATGGCTCAGCGGAGGCCAATGCCTCCCCTGCTCCCCACCTGCTTTTGAGCTTAGGCTCTCACCCTTGTCTTCCACCTGCATCGTAGCTATCCCTGTGCCTTTTATCCCTTGACCCTGCCAGCCTGGCTTCTTCCCTGCTTGACCCCAATCATCCCCCTTGCTGCAGGCTTGCAGGTGATACCTGAACACCCGGCAGCTCTCCCCATCCCTGCCGCTGCCCCGCTCACAGCCTGCAGGGCTACACTCTTGCTTGAGAGGGCTTTGTTCAGCCAATGTGGCCGAGATGATTGGCTCTTGAGGTGACTTTTATGAATTTAGCATATTGTTCCTTAAAATATTTTTTTTCAGACTTTTTTTTTTTACTTCTAATAATTCCCTGTGCTCTGCTGCCGACACATGCAGCATTTGAGGGGGAGGATGTTTTGTGGACTCCGCTTTGGTTGCTGTTCCACGATTACTTTTATGCAGCTTCTTTACTGGAGACCCACACAGAGGCTTTAAAGTTATGTTAAAATCTTTTAAGTGCATGTGTGTATACACATATAAAAAAATATAACCTGTCCATAGTAACGCAGCTACTACATTGAGTATTTCTAATACAGATTTCATGCAATGTACTGTATTCTATACTACATATTTTAAGTATGTTTGTAGGTTAACATAAATACTATAATTACATACAGCAAAGATATAGATTACTGCCATAAAATTGGTTTATTCTGTTTTGATACTATGAATCTTACTATTTGTGGGACATCAGATGAATTTTGAGGAATGCCTCATTGCCTATAATTATTTGTCCAATAATTTTATCTTTCTCTTACTTTCTACATCTAGGGACAAATTCCAGCCTGTTTAATTTCAGAGACATTTGCTTGAAGAAAGAATATAACGACCGTGAACAAAATCATCATTGTTCTACAGAGGCAAATATTCAGATGTCTGCTTCTGCCATTCGCACTCACGTGGATAGCAGCTAACTCTGCAGGTAGATCCATATTATTTAATGACACTAGAAACATTTAAAAATATTTATTCATTTACTATCTCATAAAACTTGATTTTTGGACGTATTAGCCTATAAATATTCCAGTAATAATAATAAATCCCCCACATTTATTTAGCACCTCTCTTCCTAATGCAAAATGTATTAAAATTTAGTCCTTAATGATATATCATATTATTTATTGCTTCTTGAATTTCTGTGATAACTCTAAAATGCCTTAAGTCACCATGAGGTTTTTGAATTAAATCGCGCAGTTTAATACCTTTATGTTGTTCTAAAGTAAGTGTCCAGTCAGAGTAATTTCCTCACAATGTCTGTAGCAGAGAAAGAACAGCATTCTATCCTAGTTCATTCTTTGGTAAATTTTTAATTTTTTTATTGAAACTGAAATATGTCTTTTAATAAGTTAAGTTCAAGAATCCGAGTATTTTAAGTTGTAATGTAAGGGGGGGAAACCAATGTCTTTTTTCAAAAAGTAAAGTTTTAATGAAGGGACATGAATCAGTCACAAATTGTATTCTTCTCTTGTATCATAATATCAAAAATAGAAAAGCAGATATTAATCATAGAAGTTCCTAAAAATACTGTATTTTAATCACGTGCCTTATGAATAATTTCATTTTTGCAGACTTAGAGTTTTATTATGCTTAGTGGATTAGTGGCAGGGGTGATTGCGTTATCTTCTGTGTGTGCCTTGGTGATTGAGATGCAGGTGTGGATGGCAGGCTTGTGGGGAACCAATGCCAGTGGGCTTTAGAAACTGCTGTTGCGTGCCAGCAAGGAGCTCAAGAAAACATAGCTTTGGAAACTTGCATGCTATCAGCCTCGACAAAGGTGACACTTGGAATTAAAACTATTAGGTTTTACCACCTGAGGAATTTCTGGTACGTGGCAAATGTAAGCGCACAAACATGGTTATCTGCAGGTAGATCTGTGCATCTTTGGTGTGCCACATCTTATATAGCAGGGCCTAGATACTCCTGTTGTTACAGAATACTTCCTGCAACTCATGATTTGGTGTGGATTAATTTTATTTCAGAACCTGAAAGTGCATGTGCAGGTGGTTCTGGAGGAGGTTTATGACAAACTTAAAGCTAGTGCCAGGTTCCATGGGAAATTCTGGTTTAAATGCCATATGTATCTCTGTATTTGTGACTGAAGAGGTGAATTTAATGGTTGCTGTGGTTCTCATAAGAATGTTCTTTTAGGGAATTCAGAAAAGGTCAGTTTTCTTCTGCTACAGAAATCTGGTTTATTGGGCAGAACAAGCAGGCTTTAGATGGTTGGGGTTTTTTATTCAGAACTAAGACCTGTAAAAAGAAAGAAAAAAAAAAAAAAAAAAAAGGGTGTATTTTGCAGCTTCCCGAGGCTCACCCCACAGTTATTCTGCCTAAGAGTAAAAGCGATTTGATAGCTGAAAGAGATCAGATAATTATAGGATATACTCATAATATCACATTCTTCCCTTCCCTTCCCGCCGATTTATTCTTTTCCAGAAAACGTTCTCACAGATGCGGTTATGCTTCCATTTGGTTGTGCACTGGGCTAATACTGGTTCTAATTTATGATATAAGGTAGTGGGTCAAAATAACCAGGTGTGCCTTGTCAGACGATACAAGTTGATGTGTTGTCAGTTTAATGACAATGCTGGGATTAGGGTGACCCAATACTTTCCTGCTGTGGCTGGGCAGAAGTTTGGAAAACTGCAAGCTGCAGACCTAAGTGAGGAAAAAAGCAGATTGGAGTATTGTGATAAATTTCTATGTGCTTCTTGCATTAAGTTAGCCTGTCTGAAATTCATGATGAATTTCTATGTGAAAAGTTTAATTATATGTCAAGAATGGCAGTTTGTACAGGACGTAAGAATAAGCACCGAGATGTGCACTGTTGTCTGTAGAGCTGCCTCAAGATATATGCATAACTTGGACATAAACGCCAATGATAAATAAAGCACAATTTAAAATAAAAAAAGTATCTAGAACCCTATACAGTACAGGTCATATGGAGAGGTATGTCAAATTCCCTAATCATAAGGTGAATTATTCAGTCAGAGGACTAAGGATAACAATAAGAAAATGTTTGAGGAATGAGAGGCAGATCTTTTAGCTCAGAGCTAACCAGTACATTTTGAGCTTCTGGAAATATGGACATAGACTTGGCACTTTCATGGATTGTATCTTCTAACACTTTATCCAAGGCTGTTCTTACCTAGGTAGAGGAGTCTGAATATGTTTTTATTGTCGTGGTACAGATGGAAATCACTGAGTGCAGTTAAGGTCTGCAGAGCACTTCCACAGAAGATACTAACAAATGTTTAGGCATACACAGGATTGTAAATAAAAGCTGTCATTTGAGATTTTATTCCATCACTTTGTCTCTGAGTCTTATCTGGATGGCAGTTGCTGAAATGCTGATCTCACTGCAACAGAACTCAACTTTTACTCTGCGGCAGGGCACTTTGAAACTTTTTTCTTATTATGAGTAATTAGTAAAATACTAGAGATTTTGAAATCCCAGTTCTCAAACAATTCTGCTTCAGTTTGAAACAGAAAATTCAACTCTGATAATTATCTAAATGTGACATAGACAGTTGACTTTGTGTATTGTATCTCATACAGTGTTAAAACAATTGGGAGAATGCATTAATACCAAATCAAGAGAGCAGTTGTGGTTTAATTGTCTTCAAGAGCAGCGTGATCATCTGAAAGTCAAATATGTTTTGGCCTTTTGGGGAAAGGTACAGTTTAGCAGTCATGTGACCCTTTCGCACAGAAATAATTGTCTGGTTTTTATGCTGCATAAAGGTTAGAGTTTTTTCACTAATAATGGATTCCTGATCTTTGAATGCTGGACTTCAGCCTATGGTAGTTAACTGATAATTATTTTCAAACCCAACAGGCCAAAATGCTTATATATATTTCGATAGTAGCTGCAGACAAAACAGAATAAAAAAGAATTGCTTTTGTCTTTGCATGAGTTGGTGTATTTTGTAAAGGAAGAGTGTTATACAATAACTGCTCATTTGAGAAGTAATTAACCTTCTTATTCTATTTGCATTATTAATGTACTACAGTTATCATAACGTTCTAATGTATCTGAATTTCTATTAATGTTTTCTTCGCTAAATAAGTAAGAGTGAATTGAGTAAAGAGATGACATTTGTTTAATTGTTCATCAGAATACTTTTTTCCCTTCATCCAAAGCCCTGATAGTTTGTTAAATAGAAACCCTTAAATGGATGGCATTTCATGATAGGTTTTGAACCTAATTATATCAAATGTCATAGCTTTATTTATTTAAAAGGCTTTTCAAGATTACTATACAAAGGGAAAAATGTGTTTTCTTCCTTTTAAAGTGCTTAAAATTTTCTATTAAGTTCTCCTAATTTGTTTAGCACTTTCACAAATACCCTCAATCAGGTTTACTTTTAGAATCCTTTAAAAATGTTTCCTTTAAATGGTAGATAGTCTTGTAATGCTGTTTACTGCTATTGCTTCTTCCCTTTATGAAAAGATCTCCTGGAACTGGAATCAGTGTAATTCTATGTTTGCTCCAAAAGCCTTGGCATACTTTGCAAGCATTGGAGAGAACAAATGTTGTCACATCAAAGAAGTTATGACCAAAGTAATCTATGTAATTTAATAGGTTTTGCTTTAATTAAAAGATACCAGGTAAACAGAAGATTTTAAGCTCTGTGCAAGGCGTGTATACTTTGAGGGAAGTAACTCATTTTATTAGTATGTGCATTGGCTGTAACCTGGGACTTCTACAGCTTTGTAGAGTACCAAGAGGGAGAAAGAGGAGCCTAAGGACTACTAAGCATGTAGAAATAGCAAGACTGCTGCATCAACAGCACCATGTGACAGGAGCAAGTAAGAGGAGTTTGGCTTTAATTGCCTTATTCCACAGCATTTGAATTACTCTAGCAAGAAACGTGGTATTCAACTATGACTTCATAAAAACTAGGAAAAAAAAAACCAACCACCAGGAGGAAAACGATAACTCAAAATGTTAACAATTGTTATTGAAAGACAATAAGGTTTTTTTTTGTTTTCAGAAGTTAAACTAATGATCAAAGCAACTATTGAAAAACAATGTAGAAAGTGTGTTCAAGAACACACAGGCCCCCACCCCCAAATAATGATTTATTTTTTTCTGCAAAAATGAGTTTACTCTCCATTGAAGGCAGCGATGGAGACTTCAACCAGCTCTAATGGCATTGCCTAACATGTAATTTCTTATGAATCCCTAGGGTTTCTGCAGGAGGTAAGCAAAGAGAAATCAGGTGTCTTTAATCATTCTATAATGTCCTGTTCTGAATTTCCCCCTGGAAAAGCTCAATTAACTCTGAACTACAGAAGCATGGCTTTTTATTTTTTTTTTCTTTCCCCCTTTCTTTTTAAAATGGGTTTAATAGCATTACAGAAATGCTTTTATGCATGACCACCCTTCTCCTTGGGATACTGTAGCATTTAATGAACCCTGGTCAATATGTCTGACTTAAACAAAAACCTCAACAATTTGTGAAGCTTCCATCTTCAGATCATCGGGTGACTACTATAGTTCACTCCAGACCATTTGTTTTTTATTGCTTTATCCCAAGAGTATTTTAGAGGGCTAGTATCTAACTGATTTTTTCCACAGGTTCTTCCTCAAAGCTTATACATTGAAATTGGAGAAGCTTCACTGATTTATACCTCTTAAGTCATCCTTTCAGAAGGATGCATAGTAGACCAATACTATTGTGGTAAGCTGCAAACATAATGGTGGAAACTGAATGAAATAAGGTATTTTTTTCTTAATATTTGAAGTCCTCACTTGCTTTGAAATCTGAACACTTTATTTCTCAAAGAACTGTTTCTAAGAAGCGCATTTAACATCATATTTTTCAGCACTCTTAGCTTGTGCATAATGACTTACTTGCAACTATGAAATGCAGCTCAGAGAGCCTCCCAACTGTAGGGAACTCAGAAATAGATGTGGTCTGTGTATTTCTTCTAAAGTATTTTAACTTTACTGATAAGAAATAGGTAAAATCTCTTTTAATATTAAGTTTCTATCTGGTAAATTGCGTGAAGTATTTTAACTGTAGCAGGTGTGCGCATCAGAACATTTTAGTTGTAAAGTTATGAGTCTTTCAATTTTTAGTTACTGCATTGCATATAAAGTCAGGTTTATTTTGTTAGGATTCTCAAGTCCTTCAAGTTCTGAACAAATGCCACCCCCCAACAGATTTGAACTAGAAGCTGATGCTCTATGTTGCCACATTTGAAAGCTACCCTGTTGGGAAAAAGACAGCAGGTTTCTTAAATAACCTTAGCTACCCTTTACCTTTCAGCTTTAAACACTTACATATAAAAGTGTTGAACTCTTCACCAAGGGAAAGATTCTCTTACCATTTCTGTCTCACATGAATCTGCTCGTTGGCTGATATTAGAAATATGCCAGTACTAAACTACGATTGAGAACTACATCTTGAGAACTACTGTAACAGTTGTTGGTACCAGTTTAAATCTCTGAGGCTCAAAATGAACAAATCATTTGGCAGGGGGTGTTATTTGAGTTCTTGCTAATTATTTCTTAAAAGGTTCTGCAATGATCAGTGATTGTTTCCCTGCTTTCTTTCCCAAACCTTTTCAATTGTCTTTTAATTTCATACCTTTACCCTTTTCCAGATCACACCAGAATCGTCTGTTACATTTTTAGAACATCTGTTCCTGTAGTATTTTTACCTTGACCGTAAGATCACAATTATAATCTGAAACCGCTATTAAATTATCCTGCATATGTTGCAAATATCATAAAGATGTTTTAAAAAATATTGCTAGGTTTACAGGCATACTTTAGTGTCTAGGGTTAAAAATAACTTATGTAGCATAATAGCCTGAACGGATTTAAACTCTGTTTCACTACTTATTGGTACATTCTCTTTTATAGCTTAGTATTAAAGTAATGTAGAGAAATAACAGCACTTTACAATTTCCCCAACTCTTTCTGGAAGAAATTCTGTCTGCAGGAAAGAAAGCATTGGCTGGGGTATCCCAAAGCTTGCTGGTACCATACTAAACATTTGTTAGACGACAGAGGCTTCACTAATTTATGATGAAGCCATGCCTAATTAAGCATTGCTTCTGCTGTCTTGACCTCTTAGCCACAACTTGAGACCTAGCTTCACGCTACCTGTGACAATTTGTCCAATACATTGCAAGGCTAGCTTTACAATTTAAAGAAGTCCACAGAGAAATGCAAAGGTAGGAACTAAATCTGTCTGTGAAAGGTTAGTAATCAGTATATCTAACCAACATATTTCTGACCATGGCATAATTCTACAAATCACTTCTCTTAGGCTTTTTAGACCTCTGTTGGAGAGAGCTGTAGGGAAAAAGCTCACAGACTTTTTTGCCTCCCATGATTTTGCCCTTCCTTCTTCAAATCATACTGGCAACCGGTGAAGAGTGTGAATGAACTTTTTTTTTTTTTTTTCCTCTCCCTTCCAGTCACAACCACACTAACAAATTCTTAGTCCTAAAAAATTGATTTTTATTTTGGTGGCAGTTGTCATAACAATGAAAGGCTGGGATATTACATTAAAAGAGGGAACTTAAGAACTGACAGTGGCCTGAACTTTAAGAGCACACCAGTATTCTTTAGCTTCTCTGAAAAGTTTTCAGAACTTTCCAACATCATTCATAAATCCTGACATCTCAGCTTAACTACACTATAAATGAAACTGCTTCTTAACTCACCTTATCACATAATTTCCCTAAATTCAAATAATTTTCAGACTTAGAACTGGCAAAATATTTGTGTAATGTCTGAAATATTACAAGTATTGCTGTATAACTATTCTCTCAGGACTGTGGATGACAATACTTACCAGAACCGACACGCAAGTTCAAAGAATTCATTTCACAATAATTTTAGATCAATGTTTTTAATTCCAAACCTTATCTGCAGATCTTCTGTCTTTCACAGTTAGCACCTTTAAGAATAATAGAAAGAGGAATAACATAAATGCCAACTACTAACACCACTGCAGAATGAAACCAAAACATCTGTATTTGGTTGGATTATTTCTTCCATTGTATATGATACAAAAATCTCCATGGCCCGAGGCACCTATTACTAATGGAAGAACTGAGGTAGAAGATTTATTTTTTTCTTTTAAAGTACTTAAATATCAGGACACTCAGTCAAAGCACATTTTTTGGATTTACATTACCAGGCGTGAAATGGTGAGGGCTGTTTGCACAGTGGAGCTTGTCATCACACCCAGAGTGTCAAATTTATACTCAGAAGGCCCAAACACCTGATGAAATATTGGTGCCATCCTCATTCATTAGGGATGAGTACAGTTGTCAGTAAAGAGCCGTCCGATTATTTCTGTGTATCAGAGATTTTCCATCTTTATATATCAAGGGGAAAAAGGGCTAATGGAGATCCTGTTATTCTCCAGTTCTCTCCCTACTCTCGATCTGAATTAATTCCGTGTCACCTTCTTCCATTTTCATGTGTCCAAATAAATTTCATCAAAGGTAGTAGCAGAACAAAGAAGAAGTAGAAATCCTGTTTAATTGCAGGGTTTGTACATGAGGATTCAAATGAAAAAGCATTACTTTAGGAATGTTCTAAATATCTTTTAGTCAAATAGAGATTAAATACACGTGTTGTATGTTCTATCAATCTAATATTATTAAACCTAATCAAATTTAGGAATAGATGCAATACTAAAGAAAGAAAAGGACATCTGCATTGATTCTGAATCTCCAGGAAGCATTGATTTAGAAATGTATGTAATTTTCTGTCATCATACTTGGGGATTAAGGTCTGCACCATTCTCTGTAAATCACTTGTAGGTATATTTATGAATTGCAATTGTTTGCTTAAAACCAGATGGTGCTCTGAGAATTCCAGAAGGTGTAATGTGTATCTAAAAGATTTATTTTCTATGTACAGATAAACTAGGCACTCTTTCTACTCCAGTTTCATGAACGAGAACATCACATATTTGCAATGGGTTTGTGCAGACAAACTGTTCAGAGACAGAGGTGTTTAGGCTTCACTGCCTGAAAATAAAGATAATGAGGGTAGAAAACTGTAGTAGAATGGTTCCTTTTTTTCCTGGCAGTTCCATATATTTCAAAATACCCGCTTCTTGATATAGGAAGATTGGTAGATTTAGCATGTTTATGTCCCAGGACTGCCAGCAACTGTATCCAGCCTGTACCAAAGGGGAGAGGACATAGAGATGAAAGACTAGTCTCTAGAGTTCGAATCACTTCAAATTATTTCTTGCTGTTGTTGTTCTTGGCCATCTTTGGAGGTTTTATTCAGTCCCTGGGAGGAAGAAAACCCCAACCTCTCCTCTCCAAATAAACATTATGCTGGACTATGAATAATGTAATGGAATTAAAAAAAAAAACCCAAAACGCACAACCCAAATACCACCACCTATGTTCTTGATATCTTATGGACATAAGATGCATTTGGGAAGATGTTTTGTAATTTATGGTACTGGAATTAAAGCTGTCATCTTTTAAATGTTTGCAGATCATTCAGAGCTGATGGATTGCTAAAGTGTTTGCATATAATGAATATGAGATTACATAGATAATGCAAAGCATATCCAATTCTAGGCTGATGTCCCCACTCCCATCTTTCACCATTCTTTTCTGTCTTTCTATGAAGAGTAAAACTAATCAGAATGTACGTATATATATACATATATATATATATATACACACACATATATATATAAAAGAAGGTAGCTCAAATCTGCAGGTGATGTTTCAGAATGGAGGGAAATATTAATTTTAAAATATTATTTTTAAAGTATTTTCCCTTTTCCTGAAAGTAAAGAATTCTACTTCAATGGCTTAGAACACCTACCTTGCATGCAATGGGAGACTAAATGGCAAAGTAGTCATAAAACTTTCCGTTTTCTCTTGGCAGCCTGTTGTCCAATAACAAATGTTTGTTGTAGGTGTTCACTTCCTATATGAAGACTTAGTTAATTGTGCAACACAATTAAAAAGCAAGGAAAGTAAAGTTTTAGATTATGACAGCTAAAGCAGCTTTATATAGTATGTCTTGGTACCTTTCATGCTTTTAATAAGGCAGGGTTTGTAATAGCAGTCATGCTTCTCTGAAAAGAGGTGGCCAAAACTACCTGGTTTTTTTTTGAACAATCAAGGCAGGGTGTATTAAGCCTGCTGGGAAGATATTTTGATCCCTTTGAATGAATATAAATGATCTAAGCTATCAGTTTCCTATTTCTTTGTAGTCCCCAGTTTCTGGTCTGTCAGGGGTTTTTTGTGTTGTTCAGCAGCATCCCATTGACAAGAATGGCACCAGTGTTTCTCAGCAACATTTCTGTTGTTTTACTGCTGCACTGCAATTTGCTTCCACTTGACAACAAATACTTTTAGGTCTGATTCAAAGCTGAGTCAGAGTGATCTTGTGCAAATCTGTATCTGATTTATAGATCACTACCTTAGGAAATTCTGTCTGGAAGCTTGTTTTGATGGATGCCATTTCAAGACAAGACAGACGTAAGCACATGCATCAGAGGAAGAAAAGTAAAGAGCTGATTGCTCATAGTGTGTCTTTCTGCTGAATGATCTTTTGCTATACTGAACCATCCACAAGAGTATTGCTTCAATTTCTCTCCACGTTAGACTTTCTGCACACAAGTTCCTTGCAATTATAACAAGGATATCTGGCAATTTTAGTTCTTATACTATAGTGAATTGCTATCACTTTACATACATACATCAATTCTAGGTGCTTGTTGTAAGCCCTTGAGCATGTTAAATATGTTTCTGACATGTTATAATACAGCTGCCCTCAAGAGCTGTGGCAATCTGAACATTTCAGTAGCTCATATGATCAGAATCTTTGTTTTGAAGAGTGCTTCGATATCAGTAGTTGAAAATCAGTATTGAAAATCACTCATCCTTAGCAGAGCAAGAGCATTGTATTAAGAGTGTATAAACAGGCAAAGCACAGGCTCAAACCATTCTGCATATAAGCATGGCCTGAATGTTTGAGCTTGGAGGATCTCAGCAATGAGACACTTCGGAGACGAGGGGCAAGCAAACATGCTACATATGTTTGTTCTTCCCCAGCTATTGATTGTGTGGGTTTTTCAAGTGTCTGCTAGAAAATATTTTCCGCTGAATCATAACTGCTGTCACATCACGTTAACTGGCTAAATTTAGTAGACAAATATAATACTGAGTGGAGCTAGAAATAAATTTATACCAATTATATCAGAGGAATTCCTTGCAAATATATTACATGTCTTTCAGCCAAGCCAGGCTGCCGCAGAAGGGAAGGAATAGAGGTCAAGGGCTTCTCCTTTTTTTGGCTAGCTTTTTCCCTTTTTTTTTTTTTTTTATGGGTTTGTTTGTGTGTGTCTTTTTTTGTTTCTTTCTTCTGTCCTTTTGTCTCATCACAAATCGATATGGAATAAGATTGGCTTGCTGGACAGCAAGCTGGTACCTGACGAAAACAAATGGAACGGAAGTTGAAAGCAAAAAATAGAGTGACATTTCTTACATGGTGAAAAAATTCAACTATGTTAACCAGGCCATTAGACTTTCTCAAAGAAAACATTTGAAAAAAATCATTATGGTTTTCAGTATCCATCATGTTATGTGGTAGATAGACAGGATTATTTAAAAAAAAAATAATAATGTTGGAATTTTTTTTTTCCTTTGCCTTAAAAAGTGTATACAATTGTTAGTGGTGGAACAGCATTTACCACATTCACCTACTACATTGAAAGTGTTGTCATATTCATGTCATAAATGAAACACCCACCCACGCAGCCTTAAATACCCACAGGCCCACTTTTCAGTGACTGATGACGTGCTCTATATGCATGACTACACTAAAGATAGGTTTATTGTGTGCCATTATAATGCATATTAAAAATGCGTATCATAAAAGGACAAAGGGGTCTGTGATGTGCATGGTGTTCTGCAGCATTCCCAAACCTGAGGGATTAGTTGATATAAACTATACAAGATCTCCACATTTTGTAGATGAGTTAGTGAAAAGAAAATACAAATGAGAGTATCCAACATGAACTAAGAAAAATGGTTGAAGGCTATGCTGACTTGCAAAATGATTGGTGCTGATTAGCACCATTATAAACTTTTTTTTTTTTTTTTTTTTTTTTTTGTGGAATCTGTTTGTGTGCTGACAATGAAGTATGTCTTTTCTGAGTAACAACAGACCCGTGCTTCCACAGTGAAAAGATACCATTGTAGCACCTAGTTTGACTTACACTCTATCACAGGCCATTTACATTTCTCTAAGCCATTTTGATAGCTTCTCTAAACGTATATTCCTCATCGTATCTCAGGCCTATAGTATTTGTTTAAATAATTTAGTTTTGGAGACAGGAAAATTAAGAAGTGATCATCACAGATGATGTTCTTCAAGGTGTTTGGAACTGGCTTCTGCATAAAGCAAGCTGCTGAGCTGGATGTCAAGCCCCAATAACCTCAAACACTAGTAGGTGAGCTGGAACCCAAGCGTTAGAGAAGCATTCAAATATTCATCTATTATTCAAAGCATCAGAATATTCCAAGGATGAAAATTCATAGTTAGCTTCTTCTTACAGAAAGTTTCCCGTCTTATGAGCTGGAGGTGATTTAAAAAATTTAGAGGTGATTTATACATCACTTAGGGTGATTTAAACACAGCTTTCCACAGCTCTCCCACAGCTTTCTGAAATATATAAACAGAGTTTAATCTGTGAGGCCTTTGTAAAGAAAAAAATCATTTCTTATATTCAATAAACAAAAATTAATTTTCTCATTATTTATAAAAGTCATCCTAATTTCACAGAACAATGGCAGTAAAATCAGAACAATACGCTTCTATTTACAATGGAATTTTTATAAATCCCTTCCCTGCTAAGTCATATTTGATGGGATTTTTAGCTGTTTCACCAGCACTCGCAGAATGCAGTCTGCTCAGAATAGTGAGTGACTTTCTCCTAATTCAATAAGCTGTTCAACCATAGAGCATTGACAACTGCCTTTGTGAAATCCACTATGAATTGACTTGTGAAAGTCAATTAGAATTCAGTATTTGGTTAGAGATTCTTATGCACACAACATCCAGACACCTAGTCAGTCAGATTCTCTCAACATGGATGTGTGTAGATTTATTTTACCTGAAATTTGTTTATTTACCCTATCACAGAATGAAATCCTTACAACATTTAATCCATTGTCCTTCAGCGCTAGAGGTAGTTTATTTGCCCTCTGCTGCCATTTTTTATCAGCGCGTTGAATTCCTGCTTGTAGATAATTGTATCACAAGATGCTGTAAATCCATAGTGGCAGAAGTAGTCTAAACCCAGCTCAGTACTACTATTTTCCCTCTTGCTGAGCGATGAAGGACTGATTCCTCCACCCTTTGTTACCACCAGTCCTTCAAAGTCAGCTACAGCCATTCCTTGTCAAGCTGGCTGAAGGCTTTCATGGGCACAGAACAGGGGTGCACGGCTGGCACAGGTTCCGTCAGCACAAACATGAAGTGTACGGGGATTTTTGTAGTGTGATAAGTAATTACTATTGCAGACACAATGTGGACGACAAAAAAGTTGAAGTGACGTTCTAGATTTTTATAGATAAGAAAGAAAAAAAAGTTGATCGGATCTCTTAATTATCAAGAGACCAGAAAATTAAAAATAAACAAACAACAAAACAAATCAATTCCAAGTGCATCTTTTCAGGACTTCTGTTTGAGAAGTTGCGAGGCTGTATGTTTTCAGGATATTCAAGCCTTGTCTTACTCTCTAGACTTCCCTATAGCACGCTGCTGTGTTTCCCCACTCTTTCTGTTCCTTCATTCCCATTTTTCCCTTCGGCGCGGCAGATGAAATTGCAGCGTGCTCTGAAGTCATCATTGGCACTAACCTCGTTTCTTTTGCTTTTGTATTTTGAGAACGGAAATGTAGCCCTTCTCACCGCTATTATAAAACAAGATCAGCTGGATATTCCCGAATGCACCGGTCAGTGCCAGGGAGCAGCGAGGGCAGCCTCGCAGCCACAGCCATCCCACCAGGGATATCGGGCACCTCCCCTAGGAACAGGGATGGCCCCAGGTTTGGATCATACTACCTGACCCGCTGACCAGTGGCTTCTTCTGGGGCCGGCAAGGTACTTCTGAAAGAACACCACAGCAAAACGATTCCTAAATATGGGGTTACTATCTTCAGTAATATATTAATAATGTTCTTGAAAATCCATCTCTCTTGCTCTGGTGTCCCTGTCTCCTTTTGAGTCTGACCGAGAACGTAGTCTGAAATGCTGTATTAGGCATTTTAATAAGATCTGGATACATGATATCTACCTGCAGAAATATGAATTATGTTTTCTTGATACAGATCCTGATTTCATATTATGGTGCAGATACTCTTCTACTGTGTTGATTCTTCTTAACAATATCTCTTTTAATTTGCTCCAGCATTCTTTGAATAGAAAAGCTTTTCTTGTGTCTTTGATTTACCTGTGCAAACCTTAATATGTAACTCCAGGTAGCTGAACTTATCCCATTTTTCCTCTCATTTTCTCACCAGAAAGTGGCAGAACTACAAATATAAACTTTAAAGAATCCAAGATTCCCATACAACAGAAATATGAGTAAACAACAGTACAGCCCAGTCTAATTTTTATTTAGTTGTTACTTAAATCAGTAGGATTTAAAAAAAAAAAAAAAAAAAAGAAGTGCAGCTTTGCTTGGCAATATTGCAAATAGATGGGCATATTTCCAACCAGTATGTTCTTGCTTTCAGGGCAGCAATACTGTGCTTTGTTGAACTAACAAAAAATTTATTCACTTAGCTACACAAAAGTGATAGTTTATTAACCTCTTTCACAATGGAAACTGCAAAATCTAATACAGACAGTGAAGAAATCTGCATATATGTATTGTGCATGTGTCTGATTGTTGTAGCCACAATCTCCAATACAGTGCAATAGATAAATTTTATGATGGCAGTCAACAGTGTTTATCTAGATCATCAAGCATCTTCATGGTATTTTTGGTATTTTGGGCTTCCTTTTTTTTTTTTTTTTTTTTTTTTTTTTTTTTTTTTTTATTATTACAAAAGAAAA
>JAVJGJ010000061.1:2903339-2942858 GCA_035590215.1 Microhierax caerulescens
TTTTGTTTTCTTTTTTTTTGCTTTCTTTTTTTTTGCTTTCTTTTTTTTTGCTTTCTTTTTTTTTCTTTTTTTTTTTTTGTTTCTTTTTTTTTTTGGTTTCTTTTTTTTTTTTTTTTTTTTTTTTTTTTTTTTTTTTTTTTAATCTTCCAAAAGCATATAGGAACCATTTTTATAGATAAGCACCTTTTGGTAGCAAGCTGCCCAGAGGCAGAATTTCAGTTATATTCTCTAGCCAACATTCATGTTTGTAAGTTGCTTAGGTGCAGCTCTGTGCCTGCCTCGTGGCAAGTATTATTTTAAACTTATGGCTACTGTAGTACAGAAGCAGAGCTGACGGAAGAGAAACGTTTACCTCTATAAGAGTTCTTGTGTGGCAAATGCACAGACTCAGGGCCATAGGCTTCAGCTGGTTAAGAGGGAGTCTGGCTAGTTACCCCAGGCAAGTGAGACCAGTTCTTACAGAAGACTTTTGCTACATTCATGATTGTCGCAGAAGCAGGCAGGTGGGCTGTCTTGGTAAAGATGAATAAGATGGGTGAATTTCTCCTGAATTACTTCACAGGAAAAATCTCAGTGAATGAATTTAGAAAGCAATCTCTGGTATGCGCGTGAGCTTGATAGAAAACAAACCAGCCCAGTCCTATTTGTATGGAAAGGCTGTTAACTTGCACGCTGATGAGTCCACTTGAATAACAATTACAGACCTTACAGGTATCTGGGCAGGGCAGGATTTCAAGAAATCTGTGGCCTAAGCAGCAAGTAGGAAATATCTAAACCAGCAGGTTGCTGCAGACTGATGAATGAGGTGGCAAAAAGACTTTTCCTGGGAATCCAGAGGTGACTGGGGTGTTACTCCCGCTGACAAGCCTGTGGGGCTGTCCAAAAGGGCTCTGGACTAAGCGATTCCACAGCAAGCAGAGGGGAGAGTTATTTCTAAGATTTTCTATTTATATTTTGCACTGCCCGTCACACCTAGGATTTTGATGCTAAAAATTACTTAGTATATGTTCTAACATAACCTTGGTCTTGCAATACAACACTCCTTTTGTGTTTTTTATTTTCTCTGCCTGTTTGTTTTTTGGGGGGTTTTTTTGTTGTTGTTTTTTTTTTTCAGGAAAAGTGTTCGCAGATCCCCATGAAAACTCCATCTGCCTCACCATGAGATTTCAGAACACCTGCCTGATACAGTTCCCCATTGTTTCAGGTTTCTGCTATACTAAAAAGGGAGTTAAAAGTTCATTTTGCAATCTCGGACCTAAGACAGCAGAGCTGCAAAAAATCAGAGACACCAGCCCAAATCCATTTGAGATTTCCCATTGCAGTACCAGGCTTCCAAAAGACACATCCCCCAGCAACCCTTCCCTATAGGGCAGAGATTCTGCCCAACCAAAACGTGGAGCTAATTCACCTCAGCTGTAACTCAGTTATGTTAATTATAAGCACCTATCATCACTTGAACCTAGGCTACTCTCCTGTTGGGAGCTGCCCTTTGAAACAGGCGCAGTGCCCGTGCAAGACCTAATTAGGAGAGTGGAGCAGCAGCTGGGGCTGATAAAAGGAGGGCCGGGGCAGCTGGGGCAGCTGGGGCTGATAAAAGGAGAGCTGGGGCAGTTGGGATGAATAAAAGGAGAGCTGGGGCAACTGGGGCTGACTGGTCTTGGGAGTGTGGGTTATGTCTCAGTAGCGTGTTTGTTTTTTTTGGGTTGTTTTTGTTTGTGGTTTTTTTTGTTTTTTTTTTTTTGTCTTCTAAGGTGTCTATAAGTTGACTTTTCTAATCTGGAAAATGAGAGTTTTAATAGGTGTAGATGGTATTAGTTGTGCAGTGGGCTACCTACTTGCTTCCCCCCTTGAGAAGCTGAGGGAGCGTGCAGAGCCACCCCTGGCTGGGAGGCGATGCGCTTTCGTGCCTGTCTCTGGCACTTGCTGTACAACCTGAGGCTGGACTCGTGCTGGTGTGGCTGGAATAACTGCAGTGCAGTGTGAGCAGCCACAGGAGAACCGAGCTAGAGTTGCTGCTGCCCTTTGCTGTGTATGGGAAGTAGAAGGTAGGAGCGTCAGTGATCTGTTGTGTTTGAATTTATTGTTTAAGTTCATAGAAAATACTGAGCTTGTGCTGAGATACAAATTGTAGTTGCTCATCTTCCCCAAAAAGATATAAATACCATTAACCTGTGCCCTGTTTATTTTTTCTAACTCCCTAATTTACAGCAGTGGTTTTACAGTGCCTCTTTATTATTGTAGTGTCTGTGTAGTGGAAGAACATATGTCTTGCCTTTTCTGATAATGAAACCACTCTCCCTAGCCTGGTGATGATGGAATCTGCTTCTCTCCTTGTATAGAAATATGTTTTTGTTTATATGGTTCCTCTTCTTCTTCCCTTTTCTGCCCAGGCTTTCTCACCTGCTGCTTTTAGTAGGAAATCAATGTATAACTGAAAGGTTAAAACCCAGCATAGTTGTGACCCTTAATCAATATTTCCTTCTTTCCGTCTCTTAAAAACTCTTTTTCCTGGACGCTGTGTGCTGCCTCTTTCTTGAATCTCTATGGCTGTCTTGAATGCTTATGGCATAGAAGGCAAAGCTGATGTACCCGCAGCTCTCTGCCCAAGCGGGGACTGCTGGAGGAGAGGTAGGACTGGCTCTGGAGTGCTGGAAGCTCTTCCAGGAGGTGAATCTTATTTGAATCATTGCAATGAGGATAAGGCACGCAGGTCAGGTTGGCCAGCTTTAATGTGCAAGTACTTGCAGTTTTCCTTCAGCAACTTACAGTCAAAGGGTACGGTCCCTTCTTATTTCTGTCTCTAAATCCTCTATCCTTGCCGTGTTTCTTTAGCGTGTTTCTCATTCTTACGTATTTTCTTCCTATTTCTTTGACTTTCTATACGTGATAACCCTTCATATACTCTCTGTCAGCTTGCTCAGTCACCTGAATAGTGATAATGATCACGTTGAAATTGTAGGCACACAGTAGGTGAATGTGGCGTGCTTATACCTGCCCTCTGTGGGCAAACCTGCTTACCAAACCCTCAATCAAACTTTGAACAAAGGCTTGTCATCAATAGTTTGTTGTATTTGTGCATTGATAAAGCAACTCTTCCTCCTCACCAGACTTCGCTGCTGCAGAGCTGGAGCTGTTGCTTTAGCAGCAGATACGCTGGCAGGGTAAGGAAGCTGTAAGCACAGCTACATAAAATGTGACTGTTCTAGGACAGATTTCTGCATCATCATGCAACAAAACCTGTGCTTTAAACTGCTCCAGTCCAAGTCATGCACACATGCAGGTGTGTTTTCAAACACAGATATTTATGTATATGGTGAATGGTGTCATGCATGATGGGGGGCAAACACTGAAGGAGATGGATCTAATAGCACACACTGTAGCTTCTGCTTAATCTGATGGGCAAGAGCATTGCAAAAACTGTCTGCCCTTCATTGAGAAGGATATAATTTTTTTCTGTGTGGCCTGAAAGGGATAAACATATTTCTCAATAACTTAATACCCCTTTTACTAGGCTCAAACTACTTAGAAAAGTGGTAGTATTTCTTCCTATTTTTCATCTATGTTTTTAGGCTGAACAGTTCTCTAGGCTGTCAGAAGCCTGCACAGCTGCCATGGATAGGGAAAGTACTCACCTGTTAATTAACAGCAGTGTCTCACTTTATACAAGTTGTTAATGCCTGTGGAGGTGGGAAGTCGGTTGGTGGCTGGCCGAGAGCTTGAGCACGTGAAGCTCAGATGCACTGTGGTGGAAGAAGGGACAGAGAGGAGAGTGGCAAGTCTTAGTTGCACAAGCAGGTGTATGTAGGTGTCTGGGAGTGTGGGTGGTATTTACCTGACTTGGATACCAATGGAACCACTGAATGTTCCTGTTTCTGACTTGGCTTGTGCTTCCCTAGGTCAACCACAAGTAATTATCCCCATCTGTGTCCTGATAAATGACAAATCTAGTCCTTAGCTGCTGATGTGCAGCTTTGTGATGGCTCTCAAGTGTGAACTTTCACCTTTCTGAGCCACGTGTGAGGTTCTTATGTTACAGAAAACATGCCTTTTTCCAGTTAAAATTAATTTCAGTTGAATTTTTCTGTTTCATTTTTGAGCATACACCTACTTAATTAAGAAAAAATATAATCTGATTTTAATGATAAAGATAGCTAGCAATAACTTGGATTTTAAAAATACAGTGTCCCTTTCAGGCTGAAATCTGTTTCTTTGAGAGTAAATCTGATGGAGTGTTTACATGCCCCTTGTGTTGGTAAGTGCTACATTTAGTACAGCAACTAAGAACTTCTATTTCACAGTTAAACATTTAAGTTTTTTGTAATTCATGTGATGAAGTGCATGTAATGCAGTCTCCCTACATTCTGCTCAGAAGCTATCTTGGAAACATTGAAGGCTAATTACAATCTTCATGAACACAAGTTAATATGTTGCTGAGTTTTGTGAAAAACAGAAGCCCAAGGATGCTGCAGTGGCCAACAGGTCTTGTACACACTGTAAAATAAGTGGTTTTTTCATGTGTCTAGCTAGCCTTTTTACTTTGGGGTAGAAAACATTTCCAGGAGCGTTTCCCTGCTGTTACTATAGCTCTGTCCCCTTGAAAGGGGCCCACAGTAAAAGCATCTCTTCTGGCAATAAGTGATTTATCTTGTGTTTGTGAATCTGATGCTAATACTATATTTTTCTAAAACTAGGCTTAAAAATATCCCTAGTCACTTTTATTCTGTACTTTACACTTGCCACTTGGAAAAAAAAAAAGTCTGATAAGGTTTATTTTCTTGTAGGCCTTTTAAATTGCATCCCTTTGTATCTGAGGCTGCAAAATCCTAAATCATGCTAACAGGGTACTTGAAATGGACACTGGTGGAGAGAGGAAAGAAAAAAATAAATATACAGTTGATAGAGATAGTATCCACTATTTTTAGTTCCTGACAGGCCAGGATTGCTCTTACCCAAGGACCATTCACATTGTTTCTTTCTTTCTCTTCTCTTTGCAGCTATCAGTTCTGTGATGACTGGGGGGTGGGGGAGAAAAAAACCCTAAACAGATAAAATAAGGGCATCCAGACTAGACAGACATTACTGGAATTAGGTAGCAATTTGACAAGAAACTGATCTGCATGATTGCCCTCTTCTGCAGAAGATTGTAGTAGCGTGATTGCAATCATTTCTGCTGGTCAGTGTTTTTAGCATTAATGTATCTACCTAGGGAGCCAGCCAGGCTTTGTGTAAGACTTTCTTTGGAACTAGAAGAAAGAGGAGAAAAAAAACCTCTGTGATATTTTACCAAAGCAGTTGCACATGCTATTGGTGGCATGCAACACAACCAGATTTCATATCTAGTGTTTTCTTCTGGTGCTGTCTTCAAATGTGCTAGTTGGGAGAGCTGCTCCTATAGAAAGCTGATTTCTATTACTTCCCTGTAAAAAAAAAAAAAAAAAAAAAAAAAAATATTAAATTAAATAATAAAAATATTAAACTTCCTAGTCACTTCCAGTTGTTTGCAAAGTATTTTTATCCCTGTTCTGAATATTGTCAGTGTCAAGCAATACTAAATAGATCTTAGATATTTCAGTTCTGTAGTCAAGATACTCAAATGGTCTAACAGCTGTACACAAGCGAGGGTATGTTTGCATGGGACAAAAAGGGTGTTCTCTAAAGAAGGAAAAACTTAAAAACTGGTCAAGTTTTAACCTTTCATTTGATGGGCATTTTTTACTGGGAAAAAGACAAGTACATACTGTAAACATTTAGCTTATTTTACAAAGAAGAGAAGGCATTGTCTGTTCTCTCAGATGGGGTCTTGGAGGAAAAGAAATAGGGATTGAAGTGAGGGAAAAAGAACGGAGGATTCTTTCACTTCAGTAAGTCCTGTACTGAAGTGGCTGTTGTGTAAAATACAACCAGGACCACAAAAGTAGCGATCTGAAGAACCTACTCCACAGCAACAGTTGAACTTCAGTGTTTTCCAGGCAGTGTCCCTGCTAGCATTCCATGCAGCCTGCGGTTCGCCCCCTCAGGACCCCTTCTCAGTTCCTGTGCCTTGACACTGCTCACGCATGGCTCTGTGGAAGGAGTCTGGGTCTATGTTCTGTGTGGTGGTGAGAAGTGGGTAAACTCTTCTGGTGGCAGACATCTAGCCTACAGCTTGCCTCCTGTTGTCTTACAGAGCAGGAACTTTTTTCTGACAGCCTATTCCCAGCCACGGTGTCCTGAGGAATCTGGTTTGGGAATGGGCTTAGCACACTGGGTCTGTGCACGACAGTAGGTGTGGAACTACGGGTGCAGGTCGGATCTCTTTGCCTGTTTTAGAACTGCAGCTCATAAGGAGAGAGGTCAGTGGTCACCCTCTTGTCATTAAATTTCCAATGTCATTTGGAATGACCAAAAATGACCATTTAAATGTCATTAAATGATCCAAGTCTTTGCTCAGGAGAGGTACTGCTCCTAGGTTGATAAGGTGATGGTAAGCATGTATCTTTCTTTGGCGTAGTGCCCTTAGTGAGCTTCTTACTTGAGCTAGAATTGGGGAAATCTTCAAAGCGCTTTCCTTTTTCTATTAAGAGAAAAAGGTTGCTGAAGTCCCTGAAATGATTAGTTTTCATCCTTTTGCGATATACTGAAGGATCTACTCTTTCCATGCCTTAGGTAATTATTTGCTTTATTATTGCACTGTGGTGAGATAGGATTAATGTAAGTTACAAGTAGTAACAGAATATGAAATAAGACAACAATAAGCATGAGAGCAAAAGATAAAAATAGACTCAGGAATTAACCTAGCAGTTTAAGAATTGTATGCGCTTGTAAAATGCTTGCAACTATGCTTAAATATATTCTTCTTCCTGATAAAGGATTTTCAAATATTACACAATGAGATTCACCTGGGATATAAGAAATTGAAGAATTTCAAGCATTCAATGACAAGAATGGAAAAATAAACTTTTGACTTCAGTTGTCAACCTGAATAGACTATTATCTGCGTCTTGTATTAGCCATGGGATAGCTAATAAGGATGCAATAAAAACATAAATCCTATTGCTTTCTTTCCTCTTAACCTTTTCCCACTGTTCCTGTCAAAGCTGTTTTTCTGCCTCGTTCTTTGGTTTGTTTTCCACCATTCCATGTCTTCAGTAAATCTTAAGACCATTCTCAGTATATTTTAATTATCAATTGTGATTGTAGAAAATATCATGAAGCAACATGTTTCACAAACTGGGGTTTATGGATTGAAAGCTTCAGATAATTCAAGTAGAGACTGGTGGATGTTCAGCCTGATCTCTGGCACACTCTGGCCTCTGAAAGGCTGTGACAACTGAAAACAGTGTTTGCTCTGAAAAAACAAGTTACAGGAGAAGGAGGAATGGGCCCTAGCAAGCTCACTTGCTGGGTGTCATCTTTGTTTTCTTATATTATTAGTAACCAGCTCAATGATCTTTAATTGGTTTTTTTGTCTGAATTTTTAAATTTATGACCAGTTGTGCTGACAGAGGGCTGTGACTGTGCTGTAGTACCCCCAGCTCCTGCCAGCTCTGTGTTATGGAAGCTTGGCTGTACGTGACTGTATATTGAAGGGAGTGTTAACATGAAACGAAGATGATCACAAATGCAGGCCAGATATGTTGTGACATACAAGAGTTCATACAGCACTCTAATGTCAACTATAACATCACCATTTAACTACATGCAAGGGAGAATATTCTACTTCAGCTATACAAAAACTTTGGGATTAAACTGATTTGAATAAATTAAGAGCAAATACAGTCTGGGATGATGTGATGCTGAGATGCTTAGGGTGCATTCTGCAGCAGATACTGTGATGTTGACTGATAAATCTAGGGAAGGTTCCTTGATTAGACGCTCCTAGGAATCTTGGTTATATCTGATACTCATGGAAATGGTGTACTTAAATATAAGCAAACTGCATTAACAAAAGGATTAGAATGATGTAGAAACTTTTTTCACTAAACTGTTAAAGAAGATTATATTTGGTTAATCTTATAATTTAAGTGCAATGGAAATCTGGAAGAGCTGAAATTGAAATCCATTTAAGTGGCTGGCTTTGGGACAGAGTGCGCCATCAGAGGGGCTTAATGTTGAAACCACTTCTAAAAGTCTGCATTTCCTACATAGCATGGTCAATCTATAATTTCCAATATAAAACTGCTTCACACAACACTGAATTGAACTGTTAAATTAGCTGCATCACTAAATTGTTATCTGTAATTGTTTCTGCTTCCTCATTGTGAGAAGGTGGGGGGACAGGGAAAGCAGATATTTTCAATGGCTTCTGTATCTCTGCACAGAGGTTGCTTTCTGCAGTGAGATTGTTTTCATAATAATTAGCTGATTGTTACAGGTGACCATAAGTAGCAAAGCAGAAAATGAGAAATAGAAAGCCTAAACTATGAACCTACCTCTAACAGAAGTATCATTACTCTTTCAAGGGAAGAGAGATCATTTCAGTCAAAATGTTGATACTGCTCCCTTTGTAGTCAAACACTGATCTGGTTTGCTGTTTGTTTTGTAAATAAATGTCACTTTCATTGCAGTAAATGCTCAAAGTTATTTGGTAGCGATTATTCCTTTCACTGTTAGTTTATACGTCTCCATTAGAACTGGCTCCTGTACTCAAGAATCTCTCCTTGGTTTATTGAATGGGTGCTTTACAGCATCAGTCTAGACTCTTTCCTTCTAGGGGATGAGTAGTCCTATTGACTTGAGTATGTTGTCAGTTTATGAGAGAAGGGTCACTGTATGGGCAACAAAATTAGAATAGAGGTGGGAAAGTGGAACTTGAGTGAGGCAGCTTGTGGAGTTTGGGTTAGGTGTCTCACATACTCAGCTAGATGAGTGCTTGAAACTAGAAACTGGATTAATGGATTACTCAGACCTACAGACTAAACAGATGTGAAACATTCCTACTTGGTTTTGCCATCACATGGTCTGTCCACACACTGTATTTGACTGTAAAACTTTCAGTCCTGCCACTTTAAAGCAGTAGCATATTTTGATTTTAGTTCTGCTTATTACTTAAATCAAGAAGTACTATGAAAACATATGGTGGTTACTTTCTTACTGCTTATTTGTTTGCCCTATTCCTGTTTCCTTCCTCAACCATACTTTTTATGAAATATGGTAAAAATAGTGTCTCTATTATAAGTAAACCCCAAAGATTTATGCTGTGCATATTCCTTTATGCTCAGGAACCACCGAGGCAGTGTTTCTACTATGAGCTACGTTCAATTTTTCTGCCTTCCAAAGAGCAGACTGGAATGTTTCCTTGGAAAGGAGGAGGAAATTATTTCATATAGTTAAGAATAAACTGAGCTTTATATTTGCTTATGCCCATTCTACACGCTTCCATGCTTGAGCAAGACAGAACTATTGTACTGGTGCTTAGTATGCCAATAGCTTGATGAATCTAGAACGTTGTATGAGTCTATTTTGAAATTGCCTTGTTGTTAGCAGCAAATAAAAATTAATGTAAAAACTCCAAGTGTTGTGCTACAGAATCATGTTTACCCTCCCCTTGGAATCAGCAGGAATGCTTACTTGAATATGGTAGACACAGAGTGTGCCTTTGATAAAAGCTTTGGTGCCAGCATTCCCTCTTGAGGTTTGACTCCTTTGTACTACTCAAGTACACAGAAATGTAGGATGAGTGGAGAAAAAGAAAACCAAATCACAAACTACTGCGTAGAGGTAGAAATTTAATTTCTTTTAGATATGGAAGACTAGTACTGTCTCTGCCCTTAACTCTTTTAAGAGGCAGTCAGTAAGGGAAAGAGAATGATGGACTGCTGGGAGCAAAATGGAGGAGCACCACACTCAGTATCACCTTTGTCATACTCTCCTAGCGTAATTTGCGTTACGCTTGCGTCAGCTACTAGTTTTCTTAGGTTTAGTTTGAAAATGGCCATAACACACAACCTCTATCTTATGATTCTTTGAGGTAAAGTTTATATAAACATACCAGAAAAGCTAAGGAAACTTGTAAACAATCCCTTTCCTAGAATTACTTTTTTTGTGTGTGTGCTTGTGTTTTTATTAATTTGTTTCTCTCCCCCTCCAGCTCAACCACTGGAGTCTCAACTCTGCTGAAAAGAATATAAAGAAGCAGCTCGTCGATGTACGGTAAGAGAAGAGCTCCCTCGCTAGACTAAATGCACATCTGAGTAGCGGCAGATCAAGGTCTGATTTCTATTGCTGACAGTGTCAGGGGTGTGAGTTGCTCCTTTTATGTTTAAGGCCCATGAAGAGTTAAATCCTTTGGGGGAGTCATATTTGGTGAATGTTATGGTGGGATGGCAAAGACTTTGAAATTGAGCTCACAGGGCTTAAGTTGTCAAAGTGTGATGTACTGTTCTGATTTGTTTTGTTTTTTTTCTTTTTGTTTTCATGATCTTTCTTTAGTTGAGCCTTTAATCATTATAAATGTGGGGTTTCAATTTATTTAACTCTACTTCTGCATCATTAACATGCTAGTCATCTCTACAACAGTGGATAAAGGTTTAAAAATAAAAAAAATAGTGACCTCTAATCTTTTCCATGTTTTCTTTCTAAACATGAATTTCATTGCTTAACCCACACACACTTTTTTCGAAGGATGAAAATAAGTGTGCCAGTGAAAATGGCAAATTATAAAAGGGGGTAATGAATGTTTTGTTATGAAACAATTAAATATTACAAGGGCAGATATATCAACTGTATTTTGGGGCAATGCCTACTTGCTCATAGCTTCTATCCAGTTAGCACTAGTTTGCTCCTTGGTGCATTCAGAGCAGAATGAATGGTGTCATCAATAGATGTTATGTTTTTGACTTACTGAGAAATAATACCAGTTAAAAATATCTCAGAATGAAACAACCCCTTATCCTTGTCGTAGTGCTTATGGTTTTTCAGCTTGCAGGACACAAAAGCAACTTGAAGTGAAATGTGGGTGTGAATGTGCATTTTACAGACAGCTCAGGAGCTGATCCTGTACAAGTAAGGACACTGAGATCATCACTGCTGAGGCACTACTCTGTTCTTCTCAAGATTTTTTCATAATAGCACTCTCAAGTGAAATTTTTAATGAATTATTAATTTTGGAAACTAGTACATCCTGACCTCTCCCTTCATATCTCCTTCAGTATTGCCCTCATACAAAGACATCTGACTGCAATCTGTTGGCTGTTTATTAGCAATGACTTTTCTTGCTCTCTGCTGTTCTACTTCTCAATGTTGTCAAGTCTGGAAAAAGCTTTCGGTTGCTTGTATGCCACTTCAGACTGTTTTCCTGGACTAAGAAGCCTTGCTTACATTGTGCTGGCCTTTGGTTTTACCAGGATCAGATCAATACAGGCTAGGAATAGTGATTTTTTTTTTTAAATGTGTACTATAAGATTCACACTAATTCCTGTCTGATTTGAAAGTGTTTTTTTAAATGCTTTCTTCCATCTAGACAGCTAATTAGTACATTGTGGTGGTTTGTTTTGTAAACTGAAGAAATTGTTTCTTGTCCTATTCTTTCGCTGCCTGGGAGACCATGTGTATTTCAACTGTACTCAGTAATACCTTCATCCTTTTGTATTTGAGACTTGGTCTCATTTTGTGTGAGATAATACCTAGTATGACTGCAGGATTTAAAGAGTTGTTGTAGAAATTAAATCATCCCATTTCTATCTAATGAGATAAGGAATAATTAACCCAAACTTGCAAAAAAACCCCTGTCATTTGTTAAGAGCTATAATCTTTCCTAAAATAATACTTGGCAGGCCTTAATACCTTGAGGGACAGTTAAACGTGCAAGGAAACAGGCGAGTGTGGGAAACTGGGCTCTCAAAATCAATCCTGAGTAAACAATGGAGCCTTCAGGAAGGCAAATAGGTCAGGCTTATGCTACCGAACTGACTTCACTTGGTACCTATAACAAGCTGGGGTTTGGCCTATGCCCCAAGAAACAAATAATTAGTGAATTAATCCACTGTGCCGAATAGTCCCCTAATACTATGTGCTACTAATGCTTTCCCAGGTACACTTATTGACCACTGCTAGTCATTATCATTAATTGAATGGTGGCTCCCTTCTGCTGTTGTCTGAATCTATTGTTACTAATTTAGCTAACGCTGTACTTCCAGCCAAAACAGTTAAATAATGATGCTCAAAGATTAGTTTAACCATCAATTAAGTCTGGAAAGCTAAAACACCATTCCAACTGGTATACCAAGTACTTAGGGCTGTGCAGCTATGACGTGGCTTTGCCTGGCTGTGTGAATGAGACCTGTTCCTGCACCACCTTATTGAACCTCTGGAAATGTTCGCCAGGCGGAGGATTACAAACCTTCTCTATTTAATGTCTGTGGCAGGCCAGGTATATGGAATGGATGCTTTACAAGCAGATAGAAAGAGATGGAGGAGTAAATGCTCCATACTTTCTGAAGGGATTCTATTGAATCAAGTTGGATACTTCTACTGGTTTTCCCCAAACTCTCTGATAGGCAAGTGATGCATCTCCAGCATGACATTTTTACATTTAGATGTAAAAGGTCATTTATCTATTTTTTTTCTTCTCTCAGTAAGTGAAAATGTATTCACATGTCAAATCTTTCATGTCAGGGAGAATCCAGATTGTGGACTCAAAAGCTTTTCATGTCATGTTTCTAATTAGGTCTGTGACTCGTTCTCATGAATAATATATCAAGCTGAGTATTAACATCTAATCCAGCTAAATCATCAATTTACAATAAACCTTGGCTGCAGCAGCTTTGGTAGAAAAAAGTCAGAGGCTGCAGCTTTTTTCCAGTTGCTGTTAAAACTTCTATAGTGTTTCTGGGTAACAAATTTGCAAAGCAAGTGATTAGATTCATGTTGCAATATTTGGAGATGAATGAATTTGATTAAAATTGTAACAGTAGATTGTTAAAAAGGACTTTGCAGTTAAGGCCAAAAAGAAATCTCTTATCTCAAGTAAAAACCACTTTCTTTTATAATCTGAGGAGACGACTATTTGTCCAGGTTCAGACCAAAGTGCTGTGTATGGTTAGAAAAGATTGCTTTTGGTAAAAAAAAAACAAAACTGATTTGTTTTATATTGGAGTGCTGCAACAAGAAGATACCAGCTAATAAAATTATTACAAAGATTTTTTTTTTAACCTGAAATGAAATCACTTGTCACTTGACCTCGGTCTTGCAGATTACTTTGAAGGATTGTCCCAGCTCCTTTATTGTCATGCTGGGTGGGACTGTTGTGGATGTAGCTGGTGGTTTTTGTTTGTGATCATGCTGACAGTTATTGTCTAACAGCTTCACTCCATCATGTCATGTTCATCACCAATTAGTCAGTTGACAGGTATAATTTCTCAGTGCTGGGGATCACTATTGTAACTGTAAATTATCTTTGCAAATGCCTTTTAAATGTCATCTTTTCCCACTGTTGTCTGTTTTCCATCACCTAGTTCACGATAGGTTGCTGGCACAGGCATGTGTTTTGTTCCTAGTTTATATTATAGACAGAATGATATATTTCTGCCACTCCCTTTCTGTCTTTCCCTGCTGATCCCATCCCTTCTCCAAATAACTGAGTTTGCAGGAGGCTCCACTTGGTGACTACTGCGTGTTTGTGTGTCAGAGCAGGAAAAGAAAAATGGTCTATGCCTGGCTTTTTGGTCTTTCCAAATGTTGCATTGCCACATCTGTTGACTTTCACGCAGTAAGAGAGCCTTTGAAAAGGATACAGCTTAGACGTAGCTTCTGTCAGACCGCGTCAGAATAATCAGCTTTGAAAAAGACAGGTACCATGTGCTCAGCTCTTCGTGCATATGTATTCTCTCTCCTGCATACATGGTACTTCTGAGACTGATCCAATCTACTCTAAAATACCTCCCTGGAGATCTCTTAGTCAGAATGCTTGTGACATATCCATAAAATATGAGGATTTTGAACTTAAAGTGTGTAGGTCATGGCTGTTAACTTAATCTCGCCCGGTTATTGGATGTGATCAGATCTGTGCATGTATGACTGTTGCTAGTGAGGGCTTTGTATGGGAATGTGAGATGTTCAGCTAAGTCTGTTTTTCCATTTCAGATGGAGCAAAACTGACTTCCAGATAGGATCTGACAGCAAATAGCAAATGTATAGTCAGCGTATATTGAGTCAAAAAGTTTTAAAGTGAATGACTTGAGAATGGGCTGTTACCAAAATTTAATGGGTGATAGTGGACAATATTTCCAAGGTGACTTAAACTAAGTTGATAAGCACTTCAAAAAGCAAAACAATATTCTTGTGGGGAAGTAGTAAGTGTCATGGCAGTGTCGCTGGCTGTTGCAGATCGGCATGTGTATGCTATGTAAAGAATCAGTAGGCATGCTTGGCTGTGCTAGACCATGATTGCAACCTACAGCCATTTTTAACTATCTTTTAAGACTTTTTCTGTTGTTGCTGCTGTAAACTTTCTGAACAACAGTGTAGATCTCAAAGCATACTGAAATGGGAAAGTGACTACTCTGTAATGTTCTGAAAGATTCCCTTAAACCAATGGTTTTTATATTTGTAATGTATGGTCAGAAAAAAGAGTAATTGTCATGTGCTACTCATTTAGGATCAGAGCTTTAACTATGAAAGAGGAAGGATAAGGTACTTCTAAATAGCTAATGTGTGCTTGTCAGAAGTATAAAAAATTAGAATGTGCAGGTTGTGTATAGGTATGCTGGTCTGCACAGGTTGAAAACTGACCTCCATCATATTGCACTTTGCCCTGTTCTGCCCACATTATTTGAAAATCTGGATTAATGATAGAAGACTTCTTAAAAAAAAAAATAAATACCAGAGTGCTTTATACAGCTGACAATGACATGGTGTAGGGACCTCAGCATCCCTGGATAGTTGCAGTTAACTTAAAATGTTTGCCCCTGCTCTTAAGGATCAAATGTGGATAACAAAAAGGTGCTAAAAAAGGATTTCTCGAGTGGGGGAGAAAGCACAACAGTTCTGCTGCTTGTGTGCACACCTGTACAAACTTGATACAACTTTAAAATTGGCCTATAATAAGCCCCAGGTGTAAAACCTTAGAGACTATGATTTGAGCTAATTAGTGAGCTGAAAGATTTAGATTGTTCTAGCAATTACAGACTTTCACACGGATTTGTGCTCTGCTCAACTTGCAGAGCTTGACGCTGTAGTTTTTCAGCAGGTATAATTTTCTCCAATGGAAGTTTTGCATGAGTAGGGGTTGTTTCTTGAGCCTTTTTATGTACTAATAATGAAAACATTCACATTGTTAGCTGCTTGTGCTCTTAAACAAATGGGTAAATTAAGTTCGTGCAGCTTAGGAAGACAAATGACACTTCCAAGGTTGCCAGCAATTCTGCATAAACAGCTGGTGATTTAGTTGATCAATGGCAAAGAAAAAAAAATGTGTATCTGTGCTTGACTCCTAGAAAAGGAATAGGATACACTGTCACATCCACTATTTAAATTAAATACTGCGTGTGACTGAGTTTTCTGTTTCAGTAACATCTTAAACTACATTGCATGTTACCAGCCACACAGAAATTAGCAAATAAATTAATGTGATACTGAACACAAAGGCTAACAGTTTGTTTTGACACAGTGATGATGACAAATAAGTACTTTCCTTAGAACACTTAAGTAAAGTTGCTTTGAATATACTGACTGAGAACTCCATCTTGCTCTGTCTTCTTCTCTCAGTTCTGATGGGTTTTGCATACGTCTTGCTAACTTCTGCCTGATTTTGTGCTCTTTGTTGGTGTTTTACTTTTTTTACTTGGCAATCCATTTTCTTTGCACCTTTGTTATATGAGTGCTGGGATCTTTTTTTCCTTATTTTCTTTCTAGAAACTACTTTAGTCAATTCACTTTGAGTAGCTGATTTAAGGAAATCGAGAGATTAGGATAGCAGACAACTGAGATGAATTGAAGTAGTTCATCTTTGTCAGAAAAATCCTGTTTCTTAGCTGTCCCTCTTGCAAGAAAGAAGAGAAACTGGGCAGAGATCTAAACTTCAGAAACATAGAATGATTAAGAAGGAGCAAAGTGAGAAATTGTCTTGAACAAAGCTGGAAAAAATCAGTACCCTTTGGACTGAAGAAGGTGCACGGATGCACCTAATTCCATATGGATCTGTAGCAGACTATTAATTTACTCTGAAACATAGAGAGGAGATCTTGAGCAAGAGAAAGTTCTTAGGGATATGTTTTCCAAAGAGTTGATACTCAAACTTTTCTCAGTTGATAAGGACGAGAGAGGGAAATCCTTTGCCAAGAGAAACAAAATTAAGAAAAAGATTTTGGAGTAAAAATATGCAGAGAAGAGAGAAAAACATATTACAGCTCAAATGTTTCTTTTGGCTAAGCTGAAAAAGAAAAATTTAATCTCACCTTTGCCATTATTAAAAATATAAATAGTTAAATACAAATAAACTGCTGGGGGCAGGGAGTGGGGAGAAATGGTGCTATTAATATTTGAAAGGCAGAAAGAGAATACAAAGTATGGTAGAGATTGAAATCAGTGTTAGTAGCTACTAGGTAATGTATTTCAAAGAAGTATTGAGCTGGCTAGGATCAAAGTGACTTGTACATGCAGAGTTTCTGACTAAAAAGCTATGGGGGAATATGGGTCTCATATAGTCTGAAAGTCTCAGAAGCTATTCGTTATCTGAAAACAGCAGAATAGCCAGCATTGATCACACTTCAGCAGAAGTGGAGGGATTCAAGGTCATAACAAGGTATGTTCACTTGATCTGCTGAAAACCTGACACTGGAAGAAATGATTGGTAACATAAAAGGAAAGAGTCTCTTGATAACTTGCTCCAGAAAGACAGAAGGCCTGCAAACTTCTAAGGATAGGAAAACTTTAATCATCTTAATCACTTCGAGATTTATTTTTTTTTTTTCAGGGGAATTAGGTAAGGTGCTCGCCCGGCCCTGGGAAGATGTGGTGCCTCCTGGCTTGCCTCTCTTCTTTCGCTCTTTCAGTCTGCTCTGTGCTGAGGCTTCCACCTGGGGCTGAACCAGCCTTCAACTGCAGAAGTACATAATTTTGGAGGGATGGGAGGATGAGGAAGGGTGCAGGGGGAGATGGTTCAGGCACATATGTAGAGGGAATTGTGACTCCCCCGGCCTGTCTGACAGCCACTCTGGGAGAGGAAAGCAAATAAGTGATGGAATTCAGGTGCTGGAGCAGGCTTGCTGTCCAGTCTGTGTTTAGCATCGCAGCTGCAGATGTGAGCACATGGACTTCCTATGACCTGATCTGGGGACAGACATTTAGCTGCCCTTAGTGCCTGAAGAGAGACTTTTCCATTTCCTGGATGAAGACGTGTGCTGGGGCATGTTCAGCTGTGTCAGACATTGCTCCCAGCCTCTCACTCCCTTCGAGCAGCAAAGTCCCCACCTGCTGGAGTGGTGTGCTTGCCCAGGTAGCTATAACTATGAAATGTAAGGAATAAGTTAAAAGCAATTGATAATGTTTCTTAATTACACTTGATAAATTTGGCCAAGGCGTGAACATCAGAGATTTTAAATTTACTTTTTAGAAAAATGCTGAGCACCCTGTAAAGTCTATATTAAGATGAGCATTGTAAAGCTCTTTGTTTCAGAGGTTACCCAAACACATCACTCCGTGAGTAGTGCCTCTGCTACAAAGCCTCAACCAGAACATTTTTTCTTGCTACTGTTGCACTGTTTTACTATGCAAGACTTGCAAGTCTGCAACATATGGCATGGCTGTATTGTCCTATAAAGAAGGAAATAACTGTGTATGACTCTTATTTGGATGGCAAAAAAAGGGGAAAAAAAAGTCCCAAGAGTTACTCTTCTAAAACTAAAAGCCAAGGTGTTTGATGTGATGTCAAAGGCTGTTGAAATATGTAATTCATTCCATCTGCTGCCTTTGGTGCATGAGAACAACGCGTTGGTGCCAGCTGCGTATGCCTAAAACTGAGAGAGGAAAAACCTTGGCAATCATTCTGTTTACTCTGCTACTTGTAGAGTGCAAGTGAGCCACGATTTCGGTTTTATTTTTAGCCCATGTGTCCTGGTTTGCCTGACAAGCCAAGCTTAGAGGGATGTATGTTGGATGAACTCAAGTTTAGGAGGCTTTCCCTATATTGCCAATATTGGAATTCCAAAAATTCATACCTGTCCACCAATTTTCTATTGCAATCTGTCTAGGAATTAGGTAGCTCTGTCATTCTTATTCTAGGCTCAGTGTTACAGAAATTTTAGTCCTTTTTTTGCTCCTTGGATGGTCCAATGAAGCTTATCTATTGGTTATTCAGAAGCTGCAGTTACCAGTGAGTTTAGTGACCTAAAAGAATATTTATGAAATAATTGGGGTTTTAACAATAAATGTCACCTAAAGCTGCATTCCTGAATAAAATACAAGGTTTGCAAGCATAGCTGTCTAATCAACAAGCTCTAGGAGATCATATTTTTTAAGTGTCGCTGTTTCTAGTCAAGGATTAATACTGGCTTTCTCAGCCTTTCTTGTCTTTTAGGAACGGTCCACTCCTCCTCTTCGAGAGTTTATAAAACACTCCATTAGATCTCTAGTAGTTGCACTGTGCATGGAGGGCAAATTCAATATATGAAATAGCATTTCATTAAATCTTCTCGAGCCTTTAGGGAGACTTATTCTGGGTTGCTTTAGTGCTTTACCATGTGTTACAGTGGTCCAAGAACAGTCAAATGGAAGTGGAACTTAATTTTCCTTGAATATTTTATTCATATAAGTCATAGCACTTGCCTGAGCATTTTTAGATGTGAAACTTTCAAGTTACTCCTTAATATAAGGATGAAAATATTGAATATCAATAATCTTCCTTTCTATCAACCAATTATTAAGGAAATAGAAAATTAATCCCATAATAAATTATATTCAGCCTTCTCCCCTTTTCCTGTTATTTATGAAAAAGTGGTGGCTGGAAGCTGTGCTGTCTATAACCTTTAGCCAAATGGATTTGTACAAACAGTGGAAGACCATGTGGTGAGAGATTGTAAAAGAATTGTGAAAAACATAACAGGATTTAAAGGGGAAAAAAAAATGCCCAAATGCTCATGGACAACGAGATGTTTTAGTGTGATGGAGAGCACAGTAATACAGCTGCTGGGTGTAAACCTCCTTGATTTTCTTAGTCTTTTTTTTTCTGTGGTTGCACTCTACAGAGGAGAAATAAGAATTATGATCCTGAACAATTTTTGTGGATCTGTCTCTATACCCAAATGTAAGCATGTGAGCAATCTCAAATCAACGTGCCGTTTACAGGATTCAAGCTTACCGCATCCTTACACGGCAAGAATTGAAGGCAAATCCACCATGTTATGTGAATCCAAACTGGGGAAAGAGTTTAATAGCAGCGCTTCATGGGTAACTGGGAGTCTTAATCTGAAGCCTTCAAAGCTGCTTTGGATTTTGCCAGTGAAGGCATGGCCTCTAATTTAATCTCCTTTGTGCACCCATTGCTGTTCAGTAGTGACTGACAAATATGTTTCTGTGCTATGTGTTGCCAATATAATGATGATAAACCCGAAAGCATGTGTGTAAAATCTTAACTTTCCACTGTTTGCATGTGACAAACGGAGCTTTTGCAGATCCCTACAGCTGTGAACTTTGATGTGGTACTTGCACAGTAAGTGTAATGGGTTTCTGCTCCGTAAGTGGATTCTTACTTGGAACAAAGAAATCCTACTGCACATCTAATGCTGTCCAGCTGATATGCGGTCACCTCTGCCGCTCCGACCCTGTACCGGACTCTATTTGGAGAGAAGTGAAGATGGATTTATCTAATGAAAAATTTGTGGGAAATTAAATCACAGCAGGTGAGCTTTACTTACCTAAAGTGGAACTTGACCAGAAAATAAAGGTTAACATTCTCCCTTTTGCAAATGTGCTACAGGATCTTTAATAACCATGAATAATTAGCACATCTGCTGAAATGCAGCCATCTTGCAATGATTTGAAGGCACATTTTTCAAATATTTTTTGCAACTAAAAATTCTATAATGGTCAAATATGACAGTTAAGTGCTGATACTCTTCAGTCAAAGATTTGTTCTGTGTGTCAGAATACGTTATTGTAAAGAATAATTTTATTTGTTTTTGTTTGTCAGTCATGCACTTTGAGTACTAGTTGCTTGAGCAGCAAGGCGAAACTAGTTTGTTAAATTCTGTACATGGTTTAGGTGATAAGCAGCAGGTTTGACTGAGGTGAGTAGTTATTAGTCTTGCAAGCCAGACACTTGGAACAGGAAAGATCCATTTTAGGAATGCCATAACTGCCTTGGATAGCATCCTTTTGTTTATTTAGGGTGACTTGATTAAATTCACTGAATTCTCGAGAATTCTATGTCCATGAGAATAACACCTTTTGGGTTTTTAATGTACTTCAATATACCCCTATTTTGCATATACTGTTTTACTAGAGATTTTACAAACCAGACACTGCTGCTGTTACACAGTACTGATGCACTGATGAGAATTTTATTATTCATTCAAGTATTGAACGTATTTACTTTAATGAAACTATGGAATTTTAACAGAAAAGTTAGTATAAGCTTTTTCAGAAAAGGTCTCAAAGCTTAAGTAAGCCCCTGTAATGGAGAACCTTGCCGAACCCCCCTAGTTTTGCACAATATTTTTTTCCTGATGTTAATTTCTGAGGTGTACTTGCTGAGACAGTAATTTTTCATCTCAATGTGCATGAAAGTCAGAATTCCAAGGGGGAAGTAGGAAAGGAAGACTTTTAACCATTAACACTTATTTCATTGTTCATATCTAGAGGTAATATTCAGTTTGCACATCCCGTGTCTATAGTTCAGAATCAATTTTAATAGGGAATATATTTAATGCAGAAACAATTTTAATAAAATTATTATAGGTAGAGGTGAGGTTGTATATTGATAGGGAATAAGAATGCTGAAGGCATACGCAGGTAGTTTTTTTCCTCTGTTTCCTCCCCTGCTTGAAAAAGCTTTAATTATCCATAGTTAGCGTAGAAGATACCTGGAAACACCACTTGCCAATATGTGAATTTTGAGTCCTATCATTTTGGAAATAAATGGGAAGAGAATTTTATAGAATAAGAAAATTAAAGTTGTAGGTAGGTGCTTTGAAGCTATTACTCAAATTCATTTAGCAGTTTGAACCCATTTATTTGGGAAAGAACACCTTTACTGTCCACCTAGATTAATCCAAGTATTACTCTTGTATTTGATATATATTTATTTTCATTAGTATAACTTGTTGTTATTATTTGAAATTAATTTCACACCCTAGTAAAGGACTGGCTAATGTAAACAAGCCAAAACAACACAAACCCAACAATGAAACAACAAAAACAATAAAACCAAAATAAACCCTGACTTTTTACCCCTTTAGCTTTGGCCTTTATATGCTACAGAAGATATACCAAAAAATGCCTAAAAAAAATTGATTGTGGGATTCTGAAGACAAAATTGTATCTGTTGTTTCCTATAATTAGTTTTGCTTGGCTAACTTGCTGCAATATGCTAATTCTTCCCCCCCAAAAATAAGAAACTTTTCAGAATGTCTTTAGTGACTAAATTTTAGTGAAAAGATTACTTTTGAGAAAAGGCATGCTTTCTGCCTAAACTGGTTAATTTATATCAAACTGCTTAGAAACTATAATATTTTAAAAGTGTACGGAAAGGATACTCTTAATGTCTTAATGTTTTTAGCTAACCCCCAATTCACAGAAAAAACATACTACTACTTGACTTAATATTTCCTTAAAAGCATTGAATTCTTTCCTAGAATTCACTGCATGGAGAATGCGTGATTTACCTGTGAAGACTGCTGTTGCTTAAAAAAAAAAAAAAAAAAAGAAAAAAAGACTAAAACCAGCCCACAGCCCCTCATTTAATTGCGAAGGGGACACAGGGGTCAAACCCCTGCCTTTGGAGGAGATCTTGTCATTCGGGTTTGTCCCTAACAGCGTGGTGCGTACAGTATGGGGACACCGAACTGGGTATTAGAGGGCTGTGAGACCCTTTCATCAGCTCCTGCCTTCTTGGTGAGGCTGGGACCCCTGGGACACACACTCCCCTGAGTGACTCGCTGCAGGATTCCCAAGGGCTGCCAGGTGTCTGTGTGTGGTCCTGTGTGGGAGGGAAGTTAGGGGGCAGGATCAATTGTTCTGTCACAGGCAAAAATAGTGGGAATCCCTGTATGGTTTTACTGGTAACCACTGACTGGGCTTTGTGTCGCAGGATTTTATCTGTGAGCAGGTGTCACAATGTGAATTGCCAGAAAAGTCTCCTACCCATTTAGTGATCGTAAGAGGTTATACTCTTGAAGCTAGAAGTAAACAACTGGTGAAAATAACATCTACTTTAAAGGGGTTTTGTTTGTGGTTTGGTGTTTTGTGGGTTTTTTTGTGAGTTTTTTCTTTGTTTTGTTGGTGGTTTTTTTTTTTGTGGGAATAAATATGCTCTTTTAAAATAATGTCAATTTACCAGCTGCAAATTTTTCTACTCACTGTTTGGAGCAACGCTTATCAAATTAGTTTTAGATCTTAGGAATAATCTACACAAAATGTCAACCTCTTCCAATATTTATCTAGCCTTACTCTTACTAGAACTATTTTTTGTGAAATAATAGACTACAAATATAAATCCCAGATGTACTCTGCATCTATAAATTGCTCATTGTGAAGAAAATATATTTTTTCTATAAAAATGATGGATTGGTGGAACATAATGGCTTGCAGCTGCTGTTATAGTTAAATTTTCTTTGAAATTATTGAATTTCATACTGTTTAAAGTAGGTACAGCCTCCATAAGACTACGCAGACAAGAAAAGTGTGCATCTACAGCTGAAATACGGCAGCTATAAAGAATTCTGATGTTACATAGCTCTTATATTTACTTTTATTCTTTTTACTCTGAAATGGGGTGGAAAATGGTGAATGCTTTCTCTTTGTAGAGTATTATACATAAACATGACTTACATATACTTGAGCATTAACGCTCTTTGCAGTTAGCTGTTCACATCTAAAGTAAAAAACCTAAAGTGCAGATGCTATTTTGTTTTCCTCCTACAATGAAGATTTTAAAATAGGATTGAATATAATTATCATCTGCAGTGACATGTGTGATGGAACATATTTGTTTTGAACAAGACACTGAAAAGACTGATTGAATTTACAAGGGTGACAATTGTAAATTGCAGAGACACTGCCTCCATCCTTTTCACAGGTAACCTAGACTTTTTTTTTTTACTTCATTAAGGAATTAGATGGCTGCTCAGCTGAACTGTTCATGGCCCTTCCAAAGGAACTCCTTATTAATGACAAAAGAGGGATTTCACTGCCAGGCACATGAGCAGGGAGCAACATTCCGTAACAGCTCCCAAGGTCTCAGATTTCATACTCAGCATGCTGAAGTTATCACCACACCTCTTGAACAGTGAGAGGAAGGAATTTGGATTATTCATATATCATATGATGGTTTAAATAATTTTCATTACAGTCTGTGATCCCCAAGCTGCCTTGTGCTGGTACTTTTGAGAATCGTTTGTAGGGAACTTTATACCTGCTGCAGCTTTATCACCTTCTGTCAATGTCATGCTTCTAAAAAAAATACCAGTAAAACTAAAGTTGTAGCAATGTGTCTTCTAGGGGGAAGTCTGGTCTGAAGAGGTCACAGCAGAGATAATGGGCACTGAACTGATCACTACCTTTTGAAGTATCTTAAGGTGGTGACAACTAGCTGATGCTGTTGGAACACTCCTATGCCATTATGGAATTTTGCCTCAAATGGTGAGAAGTGTTGTATCGATGAGTGTCACAAGCCAAACAGTGGAGTTGTGTGTAGTGAAGAGGGAATGTGACTCTCCAGCTTCAGCCTTCTATGGGTGTGCAGCTCTGGTTCAGAACCTGGAGTCTGTGACTCATTGTGAGTGTTCTGTGCACTGATGAAGCACGTACCGTGAGGGAGGTCTCCACATTGTAGTCTGACTTGAAAGCAGCCTTCTCCTCTGTGGAGATGAAAGCTTCGTTTGAATGAGCTGCAGGACATAATGCAGGAATGCACTGCCTTGCAGGAACTTCTGAGATCTCCTCCTGTAAAAACTGGGAGGAATTGTGCCCAAAATCTGAAGTTCATTTTGACAATTCACACCAAAAAGGAAGATCTAACCATCTCTAAACAGATTTAAGGCCTCAGTCAGATCTCCCAGTTTGCTTAGGAAGGGCTCAAATACCAGCAAAACAAGTTCTACTTCTAAAAGATTCATGTAAAGGTGGGGGAAGAGCACAGAAAATTCTCTTGCATCTTTGTTTACACCAGTAAATTTGGGGAATCAAAGTAGTTAATTGCCTCAAGGAGTACTGAAGTGTAATGAGAAGGACTTAGCTTTTGTTTCTGATTCCTGCAAGGCTGCAAATCCATGGTGATAGTGTGGATTTCAGGTAAATGATGTGTTATTTGAGCTTTTTTTTTCTATGAATAGCTTGTGTAGTTTATGTAGCACCACTTGCAAGGTGGGTTGCACTTAAGATTCTGTGAATACTATTGTAAGTGTACCAATTCTGATATACAGATAAGAAACTTACTGAAATCTTTTACACCAGATTGGAGTGAGCAATGTCCTCTTCTGACCAGAATATTTCTTTTGAGATCTAATTGACTGAGAAGCCAAAAGGCTTGAAGCACTACTGTCATTCTGATGTTTCAAACAGGCAAACTGGATGCCCAAGGCAGCTGTAGTCTAGTCAGCTGGCATTAGGATTAAGTGATAGTCTAGAGAAGGCAATATGGTTTAATGATATCTGTGGATTTTTTGAAAATGCCTTCTGAAATAAATTGGGTTCATTCTCTGCTTTAATTGGGGCAAATATTTCTAATTATGAAGATGTGATACACTTTCATCCCTCCCTAGAATGTTAGGCAGCATGGAAAAGTCCTTTGCTGCTATACAGTATTGCTAAAGTACATCTGAGAAGAGAAGAATAGCTGTTATTGTTCAAAACATCTGTTGAAAGGGATCTTATTTAAAGAAGGAATACTTAGACTATTTTGGTGAAGACTGGTACTACGTCTAGTGTCATTTGGTTTATCTAGCAAAGATGTGAAAATAAAGGTGTTTGCAGGGTTAACAAACCCTGCTGAAACCCTGAGCGAGTGAATAACGAGGCATAAATAATTCTGAAGGGCCATTCAGGCTGTGAAGTTTAGAGTGCTCTGAGAAAATGGGCCCAGTTAAAAAATTTGTGTTAGTAAAACCCAGATTGGGATTGTGGACGTGGGACCCCACAGCACAGAACAAACAGTCACTTCTTGTGAATGGGAGAAGGCTCTGGGCTTCATAGCTAACCATCTTGATTTGAATATTGTTCAACACTTGCTATTATCTGTGAATTCTTGATCAAATATGAGCACAAATATGGAGGTAAGTTACCTTTGTGACGTTGATGAAATTGATAATGAAGCTGCTGGGAGCTTTAGTGGCTGTGCTTCAAAACAAATGCTAAACTTGAGGAAGGTGAGGAAAGCAGCTTCCTTCTGGAGGTTTTTGGTAGAGCAAATATTCCTAATAGAGTTAGAGTTAAGCTGCTTCAGAATATCTAATATAAATTATATACACAACAGCATAATTATCTAATGTATGAGAAATCACAAGTGATTTTTCCAGTGTATCCTGACAAGGAAAGCACTTAGTATTGAAAAATTTTGAGAGGGGCATTTGACAATGGACAATGGCAAGAAAGAAACTGAAGCAAATCGGTGTTTGGACTTTTTCCATACCTAAGAAAGTAACCCTTGGAACATATTGTCAAAATAATTGGTTGCTTTTCTGGGTTTTGGTGTCTTCACAAGAACTATTGGCACTTTGAGAAAGATCATCTTGATAAATGTGACTTACTGGATCTAGTGAGGGAGAGGTAGCCAGGTAAAAGTGCAGTGGTTTCTAATAGTCAGGAAATCAGATTATATTATTTAATCAAATCTCACCTCAAATGTTCTAAATTTGTGCAACTGAGGTCAGAACTTTTTAGCTCAAAAAATAACAAATAATGTACAAACATATCTATTAATCTCTGCCACATCTTGTTTCCTTTATTGTCAGTATTTAACTGTTTGGAGTAGCATCACGTTGTTGCCATTTGTGTTTTGATGGAGCAGTGGTGGCAAATCTGTAAGACACATGGAAACTAAGGAGGATTTGCTAGGTCTGCTATGCATTCTCTTGTATGGAAGCTCCTTGACCATTTGGCACAACAGAAAACATTCCTGAGGGCTTAGAATCAAAAAGCACACCCCTTTAGTGTTGAGCATTGCCTTATATTTAAAGAGCTGTTTGGTCTCCTTTCACATGTCGTTTCTCCTTTAGATCCTTCTGCCGTTAGACTTAATTACTACCATTGCTAGTATACCTTTATCTTTTGTGTATCTTCTCATAGCATTAAATTAGTAATTCTATGGACAAACTATGTGATGTCAGGTGTATGTGTCCTTGGAGTGTTTCAAAAATTAAGTAGGCATAATGAAAAATGAAACCAATTTTTTTTTCTTTTCAAGTTATCATGCTTGTTTGGTCTTGTACTTCCGTCATTCCTGTTGAAGTGGAATATCGTGGAGCAGTTTCAGGGCAACTTGTGCATGAATATCTGTTTCATTCAACATATCATTCCTGCTGTGGTTTAGTACCTGGCTTGTATTCCTTTCAGATTTTATTGTATAATCATAGTTTTTTTCCTCCCCCTCTGTAGTTTTTCATAAATAATTAAAACAAACGTGATAGGGTTTTGGCAGACCATCTGTTGGGTTTGATATCATATCTCCAACAAAGACAGAGTGGTCTCGTGATAAACAAGTAGACAGATTAAGGACTTCATGTTCCTAAACCTTGGAAAAAACAGCTTTTTTCCTTTCTCTCTCTTCCAACCATGTTGGCTGGATAACATAACTGCTTGTAGCATTTCAGTATTGGTGACAATTAGGTCAGAAGTTCTGAGTAAACAAAATAGGTGATGATCAAAATGCTCAACCTCATGGCATTAGATAATCATAGATCAAGATTTAGCGGTTTAGTGACTCTTCAGGGTGAAGTGAATGGTGGTTTAAACAGGAAAGTTTTCACAGTAAACAACTCTCTTCTGCAATCAGCTTTATGTTTTCAGAAACTTTGTCAGTTATGTGCAAGAGTAGGTGTGCTTCCCAACTGCTATGAAAAAAATAAATAGTGTTTTGTTATCAATGCAAATGATCCTCCAGGGGATTTTTGTATTTCAGTCTTTCATTACTGTTAAATAAGGCTTTAGTTCAACGATATAAATGAACACTTAAATCTTTACATAGTGGTTAAGACTAAACCAAAGCATTTCCATTTACCAAAAAGGAAAGTTCATGTACTTTAAAATTGCTGTGGTGAGCTTCTGAGTTCATCTTGGAAAGTTGAGTTTACATCATTAACCTCATCTTTCTTCTCAAAATCACTACGTTACATACAGGGCAGTTAATCCTAATCCTGACAGGGTGATTGTTCACAGTAAGGAAAACGCATGTGGTATTTCTGCACATCTTGGAGGCAAGCCAGTGATAAGGCTTTAATCCACGTGTTCCCTTACTTACAGTGGGAAGCAGGCATGCAGCAGGCTGTGCAGCTGAGCTGCAGGCTGCTCTCTTACCAGGGAGGTGAAAGATAGGTTTGAAATGTAAAGGCATAATTGTGTTCTTCATCCTGAGTGAGTTTGTGCTTAAGAATGAACTTCGTTTTACAGTCTGTAGAGAAACACGACATTCTCCATAAGTCACTACTAGAACCCAAGGGTGACAAATGGGAAAATCCTCACGGGTTTTCACTTCAAATCTTCTAGCTCCAAGTTCTGATTACTCTGCCTCTTCCAGAACACATTTCATGTATCAAGGAAAGGGAAGTGGATACCTGGAACTGGAGAAAAAAAATACTGAATATGTTCTGTGTTATACAAAGCACGTGTTTTGATATTATGGCATAAACCACAATTTTTTCAGTCGGTTGCAGATTTGGAAAGCTTAAAATCTTTCATTAGTTAAAGATAAAGAACTTGATATTTATGATACCGTCTGTAAAAAGGATAGGTCATAGTTAGGAATGTTACTGCAGTTTAGGTATTGGAAGAGAAAGCTTTCAAGTGTGACCTGCTGAGCGTATTATGTGTTTTCATTTTGTTTGTGACAATGCAGCATGTATTTCCTTCCTTGTAAAATGAGTTCTATTCCTGAGGTCTGCTCTACTTTCATTATTCTTAGTACACACTTTTGCTTACTTGCCGTGAATATTTCTTGAAGGTATTCGGAACATGCTCACTGTTGAGGCATATGTGTGATTTCATACTTGGAGCACATGTGGAAACCAGAATCTTCTATCTCAGGTAGTGCAGATTTCTTGAACAGAAGTGCAACCCTGCCATGCATTCTCTTCGGTAATGTCATCAGTTGTAGGTGAGCTATCCTATTGACTTGGATAAGTTTCTAAACACAACATGAGCCCCTGTTTTTGCAGCTCCAAGTTCTCTGTGTGTGTGTGTTTGTGGGTTTTTTTTATAAGCCCTTGTTACTTGGTCACTCTATAGCTTTTGGTACAATCCTCATTTGCATTCCTGTCACTTTGCATCTCCATCAGTACAAAACAGTGTTCTTAAACTGGTCTGTACAGCTACCCAAACCAGAATGACTCATTTTAACTCCTTCTGACAAACTGCAAATGTAGAACAGAGATTTCTATAGGGTTGAATCTTCCCTTGGCCTCTGAAATCTTCATGGAGCCTTTTATCGGCTCTGCTGTAATTTAATGCACTGGCCTGGGCTGTAAACTATCCCATGTTAGGGTAAGTTTGCCACTGAAGCAACATTTTTTTGTTTTTTTTTAACAAATACTTGGTATTGGTAAGTAACATACAAGTTAGCCTAAATCATTTAACCACAATAGAAAATGGGTGCCATAAGACTTGCTGCATTGCTTTCAAATACATTTGTAGAATTGAAGTGTCACCTTAAACACATTTCCTGCCCCCCCCCTTTTTTTCTCTTAAAACAATGTTATATCTCAGCTGTGCCCTAGACTTGGCAATCTAATATGCTCTTGTTTCTTCAGGGAATAAGTCAAACCAACACCTGCAGGAAAGTCTCGTTAGATTTGTCAGCAAGTATTCAGCAATCAGCTTCACTTTCCAGTTGGTTTCTTGTATTGATTGTATTATTTCAGTATAACACCATGAATGTACCACTTGTGCTCCTTTTCAGGGTGCTTTTTTATTCTTGGAAGCTCCTTTTATTTTCTTCCAAGTCTAGTGAACTACGATATCTCTGAAACTTCTGAATGCTTGCAAAATTATGCCCAGAGTTATACCAAGAGGGCAGAAGAATTTCTCTTCTGTGTTATTCAATAATAATTCAAAGGACTTTGAAGGAAAGGCTTTGATAGTACCAAAGAGAGAATTCTGTACTTACTGACATAACATTTATAAATTGGCTTTAGATTTTCATGTGTATATCTCAATCTGTGAAAAGCCACAGATTTAGTTTTGGGCCTGACCAACTCTTCTATTTTTAACCTCTGCTCATGGGTAGTTCTTAGAGGAATTTATCTATAATGCAGACCTGGAGAATTATTTTCTTATTTAGTCAAAGTTAATTAGGGTATGACTGAAGTTGTTTGTTATTGTATGAAATGTGCCTATCATAATCTCTAGGCACTTGTACATAAATTAATACATAAAAATGACCTCGTTGTCAAATAAAGAGAGCTTACCAGCCTTCTCCTAGCTTCTGCAGCCAGCCCTGCAGGCGAAAGCCTGAGTAAATAGATAAGCCCTGCAGCATGCCCCGAAGGCTTGTAAACGTGGGCTCTGCCAGACCGTTGGGTTAGGGAATTGGAGAGCACCTGGCCATTGGGCAATGAAACATATGTGTTTAGGGCTGCTGGTGAAGGCAGATCAGTTGACCTCAACTGCAGGAATAGATCAGAGACTGATTTAACATTTCAGGGATTTGTGATTCCAAGCAGCACTTCGAAAGTTGATGGTTTGCACTGTTACAATGTGATGCTGGTTTTTTGGTTTGGGTTTTTTGTGTTCCCCCCACACACACACACAAAGGCATGGCTGTCAGAGTACACAGTATTTTTCAGTTTTTTTTCTACCTGGAATAGCAATTTGGCATTTTGGGATTAAGTCATCGGGCCCAAATACAGGGAGGTGAAGACTACTTAGCAAAATATACTATTTTGAAAATTCAAGCCTATATGTAGCACTTATGATTCACTATTAGCATGAGAAGGAAACAAAATCCCTTATGGTTATTTCTCCAGGTAGGATAGAGTATAGTGCTAAAGTAACAAAAGGAAAAGGAGCTCTTTTTATTTGTGTGGCTTTTTTTTAATTATTAACATGCAAGTTTGTTTTTGTTTTGGCTTGATGTTTTCTGGAGGAAAAAAGTAGCAGACCTCAACCCTTGCAAGTAATCATAGCAGCAAAAAACTTCCATGCTTGCCAGAAGGTATCTGTATTCTAGATTTTCAGTTCCAGTTAGGTTGTTTTCTTTTCTAAGGTGGTTGAATAGATACATAGCAGAAGGGGAGGAAGGAATGTGATATTGAAACCCCTTGCTCCACTGATTATAAATTCAAATAAAAATTTTACTTGAATAAGAAATAGTATGACAATATTATGGAACTTATGCTGAATAAGAAAATGAAAATTTACTTACCACTCATTACTATAGACGTGTTTTTAATTAACTGAGGGGACAACACTAAAGTGGAAAGAAAACTTGAAAACTCAGTAAACACCAGTCCTTGATTATTGGGAACATGACCTGCTTGATATGTCTCTAAACGTGGTAAACAGTCTCTTGTGCTTTTGAGGCTAATGGTCAGTCATCTGTTGATAGCCAGCAAAAGCTTATTGACTGAACATAATTCCATTCATTTATTCCAGTTACTCTAAAGGTTAATATAATTTAGTGTCCTTCAAATATGCATACAAATACTTACTGCAATGCAATCTGTTGATGAAAACAAATAGGAATAAATAGAATAATAGTGAGATCTTCATAAGGAAAATTTAAACCCAAAAGTGCTTTGCGTTAACCTAGAAAAGTGATAGGATTCTTACTGCTTTCATTTGTCAGGGAATAAGGTCTATATGGAAGGCTTTTGTGCCTTTATCTATTTTTATGCATAATTTTAAGGAAATGGGACTTTATTTGATTATTCAGGGCCAAACATTTGGTATAGGAGTATATAAAAAAATGACACTTTCAAAGATTTCTGGAAGTGTTTGTCATGGTGAAACGTATAGTATTTGGATTAGATGTTTGAAACAAAGTAGTGATTTTTTTCCAGTTTATTACTATTGGAAACCCCCCACCATTTAGCAGTTTTCCTTTTGCACATAGCAGATAGAACGGTGTGTTTTGATTACAGAACCTGACCATAGTAGGACAAGCACCGATGGGCTTTGAAAAAGCAGAGCTTCTACAAGGCATTAAAAAAAAAAGGCCTTTTCTTCCAAAGTCTTAAGATGAAAACAAGAGGTGAATATAAAGATGTAGAAAACATATCTCAAAGCTCAACCTCATTTTTAAGATTAGGGAATGAGTAAGTAATTGGTAGGAGAAAGAGATATGCCTTTAGTGCTTGGAAAGTGAGCAATACACTTTTCTCAATTGGTGTAAAATCTAATGTGAAGTGACATGTAATGCTTACTTGGCACGTAGAAATAGCAAAGTACTATCTTGGTATTTTTCAGCAAGTTGAAAGCTAAGAAGCAATTTATCCCATTTCCCAAGGAAGTAAATAGTTTGATTTTGAAGTGACTTCTGCATAGGTCAGTATCTAACCACCGCTCTGAAAAATAACAGGCTTCAGCTGCTTCCCTGCTTCCTTTAAAACTTACAGTCTATTTCTAAAAATGATGGTAGAAGATTTGTAATAAGGGGTTGAATCCCATTACAAAACCAAGGCCAAAACCTGGACATAAAAGCAGTAAGGAAATATTTTTTTATGTGAACCCCAAAATTTTGAAATACTGATGCATGTTATAAAAAAAAAAAACCAAAACAAAACTAACAATGAATTTGAAACTTCAGCAACAAGAAAAGAGCGAATTGAACTTGTAAACCAGGGATGTTAAAGACATCAATGAACCTATCGCAGAAGTCAAAATTGGGCAAAGAACAAGAAAAATGGCCCCAAAATGTGTTATAGCAGCACTTACTAAACTAAGTGGAAACAATATACCATTACTTATGGATAACATTAAACTGTGCTGAATCCTCAGCGTGAATGCCAGCTGGACATCTAGTTACTTAGTGTGGAACACTTTCAATGAAAAATTTGGACTCAGCCTGCACTGGGGAAAATTTGGGTCAGTTCCTTCTCTGAATGGCTAAAACTATAATTCTATAATGTTCTATTAAGTATCTGCTTCTAAAAAATATACCTTAAAACAACAGCTACTTCTGACTTTTATACATAAAGAGAGCTTTTCTATTGATTGGTGATATCTTAGTTTTATTTTCATCCTGTATTTATTATTAATATTCTTTCACATTAAAAAAACCCTGATTCTCTTATGTTTATACATTCCACCTGTACTCTGACTTCAGCTTTTTTGTGTATGACACCTTAGTCAATGTCTTGGACAACCTTTAAAGGTAAATTTAACCCGGCAAAACATGATGATTAACTTTAATAGTTATTTCACAAAACTTGGCCGGATTCTTCGTCCACTGAAGTAACTTCTCTTTTTACATGTGAGAAGGTTTAAAAAAAAATAAATCACTATCTCATTATTTTCTCAATTCTTTTTCCTTCAGTAAGATTTTTCTGCAGTTCTAACTTTAAATAGGCAACAGATTATAGTGTAATTTTTTCTCAAAATCTCATGTTTAATAGAAAAAATTATCTTCCTTCAAAGCAGCACAATAGTGCAGAATGAGTTATCCTAGTGGTCAAAGCATGGAGAGAAGTCCCTGAGAAATATCAGAAAAAAATATTTTAAGGTAAAGTTCTAACTACTAGATCTGTTTTGAATTATTTGCAAACTTCTTTCACTGAATTAACTGATTATAAAAAAGCTACCTCTTGTTAATAATTTGGTTTTCATCAATTTATGAAAAAAATAAATATGCAATTGGAAAGTTAACAGCCTTTTTCTTCAAGCGCAATTATCAGGACCAAACTAGATAAAGAAAAAACATCGCAGAAAATACTATATAAGTTGATGGGCTTTGATGCTCTCCTTTTCCATTTACAAAAATGAACTTTCACAGACTGGTTGTGGTCGAAGGGACCCCTGGAGCCCCTCAGGTCCCCCCCCTGCCAAAGCAGGGTCCCCCAGAGCAGGCTGCTCTGTCCCGTCCAGGCGGGACGGGAATGTGTGCAGGGAAGGAGACCCCCCAGCCTCTCCGGGCAGCTGTGCCAGGGCTCTGCCACCCTCCAGGGAAAGCAGTTCTGCCTCACCTTCAGATGGAACTTCTGAATCAAATGCTCCTTTATCTAGGTAGAAAAAAAAACAACAAATTCTTGGGATAAGGCTTCCCTGTGAAAAATCTTCAGATATTTAAGTCTACTAACTTTTACTGGGATACAGCTGGTAACATCAGCAATCTGTGTGTGTTCTCCTTTTTCTCTGGCAAATAAAATACATATGTGCCCCTTCTGGGAAGTCTGGAGCTTTTCTTGTATTATGTGACTCCCTTGCTGCAGAGAATCCTGGTTGGCTTCTGAGTGCATGGGCTGTTGTGACTGCTTGCATGGGGACTCAACTCCCCATTGTATTGGAATATTATTGGGTTCAAAAGGGGGCTCTGATTAAGCAATACAGAGATAGTCATGATGTGTAAATTATTTTAAGGGTTGGCCGTATTTTTTTTTTTGGCAGTTGAATTTAGATATTCCAATAAGAGAAATACGCTAGAAACAACAGAAAATTCAGGTAATGGGTTCTTGTGCCTCCTGTGTCTCCTGCTTGGCTTCCTTGTGATCTACAATATAATTTTGAAGGGTTTCTCTCCTGAAACTTCAGCATTTTTTCTTTTTTTTAGGCCTGTTGGTTTTTGTTGGAGTTAATGAAACTTCTGAAGTAAATTGCTGTTGTTGCTGTCTTTGAAGTGTCTTTGTCTGAAAGTATCTGCAGAATGTTTCATTGAAACACAAGTTGTGCATGCAAATATGATGTATAGTTGTATTTTTCATATTTTTGTTCATAAATCAACAGAGTAGACTTAAAATGCTATTTATAGTATCAAGGGAAATTTTTATTTTTGTTAAATACATATGGATCTTTTTATGACCTTAGAAGCTTGAAACTGATTCCATATTGCATTTCTTACCTTTCAAGTATGAAAGTTTCCTATTGTCAAAAAATGGATGGCAAGATTTGGTATCATGCTATGAAAAATGATAGTGGTACAGTTTTGTATATTAATGCTTTTTGTACTTGCCTGTCAAATAGAGGAATAATGCATGAATACATGTCTTTTGGTTCAGTTCCAGAATATAACCTGTTTCAGAACACATTCTGATTTGCTTTCATAAATAGCATGGAATATAGTGAGTATACACAGCTTCTCCAACACATCAATATTCTAAAATGCATTCAATATTTATTCTAATACTCTGAACTCAATATTCAGTAATCTAAAATATAAAACACTAGCATGCTTTTACCCTGTGGTTTATTTTGAAAGCTTATGTTGATTCTATTTTCTCATTACCCTACAGAAGTTCATTTTAAAATAAAATAGTTCCCTGAAAGTCTACTTTCATAGGCTAAAACTTCCTGCTTCATGCTGTGCCTCAGAGGAACAGGGTTCATGACACTTTGGTTGCAATAGTTCTGCAGAGTACCAACATACCCAGAGGTGTTTGGCTCTTTTTGTGGAAACTAGTGGTTGTCTTCTGCAGGTTGTTCCTTCCTTTGGAGGAACTTGCTTCTGAGGAAATGTGGAGGCTGTGGGCTCGCATCACTGTTGCTGTCTTGTGTGGATGATTTCTCTAAGTGTCTAAGAAATCTAAGATTTCTCTAAGATCATCAACAGCAGGTGATAAGCAGCTTCCCAGTGGGAGACCCTGAGGCAGGTGATGCGTGGTCCTCTTAAGTGCAAGTCTGTAACCCCGGTGGATGGGCCCAATGCTTTAATAGTAGAAAATCAGACAAGGTAAAACACTTCATTCAGAGTAACACTTCATGTACAGAGTTGTTCTGCATTAAAGAAAGGATGAGTGAGCTTCTAGCAAGTCTTTTCCATCAGCTTTTGGTTCTGTTGACTTAGAAGTTTGTGAAATGGGCTCTTTTATTAAGCATATTTTCTTAGTTACATCTCTCTTTCCCTGTGCTTTTGTATTGTACCGTGTTCATTCTGTCAGTGCATCACTTTGCTGAATTTTGCCTGATCCCAGATTGTGTGTGTTTAACAACGATAATGATGTATGCAAATGAAATAATAGGTGCGATTCACTTTGTGCCTGCTGTTACTGACATGCTGTACCGATTTAACCTTAGATGATGGGCTTTTCCAAAATCTGTTGAATGTTTTACAAGTGGAAAAAAGTGGCTCTGATAATCAAGGAGAAAACTCATTGATGCAATTTTACCTCAACCCCTTCCTGCTGCTGCTGCCCTGCCCCTTCACTGCACTCCCTCCCCACCCCCACCTCCCCAAAAAAAACCCCACCAAAACCAACAAGCAGCAACAAAACAAAAAAAAATAAAAATCCAACAAACAAAACCAAAATAACCCCAAAAACCCCAAAAAGTACTTCACCCCCAAAAAGTATTTCACCCCAGCTATGTGGGGAAGGTGCCTTTAAGGTTTTAGTATCTCCAAATTGAAATAACATTAAACACTTTGGAAGGCAAAAGAATAAACAAACAGCTCAACTTCACTGAGAGAAAATGTCCATGAGTAAGTAATTTAGTTTATAGTGTTGAAGAAAAGTCTCTGAACAGTAATGGGTTTACTGGATCATTTGTAATAATGTTATATGATTAACAGGGCATAAATGGAAGAAGATGTGAGGGATTTTGTATTAGTGCTATGGATTGCCTCAGCCTTGATATAAACATGAGAGGATTATCCCTTTATTAACATGCCTGTTGGCAAAAGATGAAATATTCCTGGTGTTGCTCTGTATAACATCCAATTTTCCAAGGAAATGAAATACCCTTTTTCCAAGGGTCAAAGTTAGCAAAGGAAGAACAGAAATCTACTTTCTTAGGTAATGACACTTGGGTCTACGACAAGAGAGAAATGCTGCAGATTTATATTTTTTTTTTTTTTTTTTTGGCAGTGTGCGTGGTTTTTGTGGTGTTTGGTGGTTTGTGGGCTTGTTTTTGTTTTTTGGTTTTTGGGGTGGTTTTTTCTTTTTCTGTAGTAGTAGTGACTGGGCTACAGATAAGCCTAGGAGAAAGGTGGTGATATTTTCATATTTTAAGGAGGGTAGAGTTCTGTGGTAGATTTCATCAGGGAAGTAGATAGAAAAACTTGCTGACAATTAGTCAGTGCCCTTTCTACATAAAATTCTAGAACATATATGTGCATTATTTTTTTTAAAGCTGTTTGAAATTTAAAAGTGAAAGCAGACTTTGGAGCTTGTAATATTTGATCGTATTTCCTGTTTTTCAGTAGCAAAGGCGAGGAGACTAAAATTCATTTTGTGTAACTTGTTTATTGTTTAAATTTTCCACAGAAATTTGCTTACAGTCAAAAACTTGTTTTCTACTGTAAGCTTGTCAAATAGAAAACTAATTTCTGCTAGAATGATATTATATTTTGCATCTCATAGAGCTGAATGTTACTGAATAACAAGGAAACTGGTAACCTAAAACACTGAAGTGGCTTTGCAAGATCCTAACTTAAGAGCCAAGAGAAATGAGAATCAGAAAATCACTCAGGCTGGAAGGGACCTTGGGGGTTTCTAGCCCAATCTCCTGCTTATAGTAGATCAGCTATGAGGATCGTCAAGGCTTTCTCCAGTTGGGATTTGAAAGCCCCTAAGGATGGAGGTTGCATCAGCTTCTCTGGACCCCTGCTCCTCTGCTTAATTTTGTAGTGAATCTCTTCCCCTTGTACCCAGTCAGAATAATTTCTCACAATTTCTGCTTGCCATCTCTCCTTCTCCTGTTGTGCACTGCCATGAAGAACTTGGCTTTATCTTCTTGATAGCCCTCTTGTACTGGGTGGTTCTGGAAGGCTATTAGATCCCTCCCAAACACTACTTTTTCCAAGCCAAACAAGTCCACTTGCCTCAGTATCTCTTCAAAGGATGTGTGCTTCTGTGCCCTGACTATTGTTGTGGCACTCTGAACTTGCTTGAACTTATTGGTATTGTTCCTGTACTGGCGGGTCCAGAACTGGATGTAGCAAATGCAGACAGCCTGACAAAGGCAGAGTAAAGAAGAGCAGAACAATTTTTTCCCTTGCACAGCAGACTGCGCATCTGTTGATACAGCCCTGAGGTGCTGTCAGCCATCACTGCTGCCAGGACATGCTGTAGATGTGTACCATGCTGTCCACCAGCCCCCTCAAATATTTTCTTTTTCAGTAAAACTGTTCTCCAGCCAATCTGTCCCCAGCCTGCCCTGTTGTTGGGGTTAGTCCTTGGACTTGGTGGTTTCCCTCTTGAATTTCATGAGGTTGGTTCATTCTTCCAGCTTGTCTAGGTCCCCCTGAATTTAATCTTATTTCTGCATGGCCAAGATAAGCATTTGTGAAGATTCTTTGTCTCAACTTCTTTGTATGTATGTAGGTGAAAGAGCAGTGATTGCATCTTACTGTCTCTGGTCACCTGGAAGCCACCAAGAGCAGGTGAGGCAGTAAGACCTACCATTCACTGATAGATGTTCATCTACAGGCTTGTGGCGTTTCTCTACATTGGATACTTCCCACCCTCTGGCTGGCGGTGGGGTTTCATGGTAGTGGATGATAACAGTACTCCCTCCCTGGTGACTTTGCAGAAGATGGTTGCTTGTGAAGATCAGATGTCACTGCGTCACATCCGATGCGTTCCTTCCTGGAAGGGGGTAGCTCCATGGTTAGTCTCTGAACACTCATGAGATGTGTGTGCTCCTCCTGCCTTTTTCTCTCCCCAAAGAAGAAATAAGGGAGAAAAAAAAAATGTTAATGAGTTTCATATGCATTGAAAAGTATAAGAAATCTCCCCGACATAGCAAACATGCTGAATAACCCTGAATAGTGAGGGGAAACTTCTCTTTGGGAATGACAATACCACGTATTGAGGACAGGAGAGAGTAATGGGTATCTTCAGACTGTATAAATTAGTAGTCTTGCATACGGTACAATAACATGCTAGTTATTTATAGTTCTAACAATAATTCAATAGTTAACTCTCCTATGTATTTAAACTGTGAGATAAGTAAGAGTTCTTCTGCATCAGATGGTTTAAACTACTTGACATATCACGCTGGAGGAAGACGTCAATCCATGTACTTGCCTTTAACCTCTGATACAGCAGGTGTTGTATTTCGGAACGTACCACCCAGCACCACTTCTACAACGCCGCTGAAGAGGGAGGCGGCTCACTGCGCAGGGTTTGTTTATGCTTCCCACTTTCTTTTGTGATTTCTGAACTGGAAGGTACTTTTGTGAGATCTCTTTAGAGCTTTAGCAGCAACTTGTAGATGATTCCTGTCAGAGGTACTGTGGAGTTCAGTAATCTGAAAGGTCCACAATTATTGCATGGAATAAAATTAGTGTCCTATGCCTGCATCATGTAGAACGCAGCTCGCTGAAACAATGAACTGCACTGTAATGCATGTTGAAGAATTTTTTTTTATAATGCTTTTAGGAGCTATTTGAAAGGTGTTTAAAGGGTCAAGGACAGTTTTATCTATTTCCTGGCTGAAAGTATTATGACATTGCACAGCAAAGTAGTTAGCCACTTAAAAACTCATCTTGCGGGTAATGTCTTTAATGTGTAAGATCTGAATATTCAGATTCGAATGCCTTTTGATTCCTACATCACGTCACTAAAACTTACTTTTCTCTGGTAGTCGTATTTCCTTTAAAACTGAAGAAGAGGCTTTTACTGGGCTGTCAAAGCATCACTTTTTGTAGTGTTGAGAGTGACGACATGTTTCTGTCTTTTCTCTTCATATGGAAAGAAGTCACTTTACAATGACATGTAAGAGGTTTTGCAGGTCATTGGGCTTCCATGTGTTGAGTACAGCTGATATTCTTGAGCTGAGAGTGGGGATGAAGAATGTCAATATCCACAGTTCACAGAATGTGTTACCTTTAATTAACAGCTGAGATCCCCTAGACTGAGACAGAGATGCTATGTTTCCATCTCCAAAGGTTGGAGGTAACTGAAGAACTACAGTTGGGTACATACTTGATATGCTGAAATCCCTTCTAAGGATTAAGCCAGGGATCCTCAAACTTTTTAACCAGGGGGCCGGCACGCGGATGAAGTGTCAGGCAGTCATCTGCGGCTGCTTGGTTTCTCCCCCAACCCCTGGTGCGGGGGGAAGGGGGGGGGTCTGTAAATAATGGGG
>JAVJGJ010000061.1:2942958-2956519 GCA_035590215.1 Microhierax caerulescens
TGAGGACCCTGGGGGCTGTATCTGGCCAGTGGGCCATAGTTTGAGGACCCCTGATTTAAGCTTTTCCCTTTAACTGCTCATCTAGGCCCACAAAGGGAGGTGCTCTTCAAGGTGTGGGGTTGTGAGTGGGAGAGTGCTGTTGGCACAGTTGCCCCAAATGTGCAGTTAAATCTGCTGCTCAGCTTCAGTCTAACTTGGGCTTTTAGCTTGACATGCACATTGTCCTTGGAGTCTTATGAACTGTTTAAATGCCTTCTACTCACCTGACTGAATTTCATGCACTGTGAACCTCCACAATTCCCATATATTTTCAGGAGGAGCTGAGGCATCTGCTGCTTGTAAAGGCATTGCAGATTCATGTAGGGAATGAGAGTCCCAGCTTCAGTTCCATAATGGCATGGAGTATAAGGAAGAACATTGTATCTGGTTAGCATCTGAGATGAAACTTTGCAAAAGCAGTTAATGTTAAATAATTTTGCAGAGATACAGTAGCAAACTCTCTTTTGGAATAAAATGCATGAAGAGAGATAGCCAGAACTTGTTGGATTAGGTGGGGGAAATCGTCAATACCTGTTGTATATGTGCAAAAGTAGGTGGGAAGTGTTCTTTGGCTACTCAGATATTTATGCTCCGTGTAATTGTATGTTGTTGTTCACAAGGGGTTGGAAAATGCTAGGTAACCTCGAGGAAGGAGAAAGAGCAATAGGCAAGTCAGTGGGCAGGCCCGTTTGGGAGAGGGAAGGTGGTCTCTAGGGAGAAATGGATCGCGTGTTTGGCTGCAGCGGGAAGTTACTGTACTGTTTTAGACTGCAGTCCGGTTGTCAAGGAACGTGTAGATCATTCCGCTGCCGTGGGGTGTACAGCTCTGCTGTTCTGTGTGAGCGCGCGGTGCTGATGCTGCAGCGTCCTGCGTAGCACGGTGCGTCGTGCTCGTCGGCTCGTGCTGCTGAACGGCAGTACTCGCAGACGCTGAGGGAAGTGCTCAGGCACCTCTGCTGCCTGCTGCCCCTTGCTCAGTGTGTACCCCGAGTCTGCTTGGTCCTATCTGGAGCTTATAGTGACAAAATATGTTTGTTGTTATGCCTATTGACCCGGTTTGCCTGCAGTACAAGGCTATGACCAAACTTCAGGCTTTTATCTTATACATCTTTAATATTATTTGTGCAGCTCTTGCTTAAAGACAGCAAATCTATTAAAATCCAAAGGCAAGAATGACAGAGCTTGTGGTTTAAGGTAAAGCCAGGTGGCTATGCACAATCAGCTCAAGGCAATAGATGTCTTGCAAAACTCCTAGTAATTGAGTCCAATTTGAAGGACTCATTTGCTATCATGTGTCTTCTGAGACAGAATCATGAGAAAATGTAGGTGTCTCTGTGCTTGTCTAATGTTTGTTGAACCCACTTCATCACCTCTGTTTCGAGAAAGAAGCTGCTGGTTTTAACTGCAATGTTTTTGTAGTGTCAAATTTGAGTTGATGGAATACTGAGTTGCAACAGGAAAACTATTCTAAGTTCCAGAGCAGAAATATTTTCGTGGCTGCTCCATGTTTGAATGAATTGTTCTGTGTTTCTATTTTTCCTAAGTGAACGAACATTTTTAAATTCTGGCTCGTTCTCTTTCCTGAGTTTGGCTACAGATAGGGTTCCTGGCATTGTTTTGTCATTAATCATGACTATGTCAAGGGCCAACACTTGCATGTGTCAAATTACTAATTTGTGTTTGTTATATATGATGTGGCTCTTCTAGGTAATATCACTTTGGGAATTTGGTGTTGATTTTTTTATCTTATTTAAAAAAAAAGTTTTGTGGCACTGCATAATAGAGTATAAACTAAAAAAAAGCTTTAGATAAATTGTTAGCTGTCTGCTAGGAGTCTATCCAAGTAAACATGTGACACTTTTTAAACCAATTTTAATATTTATTTCTAATGAAAGTATTGTAAAAAATGTCTACAAAATCAAGTACAGCTTACCAGTCCTGTGTGTCTACTTCAAGTTCTCCCTTGCTTTTCAAACAAATATGCCTTGTTATAGCTTCAATTCAATTTTAGTGCAAACTACTATAGCTAAAGGCTCCCTGTCATTGCTAGTAATTTATACCAGACCCCTTCAGTGTGTTTTTATGGGTACAGTATGCATCATCTACTATTCCCATGATGGCTTGTGATGGATCTGTACCGGTATTTAAAATAACTTGCTCTTGATTATAAGAACAGACCACTTCAAGTTTTTACTTTCTTATACATCACAAGCTTTGAAATGAATTGCTGATCTAGGTACAGTTCTGGAGACAAGTACTTAGTAATTGTCAGCTTGCGATGATATAAGATGAGAAGACAATCCCTTATTTGGTTAAGTAAGACTGTTAGATAGCTTTTGTTATGTATTTTAAAGATCTCTACTGCTAGCGGTATGTTTTCAGGATAAAGTGTTTTAACATAGTATATCAGGGACAAATACATTTCTGTTTTGTAAGCCTTCCAAATTCCATGGGTAAGATGATAATCATCAAAACACAGATAATGGAGAGCAATGCAGCCAACAGCTGTGTCTGTACTACAGAAGTATGAGGTATGTCTCTTCCTGTGCACCTTAAATGTGCTGTTTCTCCACTCATTCCTTTGCTTTTCTGTGCAAGTAAAGCTAGTATGCTAGGTCGGGGTTAGGAGCAGCAAGTTCTCTACTTGGGATGCTTAGGAAGCAGCGACTGCAAAGATACCTGCCCTGAAGCTCAGATATAGGTTAGACTTGCCTGTAAGGATATTTTTGTATCTGATCTTGATGGGTCCCATCTTGATAAAAGTAAAGCAAGAAAGGACAGCTAGCAGGCTCACTTATCATAAAATGCCTGGGGATAAGAAGGGACACCAGTCCGTATGTCATACCTTACTTCAATGACACGTGAAAGCACATTTTGCTTCAGCTTTCCAGCTGCTACCCTGGTCCTAAGTAGAGCAGTCTTGAGGTTGTGTTAGTTTGATCTAAAACCAGAGTATTTCTTCTCACTATCTCACAAATGTTGGCAAATATAAAACTGTAGCCTGAATTAAAATGCTTATGTCTGTAATGGGTGATGGGAAAGGAACAGGGAAAGGGGACTGCTGTCCTCGCACTACTTTTTCAACTTTATATGTCATAAGTGAAATGCCTTCGCTTACTTTCTGCATAAATATTGTAAGGAAATGATAGGAAGATATATTCTCCAAGTATTTCTATCCTAATGTTAAGGGAGACAAGGAAATATGCAACATGGGAAATAGTACAGAATAGGTGTTAATATGACTGTGTAAGTGTAAACTGTCCTTCCTTTATCCTCCTTGTCTGTTTTGATACAGGTATCAGTAGTCCTTTAGGCTCCCAGCCAGTCTCCTGCCTGTACTGTTGCTTGGGTTTTACTACTTCTAATAACCACCACGTATTTTGTGGCACTTCCTGTGCTGTTGTCCTCATGGTGGCATCAGCACCATACAATCCAATTCACCTCCTGTGCTCATGCTGTCTCTTACTTGTATGTATTTTGCTGTCTTGGTCCAGAAGATGCTAACCTGGAGCATTTGGCTTTTTGATGGGCAAAGAATTTTGGAGAGAGATCAGAATGAAGACATCTCCTCTTTCCTTTTCCCTTCCTCAAGTCCAATGTCACAAAAAAACCCAAACACCCAAACCACAAACTGAACAAACCCAGCCACCCACCCAGAAACCCTTAGTGATATTCTGCACTTTTGGTAACGAAGTTAGCACCTCTCTGATTTGTAGTAAATGCTGGTTCATGGCATTGGGTTGTGCGTAGTTCTCTGGCTGCAATTTGAATAACTGTAGCTTTTTGGTTTTTTAGACATTCCTTTGTCAGCAAGCAGGCGACTTCAATGACAGCTTTGTTTGTGGATGTGCAGTCAGGCCCAAAGGAATGTGGGAAAGCCATGAGAAAAGATGTCTTGTCATCTGTCAAGACTTGTCAAAGTAAAATTAGCAAGTGGAGGAAAATACGAAATTTTATATATATTTGGCCAAAAGAACGAAATACGAAAAATATAGAAATTACATATATAGATGGAGAAATATAGAGATGTAAATAGTTTTGCAAAGCACTGGGGGAAGGAATATGCAAACTGAAGCTCACAACTGGTTCATAAAACGATCTAATTAAATGGAAGTCTTTGAAAGCTGACTTTTTTCGATCAGGATTTTTTTCAGAATTGGCTAATGCAGTCTTAATTTTGCCCTTGATAACTTCTCTGTATTGACTTCATGGATTCAGAATTAAACAAAAGCTGTGTGTTTAAAATAATGTCAATGAGGATGTGAAGTCTTCAACTATGCAATATTAAAGTGGAAGGTGCTCCACAGGTTTCTGTCTGCACAAACTCACTTGACATAAAACCCGGGGGGAATAAAACAAGTAATCTGGGTTACTGCTGCAATCTGATTTTTAATATTTAGGAGGGATGATATTATTTGGGATCTACATTAGGAAGAGTGGTAAAGATGGAAGTGAAACTATGATACAAAAAAGGATGCTACCAGGAATGCTGAGGTGTGCTTGAGCTGAATACCAAACTATGTCTGAAGCCTGAACCATTAAAAAGATAGGGAAGCAGAATGGATGCTTTACTTCCTTACAGGTTTTTTAATAGAAATTAATTTTCATGGAATGACTTAATGTGCCTGGATCAAATATTGAAGTTTTACATACAACCCTAGCCCAGACAGTGTGGCACTTTTGGCTGTCATCTTGAATTGCTGTCATGCCTGTAAAGGATTGAGTGAACACTGCCAACTATTGGTAGATAAATTGGAAGCATTACTCCCACAACATGCATATTAACGTGCCATATGCCAGGAGCTAACTTACTTAAGCTTATAAAATTGCCATAGAGGATGAGAGAAAATACAGTAAGACATGTTACCAACTGCATTATTACTTAAACTACACAGATCTTAGAAATCAATTTTTTATTTGATGTAATTCCACATGATGCAATTAAAAGTAGCAAGTGAAAGAGAATCTTTCTATATGCAGGAAGCTTCTGGATAAGACTGGTGGCATAGGGCACCTGTACTGCAGTTTGGAAATGACAGTGTGCTTTAAATGAAGTAACTGCAGGAACAGATGCTCATGCATTAAGCTCTCAGCCTTACGTGGAGCTGAAGTTTACTCTCAGGCTTGGGAAGTTTGTTTTCAGGCTTGTAGGGAATCTCAACGGGATGGCTGACAAGTGGTCACCTTGCAGGAAGCAGGACAAATTTACATTTCTATTAATTCCAGGTGATTTCTTTTTCTTTTTCTTTTGAATGTGAAATGGATGTTGACTTACTGATCATAGAGGATACTAGGCTGACAGCTCTGAAAACAGAACCCTTTTGTTTATCAGGAGTCTTAATGTTCCTCATTTGCAAACTGGAGAAGATCCCATCTGTGGAAAGCAGATTTTCTCCATAACTTCTTTCCTCCTCTGGGATTTCAGTTTATGACTAACCAAGGATGCACCTTGGATGTGTGTTTCTGTTCTTTTGTTTATTGGCATAAAAGAGTGAATCTAAAAGCTAATTTCATGGATGCTCCCATGCATGTATATGGTATTTCTCTGGGTTGTTTCAGGTTTGAACCATTGTTTTCAGACACAGTGGAAGTTCAGCTTCTGTATGCTGTTCCTTGAATTGTTCTAGAGAAGTCTGATGCAGTTTACAGTGATTTCAGAGTGAGTTGTGTAGCTTTGCTTGTAGCTTAAGAAAACATATTTTTTTCTCAAATAACCAGAATCAAAGAAATCAGTGACTTCCACACTGACTGAGAAGTGTTTGATAAGATACCTAAATATACTACAAAGTATTTAAAAAAAGAAACTATAGGAGTACTTAGTATGAGAGTAAACCGGTATAAAATATTCTGAATTACCAGCATATGAAGATAATAAGGCAAACAGTGGAGTAAACTTTTAATTGAAGTAACGCTGGTAATAAATTATTTTTTTTCTAAAGGAATTATTACACCCTGAGCACAATGCTTTGATCTTAATTCCTATCTTATGTAGGCAGAGGGATTGCAAAACATTTGCCAGAAGAGCTGTGTGTCAGGATTTTGACCCATATCTTTTGCTCTCCCACAGAGACAATGAATTGCTTTAAGCCGGTGGCTCTGGCATCCGAGTTCCCTACTTAATCTCTTAGAAAACTCCACATTTGCGTCTGTATGAATGGTTGATTTCATCTGCACGCAGTGTAGTAGTCCCCACCCAGGTCTCATCTCCCCCAGGGAGAACTGTTTTGTCAAAACAATGTCCCAAATTACTGTTTGACACTGGAAAATCAAACAAAGGTGATGAAACTTAAATTTTGCATGTTTCCAGAATGAAGTATGTCAGAAAACGGTTTTGCCAACGCTTTGCTTGGAGCTGAAGCAATCTTTTCTTTCAGAATGTACTCAGTATGGAGTTGTACTAAAGCAATTAATAAACCCTACACCCTCTTCATGTTGCCAATATGCAGCTGTATGTTTGTGTTCTCATCTGTTTTCTTACCTCTGGTGTGTCCAACCTTGCAGCAATTAGTAGTGAAGACATTTCAACCACATGTATGCTTGTAGCCTAGTGTTTAAGCTGATATACTGCCCTAAGGAAAAGAATGAAATAACAGGGGAAGTCTCAAGCAAAAGAAATATCTTTCATTGGAGGAAAAAAACCCCACTCAACAACAAACCACAAAAGCAAGAGACCACTTCTGAAACTAAATCTGCCAAAATTTCATTTGAAAAAGTAAGATCTATGTACCTTTATAGCATCTTTAAAATTTACAGTGTCTTTATAAATACAAAAATAAAGTACCATTGGGTTAAGGCAGAGGAGACTGAGGCGGAGTTCAGGAACACTGATGCAAAGAAAAGCCAATTTCTGATTTTTTTATTTTTTTTTTTTAGTGAAATGGTGTGCGTTGCTTCAAACTGTTGCTGTAGCAATTAATGTATTTTGTAAAACATTCTGACACACTCTGCAAATGTGGAAGGCCGAAGGGTTATACATACCTCATATTAAAACGTTTTGCAGATGTTACTGACAAAATTAAATATTCTCTCCCATTTCTGAAACGTGTTTGTAGACGCTTTAATTAGATCATATTTTTCCCTGACTATTTAATTTCCTTTAAGGCTTCTGTTCTATGTAGTGAGATATATTCTGCAGGCCATTAAAATATCTGGCAGCAAAGACAGATTACAAGTTTCTGTTCTTGGAATGTCTAGGCTAAATGTACTCTTTGCATCTTCTCTTAACCTGAATGATGGCAAGTACTTTTTTTGTTCTGGGTGTCCTCCCCCATCTCTGAAATCTTATGTTGAATCAAAGGGATAAATAAGTGTATTTATAGCTAATACCTTAATGAAAAGGCTCCTATAGATGTACAACTAATTCTGCAGCACTCTTCCAGGTTTTTTATAGTAAGCTCTGGCAGGCTTTCAGCTCTTTCAGCTTTTATTTCCTGCTGCCTTTGCGTAAAAATGCTTAATTCCTTACAGAACAGATACGGAAGAGTTAAACTGCAGTGATGTTTAGCCAGTCTCTTTCCAGGGTTGTAAGTCCACATAATTGAAGTTACTTGGGTAACTGAAATTTGCTGTGTTACATGGTATGATGCCACATGCTGACCACCTCTTTAGAGATATAAAATATATAAAGAGTGCATGTCCCAGGCATTCTGCCTGGCTCCCAGTCCAGGTATGTTCCTTGGCAGCTCCTTCGTGTCTAAGGACAGATCACTGTGCTCTGTCCTCCTGGAGGCATTTAGTTGCCAGCGGAGGGAAGCTTTGCTGTGAGCTAACTGGTCTGGGAAACAAGATTATAGGGCTTACGCTGGAGTGTGCCTGCAGTGCAACATAAACATGATCAAGAATTTTATATAGATCAGAGTTAAATGTCAAAACGCAATCTTTAAGTATTACTAAACGTTAAGATTTGTCTTGGTTTTCCCACCCTTTCTAATGTAGCTGTACAGTGTTATCCAAGGTTTTGAACAGTATTTAGAAATTGTGCAGTTAAGAAACAGTAGTTCATATATATTTTTTTTAATACCACGCGATGTGCTAAATGCCTGCTCTAAGACCTGTCTCACCTTCACCTGAAGTTCAGTATTGCTTTTGTTCTATAAGGCTCACAAAATGCTGGGGCGACTACCAACAGTTTATTGCATTCTGTACCTGCATTTAAATTGTGTCAAATTTTGTTTATTTCCTTTCATAGGTATTTTGCCTGCCTTAAACCCCATTCCTGAAAACTGATCTATACAAATCTATAACCACCAAAAGTATAGTTCAGTGTTTCTAAAAAGAATAAAAGCTATCAAAAGGGACCAGGTGGCCAGATCAAAATAGAGTTCTCCACTACAAATGCAATTTTCTGAGAAGGAATAGGAAGCGTGTCATTTTAACGTGGGTTGCTAGTACATATTGCTTAGAAATTCAAGCAGTGTGTTATTTTTCTGTTTAGAATGTGGTTTCCTCAGACAAACTACCATAAAGTAAAGTTTATAGGATAATTCAGTCCAGCTGTTTTTTTCAGTAGTCATTAAAGTTAACACAGTTCCAGAGTTTAGAATACACTTAATGTGGGAGTATTCATGGCTATTTTGTTAAATTAAAAGGTTGATTTGTCACAATCCCTTCTAACATTTATCTTCTACTTTAGTTTTTATTTAGTTGGACTTCAAGTATGTAGTAGAGGGACTCCTTTCTTTCTGTGGTTGTTTGCTTTGGTTTTTACTTCTAAAGAGCTACTATAGAACACCTAGAGTATTTCTAAGCTATATTGTAGAATCATATTGATAATTAACATTTCTTTTCCAATATGGAATAGTCTTTAATTGAAATGAGCAGAATGAAGACAGATGTGGATAAAACCTAAGACAGAAACAGCAGCCGTGGAAATATCTGAACTTTCCAAAAGTTCATTAATACGTTGCAAAGTTCTTTTTCTCACGAGGCAGGTGCAAAACAATGCAATATCAAAACTGGATGTAGCTCAAAGTCCGTGAGTTCAAAGCACTCTAGCTGCCAGCCTGTTACTAAAGGTACCTGCTCCCACTTTGATTACTGGCACTGAAAAGAATTGGTGCAAGGATAAAACCTAACATGAAGGACTTCAACGAGTCTTCCTTTAAGGAATTTGTGTCAATTTGTAAAACACATATCCAAAGCTTTTTTGGGCTTTTACATTCACTGAGTCTTTATAACTTCATATGTCCAACAGTGTCACTGAAGTGACATTCTCAGAAGTAATGTTAAGCATGATACTTATTACCATGAATTAAAGCAATGCAAGGGTTTTGTTTAGTATTACATAAGAAACAAAATGTGATTAAAAAAATACCTGTAGCTGAAAATAACTTCCCAACTCAATTCTTAAAGTATTTTCACAAATATATGTATTTCTTAAAGAAACAGAAGTAGGCTATCCTTATGTAAATCTGTTCTGATTATGAATTTTCACCTCATTTTTTTCTGATTTTCTACCAAACTAAATTAAATGTTCAAAATTAATTTCAGCAAAGATAAACTAAATTCTAGATATTTTATAATGCGTGTTCTCTATTTGTGCTAAGCATAAAGGTCATCATTCACCAAAACAACAAATATATTTGGTTTCACACATTGATAACACAATTTAGCATGTGGCCAGCTAACCAGTCTGTTTATGCTAAAAGGCTGAGAAATACAATTATCTCTGAATTGTCTAGGAGGTGATAAGCTCACAGATGATTTAATCAGAAGGATAGCTGGCTTAAACAAAACCACTGAAAACAAAAAGTTTTTTTTTTAAAAAAAATACTTCTAATTTAATTTAGGAATGGAAAACAAGATGAATGGGAGACCTATGGTAGTTTTGTGTAGGGAAGAATGGGAATGCAACAAGAATGAAAACGGGAGAGAACATGTGTGACAGGAATACCTTAGATTTCCATATGAAATGCAATATTTACTCATCTTGAAAAGGAGAAAGCAGAAGTTAGGATAAAGTCCAGAAGAATATAGTTTAATTATTGTTTCCTAGACAAGACTAAGATATTTAAAAGATAGCTGTGTGAGAAAGGATGTTCAGTATTCATAAATGCAGGGTCAAACAGTGGAGGGGAACGTCTACATTGTACGGCTTCAACAATGTATAGTTAGGAAGCCTACCTGGAGGTCTTAGTGGAAACCTCTGATCTGCACAATCATGATTTGCAAATTTAGGAAGATACACAGTGTAGTGACAATCAGTTTCATAATGTTTCTTATGTAAAACTATCTGGAAGAGTAGTTGTACTAATTGTCTTTATATAAAGAAATATATCTTGAAGATTTTGTGGCAATTAAAAGGATGAGAATAGGAACCCTTTACTGTAAGGTGTTTAGTGCAGAATATGGAATTTTGTAAAACAGTGAATGATGTGGAAAAATTAATTGTGTGTGTTTCTTTTCTCTTCCCACAGGAAAAGGGGGGTAGATAGCCTTATTTTAATCATAATGAATATCAGACCAACAGGAACACATTTTCAGATGCTTTTTGATGAGAGTTTATAGAACAAGGGACAGCAAAAACTGATTAACTTTATGGTGTTATGTTCCAAAACCAGTAGGTCCAAATTATTTTGGAAAGGGCAGCCAGCTGTGTATTTCCTGTGGGGTTTTTTTTCCCAATTTCAATGGCAGTAAATTCCAAGAAGCTTCATGTGCCTCCTTGCTAGACTCAATGATCCCTGGAGCTGATCTAAACACATCATTTCTGTATCTCTTTATTCTTCAGACTAGTAAGAAAAGAGGATAACATGGAAGTTCTATGTGAATGTCAATCCTTTTTGGGATTCCTCAGAGAATAATTGAAGATGAAGTCTTCATCAGAATAAGGAAATCCAATATAATCTGTATTTGACTGTAGATTTGTTTACTGCTTTTGAGCTTTTGTTAAGATTTTATTTTCCTTTTTCATATTTTTTTCATAATTTCAGGAAAGCACAAAAATTTTCATATTTCTCTGCCTTGTTAATGAAAAAAAAAACCCCAAAACAAAATAACAAAAACCCCCACAAACCCTTAACAGCTTTCCTTAAAGAACTGCTGTGTCTGTACATGAGGCACAGGAAGCTTAGTTGGGATTACATTCTTTTCCAGTCTATTCACTTCAGAGCTCTCTCCCTTGGGAAGCTTAGCCTCAGGCTTTTATGCCACTGATACAGTACTACCTGATTTAGGGGGAGTCTTTCCCCCTAACGTTAATCCAGCTGTAATGATAGAGGAGCCTGTGTTGGTGTTTGCAGCAGTGCCTTGTCCTTTAGAGCTTCTTCTGTTCACTGGCTTGCTTTCTGTCCGCGCTTTTGCGCTCAAATCTTCCATGCTTAGGAGCGTTTGTGTGTAGAAAACCTCTGAAACTGGACCTACTGTAAAGTTTGGGCAGCCCACAGCCTTCCTTCAGGTGAGAGAGTTCAATCTGTTAGAATGAAATGTATCTTTCATCACCATCCTCTTTATAATTCTCTGTTGGAGGAAGTTTGAGCATATTAGATGGTAACATATTTATTCTCATTCTTCCATCACACCCACATAAATAATGAAACCCGTTAAAAGATCTGGAAGTTAACCAAACTTGTTCTACAGTATTCTTGTATGGAGAAGGACAAAATGGGGAATTTTCTTTGTTAAAAGATAGAAAATCAGTGTTTTATGAGTAGATTTTTCTTGGCTTTTCCATATGGTATTTATTTTAAAATGTATGCCTGGCAGAAGACTTCTGGTTAAAAGTTAGTGTTCCCAAGTATGATAGATATATATTTATTGCTCCTGAAACAGAATCACTCCTATTTATATGACTGGACTGTGTGCAATGGCCATACTGTTCAAGTGCATTGTCTCAGAAATACTCGGCTAAATTTGCTGTCAGTTACATCAGTGCGATTCAGAAACAACTGGGGAAACAATGGTGGGAAAAAATATCGTCGTACATACTTGAGTTTTGCATTGGTGTAAGTGAAATGAAAAATCTGTCCCTGGAAGGCTTTGATATTCAAAATGAGCACTCAGTGAATATTGAGCGCGTAATTAAATTCTACGGTTGTATCAGTGCTCTGGATTTCAATGTGTTCAGGCAAGCTATCACCTGCTGATGTCAGAAGTGTACCCAAACAGAAAAAGATTTTCTCAGACCATCGAGAGAATAGACTGATCCCAAGCCTCTTGACAGCAATGCACACATACATGTTCTTTCATGATGCACAGTGGTCTGAAAGGAAAAGTAATACATGGATTTTCACTATAAACAGAACCCCTGGAGCAATTTCTCAGGAATGGTTACAAATGTTGAAGTGTTGATTTAGTCTCCACTGGTAAGCCTTCAAACCATGAAAAGGAGTTATATAACTCCTAAAAATTATTTTAATTCCAAACTTTATAGTTAACTTTGAAAAATCTGAGCTATTCCTGAAAGATTACTTTAAAAGGGTCCTTTAGTTACATTCCCCATTGAAGTCAATGCAAGTTTTACTGCTCTATATAGTGAGGAAGACTGGAAAGACCAGCTTAACTTGACATTTCTGCCTATTTTGCCCAGAAACACACCAGAATTGAGAAGCAAACAATACTGGCACTACACACTGAATTGTGCTGCTTTCTGACGTGTAGTGTACAAACTTGGTACTCCATGGAGGATCCAGTCCATGGCCCCAGTCTACTTCACGTCTTTACAAATTTCAGAAGCCGTTCAATTCAGGTTTGTTTTTTTCGTGGCAGATGTGGGAAAGGAAAGCCCACCACCTCTTTGAAACTGTTTCTCCTCCATCCTAAAAGATCACTGAGCCATTGATCATGGCATTTGGACATAGAATTGTCAGGCAATTAGCATTGGCCTCAGTGAAAATCAGGGGAGTTTCCCTTTATAAATGATACTTTCAGTATTGACAGAGATGAGTAAAGAAAGAACATCCAAAGCAGCATTAGGTCAAGAATGATCTTTTTTTTTTTTTTTTTTTTTTTTTACCTATTCCCAGCTCCCAGGAATTCAAAAAATATCAGAAAACTTTCAGGAGTTGGAGGCTAAATTACTTTGGCTGAAGCAAAGCCTTTGAAATAACTTGGGCTGATTATTTTGATAGTAATTTGTTTCAATCTGCTTCTACGTATTTGAGTTATAACTATTTTTCTAATTAATTAATGTAAATGAGAAACGGTGAGCAATTCAGGCTGGAAAAGTAAGTTTGATTAAAGTAATGATTTTTGTTTTGAGCATGTTGTCCAGTGGCAGAGTTGCAGAAGTTTATTTGCAACTACTGCTTCATAGTGGATACTCATATTCAAATTTGCTGTTTGCACTTGTTCTGTGTGACTTTGCAAAGAATAGGTGCTTGCTCCTGTGTATGCAGAACTGAGACTAATACTTTATGTGAAGGAGCTCAGGCTGGTGAATATGGACCCCGAGTTGACTGATGGTCAGTCCCTTCAGTGAACTCAGTATGAATCTGTGTTAAGGACCGTGTCCTTTTTTCTGAATATTGTAAAGGAGTTTTCGTTAATGGACTAAAGCCACCCTGGCAGAAGGAAGAAGACTTCT
>JAVJGJ010000061.1:2956537-2968587 GCA_035590215.1 Microhierax caerulescens
GTGAGGACCAGGTTGCTCGCTTGTAGGCTTAAAGAAAATTGAGTTTTCCTATATAAAATACTGTCAGTGTGATTTTTGGAATAGTTTTTTGGAATAGGGTTTTTTCCTGCCAGGACTATTATTTGTCTTATTTTAATTGCATCTTTTAATAATTGAAACAAAGTAGTTGCTGTAGTTGTTCAGAAAACAATGGGATCTTCCTATAGATGGCTACTCTGGTATTTCTGTGACCGCCATTGAAATGGAAAATCTGATGGTACTGGCAGCAAGATAACTCTCGGCATGAGAATAAAATAATTCCTCCTTCCAATGGCACGCTCTATACATGCGGTATTAACTGACAAAGTCAAACCAAATTTGCCAATGATCGCTGTCATTTAACCTGAAGACAGCATGCTAGCAGCGCCTTTTGCCCGAGGGAGCTGCATTCAGAGGTGACGGCGTGCTGCTTGTCCTATTCTACTGAGTACACAAAGTATAGATAAGAGTAATTAAAGTGCAATTCGGCGTTTATAATGTTGGTGTTCTGAAAATCTGCGTTATCAGCTAAAAAATTCCACTTTATTATTTTTTTATTTATTTAAAAATATTGATTGAGCTGGAAATGCCCAAGGCTTCTAATTTGTTGATTACGGAATTTTGTCTCATTTGTTTACCATGCTTTTTAGTTCTTCCTCATGTTCCTCAAAGGAAAAGGTATGTAAAATACTTAAGCACATAATAACTTTTTTCCATGCATTTGAAGTGACTATGGGTAATTCATTCCATTCAGTTATATCCTGAAACAGAAATGCCTTTTTTAAGGTCTGTAGAAAGCAATTATAAAGCTGGTAACTTTGAACTATTGAACTGCATGCCCCAGTGCTGTTGGCAATGCTAAAAGTGGGAATATTAGATTAAATTTTTTCAAGCAGAAAGTTCTAATAACTCGAGTAATAATATTCATTAACTTCTATTTACACCATTTTAATCTGAATCCACATTGTGTGTTGCTTTTATTTTTTTCAGAAAGCCGTTAAAGCCTGAGCCAAATGCACATTTCACAGCGTACGCTAATTCAGATTTGGTATAAATTATAGTTGAGTTCTCGCAGGCGACACACCACTGTGCCCCTTCGATTTCACTTGACGGGGTGCGGCGTGACGTGCTGCAGCGGGTTCTCCCCATGGCGGGTTGGCAATTCCAGCGCTGTGCGCCGCGACAGCAGGACGGCCAGCGCAGGGCCGTGGGTGCTGCGGGTGCTGTGGGTGCTGCGTGGAGCCTGTAGACATGGCTGCGATGAGCCCTCGGAGCTGGGTGCGAGAGGGCTGGCCTTGCCCTTGGGCCTGGAGATGCTTCCCCTGGTACCCCGGTAGGACCGACACCCAAGTGCTTGCCAAGCTGCTCGGGGTGGGTTTCGAGGAGGACAGATGAAACCAGCAGGAGAGGCCTTTCAGAACGGTAGTAAGTTATTTCAGGATGTTCTAAACTTCTCAGGTTGTTGGGTTCTGTGACCGATCGCGTTTCTCTTCAGTTCAACGTGCTCCAATCTGTCCTGGAATGAGTTAAAACCTTTCTGACTGCCAAGGCTTTGGGCACGGTGCCTGGCAGGGAACTCTCTGCTCAGGAACCGATAACAGCTCAGGATTTGCAAAAGAGAAGACAAAAGACTTAAATGCTGCTTTCTTGGCATCCTTTAAGAGCAAACAGCAGGGGAAGAGCGGCAACACTGCAGATGTGAACAGAGATAAGGGTATCCAGGTTAAACCTGCAGCTTCTTTATTAACACAGGAGTGCAGAAGCTGATATGTGTATATTGTATAGCTGCAGGAAAAGAGTGAGTACCGTGGTCCTGAGATGCGATCTTATTAATTTTCCTTTCTTAATAGGTTTGTTAGAACATGGCTTGTGCTTTTGCTTGGCTACTCACCACTAGTATTGTCATGGCTTAGGTTGTTCACAGTAATAGAGATTCATGTGGGATAAAGTAAATGAAGCTGCTTTTCATTGCCATCGTCATTATTAAAAAGGCTTTTCAAAGTCAGATCTTGCTATCGGCGCCACAGATCAGCACGCCCCTAAAAAGTGATCAAGGAGAAGTGTCCTGGAGAATGTGTTGGTCGTCCTTTACAGTGCCTGACCAAAGTACTGTTTTATTAACTGCTAATAAAATACATGTTTGCAATTGTCATTAGTGAGAGTCCTGCTTAATAATGGTATTATATTGTGATTTTTAATTATTTTTTTTTCACCCCACTCTTGAATTTGTTTCTCTCCTGGCTTTAGTGGTTACGGCTGCTGTGATGACAGCTACAGCCATTTCACTTGGTAGCTGTATTTGTTCTGGTTCTGACAGGCTAGCATATTTCTTGCACGGAGGGGGTGGCTTGCAGGATTCCTTCAGATTGCAGATGATATCGTTGTCTTGATTTTATGCATCACAAGCTGTATTTTCGTCAGGCATGGCTACACTGATAGGAACAATTCTCTGATTTAGGCAGTGCCATTTAAAAAAAAAAAAGCATGTAGCTAGAACCTAGCTAGGTTGTTTGTTTGTTGGTTGGGTTTTTTTTTGTACTATATGGCTGATCACCCTGCCTCTAGATTACAATATTTCTCTTAATGTGAAAGGTTTAAATGTTGTGCCACTTACTGTCATATTTTTTTTATTCATCTATTAGGTTTTGCAGTAAAACCTTGCTTGCTTCCATTTCACAGTGTACAACACTATTTTTGTGTCATATACTCTACAGTTTCTGAGAAACTGCTTTGCTGCCTCCTGTTCCAGTTCTAGTGCCTTGTGGGTGTTACATTTCTGTGTGTGTGAGCCTGCTTGCTGGTCACTTGTTTAATCAACATCTATCTGTTCATCAAGGGCTAGTGAATACTTTGTTTTTTGTCTGATGCCTGTTCAATTCTTATTTTTAATGATTTTTGCTTTGGGTTCAGCCCCATTCAGATTGCATCCTTCTGCATGTCATCTCCACCTGTGAAAGCAGTCTTTTCCAGTCAAGTAGCCCAGGTTGCTCACCCATTAATTGCCTCAGTGGGTCCCTGATTTCCTTTATAGTGTGTTTTTCTCCATAAAGAGGTACTTTGCTCTGGGAAACAATAGGTTTCAAACAGCTCTGCAGCTGTCTGCTTTTATGCCCAGTGTATACTGGAAAATAAGCAGCTGTGTGGCTGCAGCCTGCTTGCTGGCATCTGCACTGCCAGTGACCAGCTTCCTTGTTTCAGACTTGATGTATGGCAGATTTCATGAGTTATTACTCAAGCCATCAGTGGATTTGGTCTGTTTGACCAGTTGTTTTTATTCTGGAACACCACATACTATCATAAATTAGACTGTTACCAGTAATAGAAAAAGAGACAAAAGAGGAGAAATCTCAGACCTTGTATTTCAAGCCCAAGACTTCTCTGAGTAGCTTTGCTAAGGAGGAGCAACCATTTATTTTCCTACCTGTCTTTTAGAGACAATGCATCTTGCTGTGTGTAGCTATTATGTGATGGTAAAAAATTATGAAGGTAAAAAAAAAATCTTTAGGCTTTTCTTGAAGGCAGCCTGGATCAAACATTATTTTTGTTTGAAATTGTAAGTAGAAGGGTCGTGTGCTGATGTGACTGCAAAAGTGATGCCTGTAAATTTTTGTAGAAGAAATATGAGAAATGGATATGAGACATCACAGGATAAGTCTTGTGGATAACAAAGAATATAGGGAGGGTATGCTGAGTAGAAAGCCTGGAAGATATAATGAAGCAGGTGTTAGGTGTTGAATTTATGCTCCTCAAAAAAAATACCAAGCTAGGAACAAACGGCAGTGCTCCAGCAGCACACTTCTACCATGCTGCTCTGCATCAGCTGCGTACACTCGTGAGTCAGTGTTCTGCGTTCTTCCACCGTAACCAGCAAGGGCTTGTAGAGCTCCAGTTCTGATAAATCTGTACCTCTCTGATGCATTCTCCTTTTTTTGCCTCATTTTTTGATAGTATGGCTTTATCTGAAGAGTGTCATGTTACTTATGAACAGATGTAAGTCTTTTTTCCCTTAAAGACAGGGTGTGTGGTGGCTTTACGTATAGCTGTGTTACTGAAGGGCACCCAGATGGACAAAAGTCAGCTAAAACCACCCAGTGATCGCTAGTAGGTACTTAACGCTAATTCTCCAGGTTTACTAGCTTTCTTTGAGGGAGAAGGTCCTAAAATGAAAGCGTTGATAGACTGCATGTTAATCCCATGTGTTTTGGGAAATTTAAGGGGGTTTCTCAAATCCTAATGGGATAAAGATGGGGACCCAGCGGTTAAATGGAAGGGAGACATGACAGTTTGACTGCACAGCAATTATTGCTGGGGTTAATATATTCTAAAAGTAACAGCGGTACAATGGGAAACAATAGCTGACTAACAGAGGAAACTTGGACCTAGAATCCCCCAGAAGTAGCTTTTTAGATTCAAATATATTGGAGAAGAGCAGATGCCAATGGCTCGATGTTTAACACTCTGTGGAAATGGAACTGGTGTCCCAATTTTCCAGAAATGCTGATCTAAGTAAAATTTATTGGCTGTGACTTGATGTCTTATTAAAAATCTCAGAAGATAAAATAAAGGATTTAAATATGTGAATTTTTATACACACGAGCATTTTCACCAGTTTCTGTAGGACTGCTCATTTGACGTATCTTTGAAGTTAGTGGGTTGCTCCTGTGAAATAAGGGCATGCAGAACAGCATCCAGGAAAAGCTCAGAGAATAGATAGAAAACAAATTATATACCCTGAACAGGCCTGGAAAGAGAATTGGCACAGACCATTGCCCAGTTGCTCCATCCTGTGACTTGAAGATTTGGTTTCCAATGCTGTTAGCTGTCTCTTTCATGAGCAGTATATTCATTTTCAAACAATGATAATACCATCTGTGAAACAAACTCAGAACTTTGAGTTCAATGGGAGAAGAAAAAAAGAATCTGACCTAGAAACGAAAGAATGGAAGCTCATGTCCAGACAGCAAGTCGAGAAGATGTTTAGGAGCTGGATGTTTCTAACAATTTCATTCGTACTAGTTTTACCAAAATGATAAATTGTGTTATTTTGGCTTGTGAATTTGGACTGTAACACAAACCCAGTTTAAATATTACACAAATGGACAATAGTTAAAATTCTGTGTTTAGTCTTATCAAGCGTTATGTTGGGTTTTTTTAGAAGCTCCCATTCAATTTCGTTCAAATTAAAAATCCGATGCATGATGTGTTTTCTACCCTGTGGGTTTTCAGAGTGACCAGCTCACTCCTGCTCATTCTTTTTGATTCCACCATTTGAGTGGGTGGTACATATGCTCAATTTGTACTGGTTCTCACTGGGAAATCATAAAATGTATGGCAGACCCACAACAGTGCCTTTGTTTCTTTCTCCCATCACTCTTTATAATTAAATCCCTAAATAGTCCTGTGACTGCAAGCCACAAATATTTAGGGGATGTTTCTTTTGTACATATAAACATCTTCCTCATTGACTGCAGAATCATAGTTTTACAGCAAGGGAAGGAAATTAAGTCTTCCAGACCAATAATGTTTATTGATACATTGATGCTCATGTAGCTCAACAGTAGATTTGATTCCATACGCCGGTGAGCTGTGGAGTTTGAGAGCTTAGGGTTTAAGGCCAGTGCCTAAAATTGTCATAGTCCTATTGTGTTCAGTTCTAGTGGTCTTCTTTCTTGTCTTTTCTGTACTGGATTTCACAGTTTCTGATGTTTCATTTCTTGAATCTGTCAAGCTAGTTCCAATGCTAAGGTGGTTCAGCTTTATTTCATTTCTAATATTGAAAACTGTTGGGAGAATAAGATAGGATCTAAGAACTGTTCTGCCTTGAAACTTTACTAATATGGAATCATAACCAAATGCTCCCAAGCTTTCTTTGGTCATGTCTCATTAAAGCTGTGGTTGCACAGTACAGTTGCATGCTACTCTGGTAAGTAGCAGGAATGTCACTTAGCAAAATATTGTAACAGCTTTTCACTGTCACTCTCATCTCCATAATTTCAAAAAGGCCTGGCTTTCCCCCTAGAGGAGTCTTGGAAGGGAAACTGAGCAATGTAATCCAACGATATATTGTGTTTTCAGGCAAATATAGCAGAGTTACTGATAAATTGTTTCAGGGAACAAAACACTTAGCTTCTAGTTTCTAGACTTTGGGTGACTATCAGCTGTCCCTACAAGGGGCGACATACTTTCCATTTTGAAAAAGTTGGTAGTGGCAACAGTAAGTGTTATATTTCCATACTTTTAACCAACAAGCTTTCTTTTTTGATGAAGATCACTGTTCAGCAAAGCAGCTGGAGTAAAACATACCTCTTAATAGTATTAAACTTCTACATGTACCTGAATATTTTGCTACAAGATATTAAGTTTGCTTTGTACTACGTAATTCTGGAGACCTAAAGGCTAACAGAATATCTATGTTAAGTATATGTTTAAAATACATTAAGGGCAATCCTAAGGGTTTGCCTGCCAGCAATATAGTAGTAAGCAAGGCATGTGGTGCTGTGGTTCATTGAGCCCTAATTGTTTCAAACTGTTATTGATCAAACAAAATAAGACTCTGCTCTAGTTCTGTTAATGAATATTGGAGACTATAGGTTCAGTTGTTAAACAAGCTCTTGAAGTGATTCTTTTTAAGTTCAGATAGAGCAAAGGGTAAGAAAGGAAGGAGGCTGAAAGTAACTAAGAGAACTGAATAATTTCCAGGCACGACAGCAAAAGAAAGAAGCATCTTGGGGAGCTAGAGGTGAGATGACACTGGAAATCTGACCTTTCAGAAGAATGTGTCAGCATAGCTCCTCTGACTTTAATGGCACTGAACCAGTTTTCCATCAGTTATAGATAGAGATTTATCAGCCGTTGCTAAAATAGTTCAGTTTGCTAAACCTCTTTCTTCCTTTCCCAGGTTATTTGACTGTGTGGTGGTATAAAACACTCCAGGTCAAGTGTAACTTGACTTGCCTTTGACTGTTTAGATTTGTGTCAGGGATATACTTCTGTGTATTCATGATTTTACATGTTAATGAACCTTTATATTATTATTTAGGAAAATTTTCTTGAACAACTAAAACATTATCATAACAATTAATTCTGCAATATTTTTCCATTGATGCGTGATCTCTGTTGCCTCAGCCTGAAAAGTCTAGGGCAGTTTATTTGGAGTGTTGTAGGGTGGTGAAAATATTGTCCAATAGTTGCATTGAGTAGGCATTTACTGTTAGAAGTAACTGACATTTTTGTGGGCTTCTTCAGCTACCCACCGCCCAAGTGCCTCATACAACTCATGAATTCCGAAGCCTTGTACATCTTGGAAACGGAAAGGCTCCTTTAGAAAGGCTTTCAGTGTTATTCCAGGGAAACTAACTTTGTGATTTTGATACTGGAATAAAGATGGCTATGCCACTAGGAGGAGAGAGGTAGCTGGGAGACACAGCATGCGGAGGGAGGCTGTGGTGCTTCCTTTGGGAAAGCAGTGGCAATGGGAGAACATCTGAGATGCCTCCACACAACTGTAAGCAGTACAAGGGGCAAACAAAAGGAATTGGGAATGTGCAGGGAGCGAAGACCTCACTGGGATTACAAAGATGTGCAGATAAAGCTCTGGTGGCTAAAGTGCTGCAATGGATGGAGGCAGGCTCTTTGGGAAAGGCAGCTATGCCTGCTGCCAAGAGGAGGAACAAGTGATTTAGCCACAACAGATGCAGAGAGGGTTAATGCTGAATTACAGTCATTTGAGCATGCTGAGAGATGGATGATGTCCTTGAAAGGCCACTATTGCTTTTGGAATTTCTGGAGATTGGAGGAGTTTCCTGATGATCAGAGAAAGGTCAACATTGGAGGATGGGGAAAAGCTGGAGCCAGTGTCTTCCTAGAGGTGTACTGGCAACATAGACAAGTCAGAAAATGGGAAATTCCAACAGAATAGATTAAAAATTCTTTTCACCTTGGGTGTAGCCAGCACTGGAACAGGCTGCCCAGGAAGGTGGCGGACTGCCCGTCCTTGGAGGTATTCTACTGGACACAGCTCCTGGCAGCCTGTTCTAGCTGAACCTTACTATAGAAGAGCACTGGGCACCTCTCCTAACCTAAATCATTCTATGCTCCCTCCTATGACGTGCAGTGGCAGAGGCAAATAAAGCTTCGCCACTGAACTTTTTTTATGTTTTTCTTTTAAATAATTGCTCTAATGATCTTTAATGTACTTTGTACTTGGACTCTAAAGACAATTTTTTGAACCAGAGTAAGTCTCATTCTAAAGCTCTTGTTGAATCAGGAGGACTAATGTTTGGGGATTTAATAATCTTCAATTTATCTGAATTCACTACATCTGTCTCTGGCCTAGGAAAGTGAGTGCTACTTGTTTTGAGATGGATAGAGTAATGACAGCATCAAATCTTTTTTTTTCTGTACTATTGAGGAAGTATTGAAGTTAGACAATACAAAATTTTAACTGGATTATTAAAGTAATCCACTATTGATGTGCACAACTATCACCCTAATGAAGTTTGGAATTAATTCTAACAGAGGAAAAATTAATTAGTGCCAGCAAGATTTTTGATATAACATTCATTTTATGAACAAGGTGGCATGAACTTTATTAGAGGGAACTACCACAGAAATATTCTTATGCACATAAAATCCCCTGTGTAACAGTTGAAACCAGAAGCCAGAAATGCAGAAATTTTTAACTTACATTGCCTCATAAAGTGGTTCTTCAAACTATTGGCATGCCAGATCCTCTGGCAACTGTTGAGTTGGGGATTACAATAGCAAATTTTCAAGGGACTTAATTTTAATAATATGGAAGCTCAAATAACATTGAGGGGGGAAAATATAGAACCGAGAAGAAACAAGCACAACTGAATATATAGCCAGCTGTCTTCTGACCATTATTTAAGAATTACTCTATTTTGGAGGGAGTTTTTTATAAACTCACTACCATAACGTTGAGATTAGTCAGCAAGTGATTCCTTGATAGTAACTGATACATTAATGATTCCTTTGTTGATTGCAATAGGTTTAGAATGGTGTATTCTCGCTGCATATATATTTAGAGCAGAAAGAATGTCTGAAGGTGTGGGATATTTTGTACAGATGACATGGTGTTTGAAAAGCAGTAGGTTTATTTTGGGGAGTATTTTGTTTTTTGTCAGTTTACTTGAGTTGTATATTTGCCTTAGTTGTCTGGCATGTAATTGTGGAGTGCAGATGAAGTCTATGTTCATCTCTATGTTCAGACTTGTAGCAATGTAAGGCTTGCATTGGTTAAAAATTAGAGGAAAAACTCTTAAGATTTTCAGCGTTAGAACTGTTTTGATTATTTCAGCATAGTTTGAATTATTAGTCTTTGAAATGGCAGTTATTGCTGATTACTGACATTAAATGCTACCTTCAGAAAAAGTGTTGGTTTTTTCTCCAAAGTACAAGAAAGATGCATAAAAATAATAATTACATGGATCAAAAAGAAAAGTGCATATTTTTCTCCCAATATAAAGTCATAGAAAAATAATGACTTCATGCTCTGAACTCAAAAACGAGCACTCAAATTGGTAGGAAACTTTCCTATTAAATCATAATCAAATAGTGACAATCTTATCAAATTTTAAAGGATTATTGAACAAACACAAGTAATCTTTTCTTAGATCTTTTGGATTCTTTTTTTTTTTCTTCCCCAGGAGATGGCAAATATACCTCCTAATCTGTGTCCTAAAATAAAATAACGTAAGGCTGTATGAACTTGCTTGATTTGATTCTGCAGTAGCTGCACATCCCAAACTAGCTTTTACTTTACAGACCTGAGAATTCATGAGGCTGGATTTCGAATTCTGACCATCACACCTACTTTTAAAGAATGACTGGGCTTCTAGTAGACTCTCAGGAATTTTGAGCTAAGGAAGTTCAGACCCTGAGCCTCCAAACACACTTGTTTTCCTTGTCCATTTAAATTAATAGTAAGAGTTACAATGTCCAGAATAAGTGTATTGTGGCACTATACATCTAGTGGCATCTAATTTTGCTAAAACACCTGTGGAAACAGAGGTAATTCACACAACTCTTAAGTGCCTTATGAAATGAGTAATAGTGAAGCTGCATGTAAGACCAGATAAATTTTGTCTGACACAAAAAAGGGTGGGATGCTGAATCTTTTGAGTGAGACTTGATGGGAGCAGTTCCCAGCCTCCTCCATACTCCCTCTGCACTCCCTGTGGCTTTTCTGAAACTCTGCTAAGAAAAATATTCTGATAGTGGGCTCGTAACTTGGGTGATTTAGAATACATGTCTCTACATAGAAGATGCAGTTTTGCCTGGTCTTCCACTGAACAAACAATTTAAAGAGTTTGTGTAATTGTGATGGCTGGTCTCATCAATAGTGATTGAATTTGGAAGATCCATAATGTTAAAAAAAAAAAAATTAAGATTAAGTTGAAGATTCAGTACTACTAATGTGATATACCTGCAGAGGTTTAAACAGAACTTTTATTATACTACTTGTACTGTCCATGGACGCTACACACACAGTCTTTCAGAAGTATGTGAGCTTTTTGCAAAGCCCCTTCCTTTCATCAGCCACTTCACTAATTGTGACCAGGCTGGATAGGCTGATTGCTGTCCTAGAATTAAGGTGGAAGTAAATTTCTATTATTTGCTCCATTTTAACTATCTGTATCTTAATTTCCTAGCTGTTTAATTCTAGAAATTGACTTATACTGAGGCAGATGGGGAAAAAAAAATACTTTTCCCTCAGAATTGATGAATCTGACATTACATAGACAGAAACTAGGAGTTTTGCCTGACCTAGAAGTGTAAACACTTTTAGGTGTTTACATACTAGGTATCTTTTGTTGTCTAAATGTACTAACTGGTGACAACAAACAGGCACCTTTAGAGCATGGGTTATTTTAAATGTCTGCTTTCTTTTGGCTCCTTGTTTATTTTTCTTTTTTAATGTGTTCAAAATAATTACTGTTGTCTTAGAGGATGTTTAAATAATACACCTGTGGATAAGTCAGCTGTAAAAGTAGAAACATACATAAAGCTACTTGAAAAGACAATGAGAATAATGATGAAGATATAAAAAAATATTTTCAGCAAGAATGTGTGCACTGGTTTGAGATGCTTTGAAACAGAAAATAGCATTGAATGGGAATAAAACTCTGCTACTGGACTGAATTTGTTCAGAAATTCCATTAAGTAAGGAAATTTTAAATAAAAAGGTAAAGCTTAAAAATCAGAAGCACCAGTGGCAATCTGAGGTCTACAACATTTCCTTTTTCTTTTATTATTTTTATGCTGACAGTGTAAGGGAGAAAGTAGCTTAGCAAGATTCTTGATCCCAAATTGTAAAGCAGAAACTTTGACATAACTAAACAAGGGCCTTATTTCTCCATTTTGGATTTAATTTTAAAGTAAGAGGGACCCTTGACACAATCCCCCCACCCTGTTCTGTTTTTCTGTTTTGTAGTTGTTTTTTTGGGGTTTTTTTGATTGCAGCTCTCTCTCTCCTTTGTTTGTCATCTGTCACTGCATGAATGTCTAACAATATGTCAGTGAAGGTGGTTATCCAAATTTCCTTACCCAGGATGGATGAGTGTATAGGGTAATGAAGAGTAATAAGAGATGAAAAGCAGAGCAGAGAACTCTAAAATCTTCTTAATGCTTTCTTGATGTTAGACGTAAATTTATCTTGTTACATCTGAAAAAAACTCTTTGAAAACTGTCTTTTAAAAAGTGAATCACTGATTGTATAAATCCATTAACTTACATGCATTTTGAACGGAGAAATAAATTCATGGGGGTTTGAAAGCCTATGCTGCCTGGGATGTGAAAACTGTCTGTTACTGGCTGCTCTTTGTGTTTGCCAAGGTCTCTTCATCTGGGTGTATGTAGGCACACAGCTGCTATTAAAACCAAATAGAATTGGGATGCACCTTAATTCTTGTTCAGTTGTGAGCCTGTATTTTCAGCAATTGCAAAAAGCAAACTAAACTACCCCCCCTCATGAAATACGCATATGGAGATCCTGTTTCTCACGAAGCTAC
>JAVJGJ010000061.1:2977223-3001394 GCA_035590215.1 Microhierax caerulescens
GGCCCGGCCTGCCCCGCTCCCCCTGCAGAGCCCCCGGCTGGGTGCCAGCCCCAGGCTGAGGGGGCCGCCAACCCCTCGCCCAGCCCGCCCGTAAAGGTACCAAGCAGGGGCACAAGAGATGATGACACTAAAATATAATGACATAACCCAGCTCGTGCTTCAAAAATGGGGGTCCCGTTTGTGTTGGTTGGGCTTATTCCTATTAATTGAAAAGTGAGAACTAGAAGTGAGAGTAGAGACTTAATGACAGAAATCTTTTTGAAAAGCACACAGGTGCCATTTGCATAGTTGAGGGGTGCTCTCTCCTCATATGTTTTAGCACGGTTTGGAAAAGGTGACTAGAACTCAGAGAGGAACCTGAAGAATGGGGCTGCCATTGTGGAAAGATAATTGAACATCTTTTAGGGAGAATTTGTTAGATTCAACCCATTTTTTAGTTTGCGTTCAAGAAGATATTATTCCCTAACTTTAACTTCACTGGCGTGGTTTTCCTTTCGCTATAAAGTTCAGATTGGGAAATGGCTTTATTAAAGCCTAAATATAGTTTTAAAGCTATAGCCTACTTGGTGGGAGTGAAGCAGAAGTTATTTGCCTTTTGAGTCAGAGCTAATTATATTTTCCCTTGAAAACCTTTGCCATCAACTTGGTTCTGCAATTAAACAGTGCAGCTGAAAAATATCAGCTTTCTACCCCAGAAGTCATTAACTAAAAAGTTAATTTTTTTTTTAAGTTGCAAATCATGTTTGCATTCTTCTCCACGGGCTGTATCTTTCTTGCATGTTGCACAACATTGTTTTAAACATCAGGATGAATGTAATCTGCAAAAACAGCTTTTCATCCAGAAACAGTAAGGGTTGCTTGATGCCTGCTGCAGTTCGGTTTTTGTTCCCCTTGATTTCATCTCTTCTTTTATAACTCTTAGTGCCATTTAGAGAAAGTGGAGCTAGCCTAAGGCAAGCATACTGGCTGTGACCATATTAACCAAGTGGTGTGGCGCAGTGGGAGCAGTAGATCTTTATAGCAGGACAGGATCTAGCTTAACCAAATGTTTCAGTCATTAGCTCTTATCTGCTCCTGCAGATTGAATATCTATTGGTGTTTGGGGCTCATCAGACACCCTTCTTGACTGAACATTTGATTAGTTTAACTTGATAGGAATCCGCTTTGTATGTCCCATAGCCATTTGCAGGGTAATCTGAAGCACAGTAAAAGAAGTCAATTGGAAGATGGGCTTCTGACCTGGGCTGAAATGCAGATAGGTTTCAAGCAAGCCAACGGTTCCAAGAGTCCATCTTGTGCATCCAGCTACTAACAGTCATTCAGTCAGTTGTGTTGAGTAGAGAATTTGAAATAAAATCCCTCGGAATGTATGCCATGTTAGTACTGAGTCCTCAGCACCTAGTGTTTCTGCAGTTCTGCTCCTACTGTACCGCACTGTCGGCCTGTGTAGACACAGCCACTGTCATCTGAAGAGAAAAAAAGGATTGTACTTGTCTCAGTATAGGTAATAAAAGTCACTTTACATAGCTTGATAAACACATAGCCAGATACAGGAAAGGCTGAAGCTTCTGTTGCATCCACTCGTTGTAACCTGCTTATTATAGTAGGACATATGGGTCTCACTGTGGTATGTTAAGGGCTGTACCTCTTCTCTCACTGAAGACATACTAATACTCTATGGAGCTATAAAATATGTATAGTCTTTTACCCATGAATGGTAAATTATTTGGGATCAATGCTTTCAGTACTTCCCAGAAGTCACATATTTTCCTTGGTAATCATTGTTTAACTGCTATACTTCCCTAAGCAAATTTGATTTCAATTTTCCTCCCGTAGTTGCGGTAATTTTAAACGTGTGACTGCAATTAGCTAAAACGCTAACTGTGAATTGAGTTTGATACTGTTCTTTCAACATCATCTAATGAAGAATTAAATATTCTTCATTCTTTCTGAAGTCTGAATTTAGTGTTTTAGCTAACCATCAATCAGAGGTTCCTGTCTGCTCTCCATTACCTTTCCAGTCATATGCCGTTAGGTTTCTTTCACCATTTTAGTATCCAGGAGCCTGGCAGCTAGACACTAAGTGATGCAACTCACATCTGCCATGTCTGGCTCATTCTTTCTCCTATCCCCAAGGTGATAATTGTATCATCTTTGTAATATTTTGTTTTGTTGCCCTTTTTATTATTGTTTTTATGTATATGTTCCTATGAGCAAATGAAAATGAATCATCGGAAAGGCTTTTCCTTTGTAGCTGTGCATTTTGCCATGCTGTGGCCAAGAACAGTGGAGTAGCAGGGAGTCTTAGCCTCCCTAGGTCTTGTATGCACTCAGTCAGTAAAGAGGAAGAATCCACAGTGTACTTCAAAGCAGAAATAACTTATTTTCTGCATAAACTGCACTGTATCAGTCAGCTTAAACTGTGAGGGGAAAATAAGTGTGCTGGTAAGTTATGTATTTTGAATGATCTTTGGAAAAGTGTCTCACTCTGGTATGGCTCTGCATTTGCTTAAACAGCTGTGTTGGCTGCATAGTCAAACAATGCAAGTAACCCTCCCTTTTCCCACTGAAAAGAAAAAAACTATTTCCATAATTCCATCTTCTAGTGAAATGTTTTCATTTCCTCATTATTTATTGGTAGTTTTCTTTTGTATTCATAACATAAATCATAATCTCACAGGTAAAATCTCTGAGCTGATCAGCTTGTCTCTGATATCTTTTTTTCTCCATTATGAGTATTTGCGAATCTGTATTTCTAACCATAGAGGGGGGGAAATGTGCTCTGTTTCTGATGAATAATATCACATAAATGAATATTATTATTCACATTAAAAACTTCAGCAGTGTGCAATGCATTGCTTCCTGGTGAGGTTATTTGGTTCACAGTGCTGATGAAATCAAGGGATATAAACCGAAAGGTAGAAGTAAATACTGGATTTTCAAAATTATTGCATTGTTGAGTATTGTACTGTAGGTCTTTAGCTTCTAGAAGGTCTGTGAGGAAAAGTAACTGAACTTGGAAGATTTACAAGGTCTGATAACTGCATATAGTTTTGATGCAGAGGGAGGTCTTGCTATGATAAATTATTTGTAATATATGAATAAGACAAACCAGGCACAAGTGGTGTAGAAAGTACTTTCTATGCAGATGTGAATCCGCTTGGAAAGATTAAAAACAAAAAAACACAACAATGAGAACTGAAGGGTTTCTGTGTGCTAAAGCTGTGGCTGCTCTCCAGCCGTAATGGATTATCCATACCTATGTTTTCTGATCTTTATGGGTATTTGAATAGAAAAAAGCATCAAAAATTGCAAGCAGGGAGTAGAAGACATTTTTATTAGTAAGGTACATAATTTTATTCTGAAGACGTTGGATTTCTGTTTACTAGTGTTGTATGGTTACAATACTGTTCTTTTAACCTGGTATTCTGCTGGCATAGTCAGTTTTCTATTGCAGAATACACGTTCAGTTTTTCTTTTCACGGTTTTATGCATCCTCTGAGATCATATCTGACTACCCTTAGGTAAATTAAGGTAGAATTGGGAAGGTACCTGTGACCTATCTTTTGATTATTATTAGAAATGGAATTAAAAAAAAAAAAAAAGAAAAAAGCGTAAGTCCTTAAGAATAATGATTTATTACCAGAATGACAGGGAACGATCTGTTTGGAGTTGTACAGTGCAGAGCATCACAGAATTCACAGCCAAGCTGAGGCTCCCGGGAGCTGTGGTAGTTCGTACGGTGCTTGCGGTTTGCATCTCCAAGCAAACTGTAGAGCATCTTGTTGTGATTAGAAATTACATAAAATAATACATAGTAGCGTGCTGTTTTGGAGGACTTGAAGGTGTGGCAGTGCTTTACTATGTTATCATCACTATATTATATATTCCAGCTACTGCCTTAAACATGAAAGGTTACAGCATGAGGGAAAGCGGGGTTTGGCAGGACAGCTGCCCACGTGTATACTCAGGCACACACGCACACTCTCGTACCTACACTAGAAGCTAAATTGTGGGAAAACTCCAGTTTATTTGAGCAGGTGGGTTTTTTTTTCCATCTTTACTGGTTTTTTTTGGTTTTTTTTTTTTATTTTATTTTCAAATACTTATGCTTGCGTGTATCAGAATGTATACTGAAAATTTTATGATTATTTGGGTTAAATTATTCAGCTTTTTCATAGTAAGTTTTTATCCATATGTTTGGTTTGTAGAATGATATCTAAACAAAAGAAGGGAATAAAAATTGTCAGGGCTTTGTTTGTTTTCCATCCATGCTTATCTGAGCAATTTTTCATTGATTTGTTTTTGGTTTTGTTGTTTTGGTTTTTTTTTTTATGGGGTGTGGGGGTTTGGGTGTGTTTTCTGGTGTTTTGTTTTGGGTTTGTTTGTTTTTTTGTTTCTTTGTGTTTGGTTTTTTTTTTTAACTGAAGAAAAGCTGACTTCCTATAGCTGAATGTCATGGAAGTTCTTACACACTATTGAGCGTAATTGGTACAAATTGGTGTAGTGTTTGGCTTTGGCATTTGTCTGAGCGTAACTCTAACCAAAACCTTCAGTTGTCCACTTTAACCAAAAACTTCCACTTGTCCTGCAGGAGTTTTGTCCCTGACAATATTATTTCTATCTAAGAATTATCTTCATTCCTTGTTAAGGAGAAATATGTTTATGTATCTGCAAGGGAACAACCTCTTGATCAAATACTACTGTATGTTATGGGTGTACTTCCCTGCCCTTAACACTTTTTTAAAAAATTATTATTTTATTATTTATTGTTTAGTTAGATGTTAAGGATTAAATGGAATTAGAGAAATTTCTGAAAGGGAAATTCTGCACCACTTACCTAAAGGCAACTATGGCAGACCTGCCACTGTCATATGGGTGAGCTATTGGTACTCAATACTAATAAATGATATCTCTTCTAACTTAAGCGTACACTTGGGAGGAATCAGTATTGTCCAGGCTCTGATGTCTTGACCAGTCTCAAGACTTGTCAATATTTTTCTGTCAGTAAGAAATACTCAAAACTTATTTGAGCTAATCTGTATTTTTCTCCATCTTCTGTGTACATGACTGGATCTCCCATCAAGGCTTGCTCCAGGGAGTAATTTATTTACTCCATATCTCTTCATGGAGTATCTTGCTCAGACAGTTGCTCTTTCAGCGTGGGCTGCACAGTGATTCTTTGTTATCTCCTTCTGTAGCAGGCACTTTAATTTTAGCAGGAAAGAAAGAAGGATGATTTTCCATATGTTTCTAAGAAAAGGCTGTGACAAGTTAGCTATATTTAGGAAATATGTCAATACTTGAGGATGTTCATTTTAAATATTCAGTAAGCTGGTGGGTTATTTGTCTTTATATTGTAATTTTTACATTGATTTACAGTGATTTAACATTCTTGTTTAGTTTGTTGTCATATCATTTACTTTTGTGATTTGAGTTCTGCAAAAATGCAATGGAAGAGCTGTGCCCTTGTTACCTTACCTACATCGTCCTGTTCATTGCAGACTTCAAAGTTTATAATTTTTTTCATGACCGGTTGTGCCATCTCACTGTTGACATCCTAGGTCCTGTACAGTCAGAAACCTCAAAGACAACTATACAGTTGTCATTATACAGTATGTAAACAATAATTTCCTTTTATAGATCAAGAAAACAAATCAAAATGTAAAATTTAGTTCTTGAAATGATGTCTGTCTTTGCAAAATGACCCTTCTGCAAAATTTTGTCTGACTCCCTGTGCAAATGGAGGTAAGCGAGCAAAAGATCTCCCCAGCACCCCACAACCTTTTGTCTCTCTCACAATTGGAAATGGTTGAGTGTACGTTCACCTCAAAGTAAATTTCCATGGCAGTTGTCAGTACTGTTGTGCATGCTAATAAAACAACAAGCCATTCTTTTGCGTTCAACAATTGTAAATTCTCCTTTAAATCTTCCTTTTACTTATTAAGTTGTTCGTTTTCTTGTTTGTTTTAATGTTATATCTCTAAAGGACTTCTGTAAGGAAAATACAACTACTTGAACAAAACTATTTACTAAAGCATTATGTGTATTTACTCAGCCAGTGATTGTTTTTTGTTGTGAAATCAGGAATGGCAGGTGAACAGGAGATGTTACAAAACTCCATGTTCTCATCATTTTGTTTGTAGGCCACTTGGGAATTGTTCTATTTCTTGAGACACTTTGGAAACTTTTATTTTCTCGTTGTAATGTATCTAATTCTTTTGAGTTGTCATGTTATTTTTAATGCCTGATGGCATATTCACCCCCATTGGTTATAGATAGTTAGGTCTTTGATATATTCAGTAATGTATTCTGGAAAGATTTTTATGGTGGACTACAGGATTATAACAAAAAATTGAAATGTTTATTGGATTGATGTTTCAAATATTGGTCAGTCCAAGACGAAATTGACACCACCTCAAAATGCCCTTAAGTGATGGTTAATAGACCTGTTTTGGGGAACTTGGTGCAAAATAAAAGAACATTGTTGAGGAAGGGACGAACTATGAATCAGAAAAAGAAATATTTGTAAGCTCTATGTGGATAGCATAGACATATACTTCAGTGCTCCTTAATTGCCAGTGGATTTCTCCCCTATATTTCTGATCTTACCACCTGATTGAAATGGTGGCTATAGCTGTGCTTCTTAAAACTTTGGTAACTGGGCCGTTTATTTGTAAGAGAAGCTACCCTGGAAAAGAGTTTCAGTCCAAACAGAATAATAACAACAGCTTAACCCCTGTTATGAATTGCTTCTATTATATTACCTGGGCAGCTGCTAATTAAAGAAAGCATGTAGTCACTGCTAAGCTCTAGATTCCATCTGGACATCTAATCTTACCTCAGCTGGATCAGTCTTCATTTCTTCAGTAATAAGATACTCCTAAACAAGAGGAAATTAGAAACAAATGGTGTAGAATGTAACCTTATTTTTTATCTCTAGTCACAGATCGCCCAGAAAGTCTTCTAAAGTTTCCCCAATTCAAAGGACAAAACAGATCATTAACTACACAAGATATGAAGCGTGTTAATTCATTCAGACTGAGCAGTGTCTGAGGCTTTTGATTTCTCAAAAGTTCTGCCGTAACATTCCCTCCTGAACCCTAGCACTGGAAAAAGACTTTGTGAATGCGATATGGAGAGCACAGAACTTCGCATCTGTACCAGGGAACTGAGGCAGCTATGCCATATTTCATGTCAATCATAATCTTTCTCCCAGCGGTTCACGCTGCTGACCCGGTCCTTGCGACAGCCATAAAACATGTATCTGTTGACTGTGAGGCGGGAGCAGCTGGGAAAGGCTCGATGACTCCTCACAGTTGTTACTTTCTTATGACTCTTTACTGCTCTAGACTTTAGGATCCACCTGTTTTCCACCCTCTTCATGCCCATTTCTGGTGTTCCCAAGGGAACGATGTCTCTGCCTTTAAGATACCGTTCAGAGAAGATTGTTTCTCTAAAAGCACTAACACCTTAAAAATTAATTTCACCTCCGCCTTTTTTGTTTCAGTGAGATCGCATCAAAAAGCTGGTGGATGAAAAATTTCCTAGTTCACTGAACACTCATCAGCTTTAGACCTGCTTGTTTAAAGCAAACATTTGACATATATTCTTATATATGAATATATAGTAAAAGAGTAATGTATAGAAACTTCAGTCCAGCTTTTCTCCACAGTAACTTGGATCCGAAGACCTTTCAGAAACTAGAAAGTAATGTTTCAGATGTGACTAAGGAAATGTATATGACTGAGCTATGGTTGAAGAGGTAAAGCTCTTGAAGTTGTTCAGGTCAGTTGAAAGTACAGGAGTGAATGAACTTCAGTCGTAACAAAAGAAACTTGAAATCGCAGGTTTAAAATACTTTTAAATGGTTTTCACAGCAGATCCATAGTTGATATTTTTGTTATATATCATTGTTTTATGCACTTGGATTCAAAAGAGCTCTGAAATGTGTGCACCCATCTATACTTCTTCAGAAAGACAAGTTCCAGATTGTGAATGCCTCAGATGCTTGGCTTTTCTGGGAATGAAAAAGGGATGCCAAGCGGTCTTGAAAGCAAAAAATAAAATTAATGGATGAGGCACTTTTCTTTGTTTTTCTCTGAATGGGTTCACATGCCTGTATTTAGACACTGAATGCAAATATTTGCATGATTGGGAGGGAGGCAGAGAGACAGGAAAACTGGATGGTAGATCCTTGCATTGTAAACCGCAAAGCTATCCTCTGCACGCCGCATATGCCCCATGCTTGCTGATGCCTCAGGAGAAATGGGGTTATCAGAACGTGTTCAAAAATCCCGTCAAATCATCTGGGCTAAACCACAGCCTAAGCTCTTTCTTCCCTGAAGGGAACTGATTTTTGACACTTAGAGGCATACTTGGCTGAGTGGAAATCTGTATGATGTAAAATAGTTATCTGTCTTTTTTTCCTAAGAGCAAGAAGTTTCTCAGCAAAAGACAAAGTCCCCACTCATTTGAGTGTGGATCCCAGGTTCCCGTAACAGCCTTCCATCTTCCCAGGTCTCTCCCTTGCTATGTCACTCCAGCACAGCACAAGCCCTTGTTTCTGCTCTGTCAGGTTATGATGTGTGTTGGAGGAAGCCTAAGCTGTAAAAATAGGCAGGTTTAAATCAAATCCATCAGTACTTTGCACTGTCTTAGAATAAGCAGGTAAAGCAAATCATGTGAAAGACACAAAGCCCATTAACCTCAGAACACATAAAAGTTTGAGAAATTAGTTTTAGATCAATTGTTACTCTAATTTATTTTTTTTTTTAAACTAACATTGCAGGAAATGGAGGAATAATTTCCTATTAAATTATTTTTTAAAATACTTTATTGAAAGAAACTATAAAGTATATGAATTATAATAAATCTTAAAACTAAACCACAGTTTTCCCACATAAATTTTGGCATATAGGAAAATACCAATACTACAATGATGAGCTGTGTTGGTTTTCATATCTGAATGCTGTATCTTAGCAGCCCAGTAAAATTCCCTGCAGTCAGAGGATGCAATTAGAGCCTCCTTACACAGAGGAAACTGTTGGCCAGGCCACAGTTTGCTCTGGAGCCCTGACGTGACTGCCTGGGCTGGCTGGTGAGAAAACTTCTGGCAAGTGGAGGGGGCACGTGGCCTGGGGTCCAGCCTTGCATGTGGAGCACGTCTGCAGGAAGCATGTGTTGGCAGGGCTACCAGCAACGTGCTTGGAGAAGGACAAAGCTGCCTGGTTCTCAGCCTGCTGAATCTGCCCCTCACCGCTAACTGTCACAGACAGGGATATACATCTTTGCTGAAAAATAGGAGCTTAAGAAAAATAGTTTTGACTCCTTCAGCCATTCATATTGTGTTTTCAACAGGACACGCTTTGTTCCTTACAAAAATGAAATCAGAATGGTGAGGGTTAAATGCTTTGTCTTGTGTTTAAGCACCAATAGAAGTATAGGCTATTTTTGTTCTTTTTTTTTTTTTTTTCATAGCAATCTGTAGCTATATATTTCAATATTCAAAACCTGAAAATGTTGTGGACATCTTTATGAAGCATGGTTGTTTATTTGAATTCTCTACTACATTTTTAGTTACTCTGTTTGCAGTGTTGTTTGTCGCAACCTTTTGGTAGACAGAAATCTGTAAGATTTTGAAGAGTTCCTCTGAGGCTTATTTGCCAAAGATGAAGAGAGTTTAATTTTTTGCTTGTGTAACCATCCCAATAAAATATAAATTTTCATTTAGAGTTGTAAAATAGCTTTAGACAAGGGAAGCCAAAAACTGAAGTGCTGTAACTTGAAAAGTAAAAATAATCTCATATATAGTCCCAAGAAGGTTCATTATTTGCTTCGTGGTTTTCCTTCAGTGTTACAAGCCCCTGCATACAGACACAGCAGAATGCTTTCTCCCTCCATTTGCTGAACTTTTCAGCTAAATGTCCTTCAATATTTCTGACCTTTGCTACCTGAGAAATAATTAAGGCAAAATCATTTGTATTATTTTCCAGCCATTTCCTTGCAACTCTGACCATTTTTCTGGAGGGAGTCTTTCTGCTGTTTCTGAATAACGGCGCAGTCCCCGAGTCCTCCGGTTTCAAGGAGTTGAATATAATTCCCCATTCTTCATCTGCTGCGAGCGCCTGTTGCCCACGCTGTTTTGTGTTGATCAAAGGCTGAGTCTTTGAAGGTTGTTTCTTCACTTTCGTTTCATAGATACTCCAATGCAAACTTGTCCTGGTATTCTTTAACTTGGTGGTGGGTGAGTGTCATTTTTTGAAAAAAGGCCTGTTTAGAGCTAACAGCACACGGCATTGGCTTTCTGCAAACCTGACCCTCTCCTAAGGAGCTGTATTAATTTGCTTGCCTGCTCTGACAATAGTCATATTGCCAGGTCAAGACATTTCATGGCTGCAGCAGAAACAGTAGTTTGAAGCATTTGATACTGCTGCTAAGAGCTACGTTAGCAAGGCACCTTCCTAAACACGGACGAGACTATGTGCTCTGCTGGAATAGATATCACCTACTGTGCACCGGCATAGCTATGTATATGCATTTATATCACATATATATTTGATCACTTTAGCTGATTTATGGCATGTATTTTTTTGAGAAAGCAGGAGAGAGGAAGGTACATTTTGTTTTAACCTAGGTTTAGTTCTGAGGGTATCTAGGGTTGGCTGGAGAGACTTGTGATGTTCTTGTCAAACGATGAGAGAACATGGGCTTGGTGAAGACCAGTGGGTGCATCACTAGATACATTCCCTCCTGCCACCACTGAGCATTCTGAAGTGTCCAAGCTTAGAAAACCAAGTCTGTTGTGCATACTGCAAACGAAAAACCCAAGGATGTTAACAGTTGTAATATGCTGAGTTGAAATCCCAGGCTTCACAACCACATCAGGAATCTAAGTACAACTTGTGGACGTTTCTGGGGAGCAGACTATACCCTGTTTTAGAAGAGAAGGTGGATTTAAGCTTGTGTTTCAAGATCGCATGTTAAGCTCATCTGAATAACAATGAGATGTACAGGTTTTGTGCTAGTGTGGGTTTTTTCAGTTGCTTTAATATGAAATTTCAAGATGGAAGCCTCTGATTTTGGTGAGGACTGAGTCGCAAAAAATTGCCAGCATCAAAATCTCTGTTTAGATACAGCAGAAGCTGCCATTCCTGCAGCAATTCCAACAGCAGGAATGCTGTACAGCCTCGTGCATAACTACTAAAGTGATGAATGTTGTGTTGTCTTTACCTTGCAGTACGTTTTTGGACTGTTTGCACGTTCTGAAGTACTTGTCATCCAAAGTTATTTACTGTATCTGTGCAATTGAGCCACTATGACTCATGAATGGTTTCTTGCTCATTTTAATAGTAGGAATTTAAAGATGTAGGTTACCTGCTGTTTTCTTCTCCATTGACAGGTCTAAATTAACCTCAAGAATCAGATTGCTGCTGGCTGTAACCGTGACTGTAAATTCAAAGGGCACTTTCAGTAAATATTTTGTGGTATTTGTTTGAAATCTACAGCTTCAGCAAACATTTCTGCTAGTAATTAATTTACTAGAACATGCTAAAAGCAAACACAAAAGGGATGCAAAATTGAAGTTAAAGGAAACGTGTTTTAAAATTCAAATGAATATTCATAGATAATATTTTGCAGCACTGGCTTAATTCTAGTGGCAGTTCATCGGGGACATACCGTCTTCTCCTTCCTTAGCTACTGGAAGTATCATTGGTGTTTATAATGGTTAGGAACAACAAGTGCTGTTTTACCTGCGTTGAAGGAGGAGTGGACTTCTGCGCTGGCTTTGACACAGCTGAAATATTTCACTGGTCTTCACTAATCGCCTGTTGCATTGAGAGAACATAAAAACACATCTGAGAATCACTACAAAACCAGTAAAATAATTTGCTACTGCAAAATCGTTTCTTCCATCAGAGAGACTTGAACTAGGACAACTTTGATCTTAGAATAAATTATGTCTCAAATTGCTTAGCTCTCCTGCAGATAGTACAGAGGCGAAGAATATGCACCTTCATCTCTATTTTCTTTACCTCTTTTCATTTTTGGACATCTACTGAATCTGATTCTTTCCTTCCTGTTATCCCATAATATGGCTAGCATCTCAGTAAAGAGATCTTCCATCTGCCACTTAGCTCACATACATCATAGTCTGTCCATTACTGATATATTAGAAATTAGGACAAGTACTTACTGCATTTGACTCTTACAGATATTAGGGTTTTTTAAGGTAAGAAGAAATTATTATGTAAATAGTAATTCTATTCAATAAATAAAGCTTTGTATGATAAATTATTATGGCTAGTGAACCTTTGGTAGTTGATTTCTAGGAAGAGAGTCTGTATAAATTCTCCTTCCCTGGTTTCCATTCTCTTTTTATTGTCTCTTGTGCTGAATGATTTGTTTTGATGATTATAGATGCTTTGCATTGCTTAGAGTACAGATTTATTTTGCATGCAAATATTATCCAATTTCGTGTCTTCATTAAACTTTAATAAGGCTTTACAAACATAGTGCATAAAAGACAATATTGAATCAACAAAGCCTGTATAATGATGATTGAAATACAAGATCCAGGAAGAGCGATGGTGAAAGTAGCTCAAGTACTGGCAATGCTGGTAAGGCTGCAGATGCTTTAAGTTTATTTTTAAGTTCTAATAGCTACAAAGTGTGAAGTAAGAATCTAGAGGGGAAAAAAAAGGGAGAAGATGAGAATGCTACTTTTGTTGTCAGCGGCATACTTGAAAGTAAATGCTAATGATGTTCGTTTATATGTAGTGCATGTCATTTCTTTTAGTGTTTTTAAGATGATAAAATAATCATAAAAAGATACTCAGTTTGTGGGTTATGGCGTATGATGAAAAACATGAGTAAAAAATGCTGTGCTGCTGCAAAAAGGCGAAGATTGTGATTAATCTGAAATAAGCCCTAAATAGAAGGAATTGGGTGAAAGAACTGGTCCTAAAGATTTGCATTAAATACCCAAGCATAAAAGCAAATGCTCTATTCAGTGCCGTAATCTGACTTTATTGCAGTGGAAATAAGACATTTCTGCTGCCTTCTCTGCTTTGGTTGGTACCTCTCTAAGCTCCTTCTGAGCGAGAGTGGTTTACTTGACTACAGCTGAAAAAAGCAAGTTAGCTGCGTTGGTTTAGTAAAGAGCTGCAACACCAGCTGAGCTGTAGCAGCAACACTTCTCATTTCCCAGTTGTGCATCCCAGTAACAGACTCTTCAAACCACCGGGTGCACTAGTAGTCAGCCGACAGCTGGAAGGTGTGTAACATCTTTCCTCTTACCACGTGCACGGGAAACCAGTGCGTGCCCCGGGCAGGCGAGAGCGACTGTGCCCTTGGAGGCTGCCCCTCATGTGGGGCTGGAGGGGGTGGCAGTGGGGTCCGGTGCAGCGTGGGGCTTGCCCAGATCCAGGAGAGGACAAGAAGGTTGGTTGCCTCTGAGCGAGCAGGGGCTGTGGCGTGAGGACAGCAGAGGTGCTGCTAGGGCTGTCTACTGGTGATGCGGAGATCCTTGGGTCAGCCTGCTGCTTTGGTTTAATTTTTCTCTGTACTCTGAGGTTTTTCTCCCTGCTTGGCTGTCAGATGACAGCCGAGTGTTATACACATCTCTGATGCGGTAGGAGGATGATCAATGGGATAGTGATCAATGGGGTACAGAGTTGCCAGGCTACCAGCTTTGCAGGGATGAGTGAATAATATGTACAGGCAGGAGAGTGCCACAGCATGAAAAGTGTAACACTAAAAATACTGCAGAAACAGAGAAGCACTGCAAAGGCTTTGCACAGGTTTTCTGACCGCTCAAATAATAAAAATTAACTAATGGCAATAACTAGGATTGCGCTGCAAACTCCTGTTCAGGACCACAAAACTGATCAGGGAATATGAAGTGAAATCAAAAGTTGTGAATTTAGGATGGTTGGTAAAAGCAACAAATTTTATCCACCCATGTGCAGACTAGCTCAATGTTTCATCAGGATGAAGTGTAGAGATAAAATTTTTGTATACTGTGAAGAACTGAATGATAGCATTAAGTCCTAAGAAAACCAGAAGCTATTCTGAATTTTGTCTTAAGTGTTACACAAGGCCTACAAGGTGAACTAAAGGACAACTACTCCTTAGCAGTCTTGACAATACAATGAAGCTTTATGTTGTAGTGGGAGAGAGCAAGTCAAATAAATCCGGTGTGCAAATACTTAATGTAAAGAAACGGAACTATATTAAAAAAAACCCAAACAACAGTTAGTAAAATAAGTATACTAGTAGTCTGAAAAGCAAGATGCCTGCAAATATCCTGCAGTGTTCAAAAGTGTGGTAGCAGCAGCTCAGGTAAACTGGCACATTTGAAAAAAAGAAAAAAAAAAAAAAAAAAGAAAAAAGGCAAACCAAAACAAAAAAGCCATCAAAGTGATCCAACTCCTGGGAGCATGACTGCAAGAGGCTGTCATAGGGAAAGGTTTAAAAAATTCCTTTAAAAAGTACAAAGCTTGTCCAAATAAGAACTAGAAAGCCCATAAATCATGACAGGTCAAATGCAGACAGGAAATAGAGTACTAAAAATGTGAAGAGCACCTTACAAAGGGCACTCAAGCTTCCAGTCAAAGGTTCTTAAATCAAAAGCAGGAAGTCAGGTAGGGCATAAGTGGGACCACTTAATGACCAAACTGTAAGGAAGGGCTCAGGAATTATAAAGCCACAGCAGAGAGGTTCACTTAATTCCATTCCTTTCATTGCTCTTTGCTGTGGAAGACGCCGGGGAGGTTGCTACATCTGAGACATTCTTCCTAGTGAAGAGGGTAAGGGGTTACATGAACTAGATGAGCTTGTAAATATGCAGAAAGCGTTGGACCAAACAGATGTATTAGTTGTCAGTAATTGACCAGCTCAGGTGGCATTCACCCCAGAGAAACCCAAATGTGACGTTGCAGTGGCTGGCCAAGGCTTCTACCTGACCGTTGGAAACAGCCACAATGCTGGAGGACTGGCAGGTGGCCAGCGTAATTCCCTGCCACCTCCTTCTTGCTAAAGGGACTCTGCGAGGAACAGCAGGCTGAGTCTGGTTTCCAAGGCTGGTGGAGAGGTAGAATATAAAATAATGACATCTTTGAGAATGTAAATAAACGCAGCCTGTTAGGGAAGAGTCAGCATGGTTTCTGCAGGGGGAAACTGTGAATTGCTGTGCAAGTCAAGCAACGTATGAATGAAGGGGATTCCCATGAACATAGTGTAGTTGGTTTTCCAACAGGATTTGAAAAGAGTTATAAAAAAATAAGTTTCCACCAGCCTTTCCCAAAGTAGTGTTGCTCCTTAGGGAAGAGGACAAGAGGGATGGACTACTGGTATCTTATGTTCTTAAAAATATTTGTGGCTGATTCATATTCTGTATAAAGTGTTTTGCTGCATTCAGAAGCCTAAACTGTTATGTATTAAAAAAACTAAGCTGTTACGTATTAAAAAAAAATAATAATAATTCTGGAATTCCTCATGTAAACTGCAAGTAAAGTTAGTAAAAGGAACAAGCCCTCAGACCACCTCTTAGCAAGGTGTTGCCCAGTGGACGGGTACTGTGAGAAGAGGGGGAAGAGTTTGTTTCTGACCGGAATGCAGAGGCACGAAGGGGCACAGAGGGAACAGCAACAGCGCAGACCTCAGGAAATAGGGAGGTCTGAGATGCTCTGTACGTTGTGACAAAGGACTGTGTGGTATCCTTGCCCCCAACAATTCTTCTGATTAAAATAAGTTGGTTTGGATTTCTATTCTGAAAAAATCAAGATTATTTTTAGTGAAGGAGGTCATGTTATCACTGAAGTCAAACTTTAAACAAGTCTCCCAAACATGTGAATAGGCCAGGGCAGCAGGTCGGCATCTCGTCCTAGTGGGAGGCTGGCTTCAATGTGCACAGAGTGGGCCAAGTGTGTCATTTTGGGGCAGAGAAGCCCTTCTTTTGGAGGGGAAGTAAGAATAAGTGGATCCCTTCTCTTGCTTTAGGAGCTAGTGTGTATGCACCAAGGCATCAAAACTTAAATTTTGGCTCAAACTGTGTCTCGTTCTCTGAAGAGCACGGTTGCTTCTCCGAAGCTATCCTTGTACTCTGCCAGAGCACCAAGATTGTGTTGAACTGTACGTGGTATGGTGCCGTTCCTACCGCTCATTGCTCTGCTCTGCCTTTCGGCAGGGGATTTGGGAGGTAGCAATGGCACTCCCATCTGCTACAGCCAGTTATTTCTTTGCTTTACATATTGGTAAGGTAAAAACTAGAATGCTCTGTGATGCACTTTGAGAAACATCAAGTAAAATTAAGTGTCTACAGTTGATTCATATGTATTTTTGCTTGTTTTGCCTAATGTAGCACAGTATCAGTTAGGATGTAGTGATCAGTAGTAAGATGTAAGACTCACTCTTGAGACAGTGCTGCTGAATTGACTGGAGCTATCTGGTAGGCTTGCAGTAAAAGAAGTGTTTTTGCCCCAGCCCTGCTACATGACATTCTGGATATTTGTAAATGTGTGTCCTCTTTCCTCTCTTTTTGGTTGTTTGGTGTCAAGTGGGGGGTTTTTTGTTTGTTTTTGCTTTTTTTTGTATGTGTGTGATTTATTTTGGGGGGGTTTATTTTATTTTGGGGTGGAGTAGGGGTAAGAGGTAGGCAGGGAGAAGCCATGGAGAGTAAGAAAGAATAAAAAGTTAAGTATTCCCTGTATTTCTTATTTAAAAATCAGTTGTGTCTGAAATGCGAAATGCAGTAGTGACACAGTGTCTTTTTGATGGATCAGAATCCAAACATTAAGTTCCTGCTTGCATCTACTGGAAACAATACAAAAATAATTGCCTCAGGGATGGCTCACTGCTGAACTTTCTCACTGCCCAAGCAATTCCAGGCAATAGGATTAGTTATGAGAATTGACTGAATACCTATGTATTTGTACAAAATAAACACTCCATAGAGCAGGCAGATCAGGAAAGAGGTCAAAGCATGAATGGTGCGAAGTTAAAACTAGTGAGGAGAGAAGAAATTACTCAAGCTGTGCTGTAGAATTATTTCCTTCAGATATCTTCTCTGTTCACCCAACACATAAATAGGTGATGTGCAGTGTTTGGGTCAGATACTTAATTTTTTCATGTTGAAATGGCATTCAGCCCACTCTGAAGGTACCTAAAAGCTTTTGCACTAGAGGTGTGTCTAGGACTTGGTGTGCACGGTCGGTTGCCCTGTGTAGCTGAGGGCTTCTGCAATTCCACAGAACTGCTTAAAGCAGTCACTCATTTTTTCCTTGTTGACTGAATGTAAATACAGAGGTACATCACATCGTTTGTACCCAAAGATATACATACAAATTATTTTAAAATGTATTCCACTATAATACAACCTTGGTAGTTTAAACCCATTATAACTCTTTGAAACAGAATAATTCTTTTTTGACCTTATTTGCTAAGGCTTTGTTCCTCTATACCATAACCCATCGCTCACGTGTATATTACCTCCTTTCATGGTTTTTCCATTAGTGTTTCCTTTTCACTGAAGCCAGAGTGTTGTCCTTTTTCTCCTGTAACAAACTACAAGGATAGACTGTTTATAAGCCTTTGGGTTATTTGCACTGCAAGTTGTTTTCATCAACACCTTTTACGGTAACAGAGGGAGTATATTTATATTTAACACACTAAGGGGCTTTTTCAGGCCAGCAACCAGTCTTGGCACCATATTGTTGATAAATATAATATTCTTGAAGATGTCATTTCCCAGGAGATGTCAAAATTATTATCCGCTTTAGGTAGCAATGGGATGTATCACAGCTTAGCTTTACATGATGTAATGCAATCTGCAGAGTAAACAGGGGCATCTAGTGCAGTGGTTGTAATCGCCTTCTCTTTTATGACTTCTCATTTTTATTATGTCTTCATTACACAGCAAGATATATTTCAACTTTGACCTTCATCTGCAGTGTGAGTAAAAAATAGGGTTTCAATAGACGAAAGCAATTTTTCACTTGCAAAAGCTGCCTTTTGATGATAATAGCTTAAAGGCTTTGGATGAATTTTTTTCTGTCCAGTCATACAGCATAGTAGGAAAAAAAAAAACCCAAAACACTTTGCCTATCCTTTTCTGCAAACACAAAGTGTCCCTCTGAAATAGTTCTGTTCTGTATGCATCTGGAATGTATGTTGCCTGTAGAAATTTTTCAATTTAAATTCATCAATTTAAAACAACAACCTGCTCCTACAGATGTGATTAAGCACTTCAAATTAATGAGAATACACGTATGTCAAACATTACTTGAACAAAATAATAATAATTTCAGAAGCTTGCCATTTTACCACTTATGTTAGACTGGCTATGTAAGCATGATAAAACTAAGTAAAACTTAAAAAATAAAAATAAAAATTAGCAATTTGGTTTCATGCCCTCATTTAGATAAAGGAGACATGCTACTTAAAGAAAGCTCTGGAATCATTATTACTTGAGCCGTTGGTTAGTTTTTTGTTTGTTTTATGCATTTGCTAGTAGTTTATTTTTTTAAAAATGACTCAACCTTTTCCCATCTTAGCTCTATCCCTGTCTTTACGTGTAAAGATATATCTTATGAACTGTCTGTGACCTCTCATCTTTAGAAGTTTGATTTATCAGGAAAACTGACGGTATCTTCAGCAGTAGTCTCCAAAGTGTCTGTGTGTCAGGGGAATTATTGAGTTCAAAAATCTATGTTGTATCTTGGGAGGTTTCTTAACTATCAAAATCTTAGAATATATGGAATCAGACGGTCCAGAAGAGACTAATGAGATTCACATGGATTTTAAGACATATGTGATGATTCTCAGTAATGATGTCATTAAAAATGAGAGTAAGTAGACAAAAAGGGAAACCAGGAAAGCAGGTGAAGAGACTTTGAGTCCAAGCTGCTGGATTCAGTGCTGGTTATTCTTGGACACAGAAGGGATATTTTAGGGACTTGGGCATAAAAAAGATTGTAAGAATGTCTAATGAAAGTAAGAGAAAATATGGCACCAAAGCATATGACAAAAAAGGTTAGAATAAATGTAGGAAATGGTACATGGTCAATGACTGTTAGCAATCACATTTTTTCCTGAACAGAGCTGCATTTCTTGCTACAACTCTGTGTTGTTATCATACTGATCATGGCAAAAACGAAGTGCCTCAAGGTAGAGACACCATACCCTCGTTCATCCTTGATATCTCCATTGAATATATGCTGCAGTTTATAAAAGGAAATATCAAATTTTTAGAAAACAAAAATCAAAACAAGAATTTTCTTTGAGGGAATCTGAATGAGAGCTTCATGATTGATGGTCTGGAAAATGCTTGTTGATTATTATCCTACAAGGGAGATTTCCCTGAAAAAGCCAGTCTTTCATACCTCCTCAGTTGATTTTTGCATGTGATTTGGTGGTGTTTTTTTTTTTTTGCTTCCAAAATTATTATTTCTCCTGTTTTCTAGATTCAGGAAGGAATTAATAATGCCATTAATTTAACGTCATCCAATATGCATTACCTTGTTTTTAAGTAACAGTAAATTCAATCCATTATCCTCTCAAATAATGTTACTAATGCAAAATACTGTTGAAATAATCCTGAAGACTTCTAAAAGTTTTATAAAATAGAGTTTATCTATATACTTTTATATATATCTATATCTATCTATATAGATATAAATTAGAAGAGAAAATAAAAAAATAATACAAGGACTTCACTTCTGATCTCTAATGGAGTTTTATTTAGTCCTTCCAGTGAAATTAAACTAGTGAACCTAGTAACTTTAGTAACTTCATGGTGCAGGAACCAGTATCTGCATTTGAGAGACTGAGGTGCTTTGGTGGCTGCTCCATTAGCTGTATGGCTAAACCACTTTTTGCTTTGTTGTAGATAAGGAAATTATTTAACTCCTTCCTTTTGGGGTACTCTGGTGTAGCAAGAATCTGTTTTCACACAGTATAAATTGCACAGCTTAAGAGACTTAAGGTTTAGTTATTTGTGATTTTAAAACCATAAACTCAATTGGGGTGCTGTGCAACACTTGGCTTCTTGTAAAACATAAGACTGTTAGTGGAATAAGTTTATATCGGAGCTGTAAATGTAATCACGTGTCCACGTCTGCTTTGAGCGGTACAACTGTGCCATTTGCTGTGACATTAATCTCACAGCCTAGCCCCCATTTCCACCATATCTGAGACTCTTTCTTCACTGGTTATCTCCCCATGACTTGCTGGCTTGACGGACCATTTATCTTGTTCCTGATTGAGAAAAAGGATGGAATTGTAAGTAATGGCAAAAATACATCTGCCTTAAAAAATAAAAAATGTGGGGAATATCTCTGAGAAGAGATGAGGTGCCTCGCATGAGGCTTGGCTAAAATGAGACAGGGATGATCATACTCATAGGTTGTTCTTATCTGCACTCTTAAGAATAAAATTCTGCAATAGACTTTATACACCACACCTGAAGGGGTTAAATGTGAAACACAGACTTTCCAGAAGGAGGTGGGCAGTCTTCTGAAAAAAATGTCTGAAAACCTCTGTGAGGATCCAGAGAGCAACTGGATTGTGAAGCTCCATGTCCAAAACCACAGAGGCTGTGTGTGCAGTCTCACCGTGAGAAATTCTCTCAGAGATCCGTGCTCGTCCAGCAGCTCCTACAGGGCCCATGGGCTAAGGACCGCTGGATCCGGTGTTTGGATAATTCAGGACAGGGTGGTGTCCTTCCAGGTGACTGGGTTATTCCAGCCGGCGGAGGTCCTTGGTTTCATCAATTCTGTTGTGATGAAATAATGCTGGTAAAGCCTTACCTCAGAGCTAGTTTTACCTCTGTGTAAAATGTCTAAATTTATCTTTGTGTGAAATACATTTACATTTGTATAGTGGCTTATACGTGTAAGTTTTTGAGGTTTTGTCTGAACCTGCCAGAAGTCAGTGGGGGCATATGCTGAGACATTCCTTATAATATCAGCCCTCTGCACAGGCAAGAGAAAATAGATCAACAAACTGTCAGGACTGCTTTAAGATTATTCTGATGAGTGAGGAGATGGAAATAGAGGGAAAAGATGAGTTCTCCATGTCTTTCACATACGTGAGAAGCTGGGAAAAATTGTAAAGGAATATTTTAAGATTAAATTTATTAGGAAATTTAAAATTATTATTAAAATCTTTATTTTTATTTTTTTTTAATTTTGAAGTGTCAGTGTTATCAGTATGTCTGTTCAAGGCAATTGTTTTTTGGTGGGGTTTTTTGTTTTTTTTTTTCCGAATCAGATTAATTGACAAGGACAAAAAGATTTGGATAAGAAGCAGTGCTAGGTAGTGCTCATTCTTTTAATTTGCATTGTTCCTAAAAATGCCCGGCTACAGCAGTGTGGCAACAAAAACGGGGTGTCCCATCCCCTTCCTCCCCTCCCCATGTGTGTGACCTGAAGTGATCAGTGAATCTGCCTTTAGATTCATCCACTCCTGGAGCAGCTCTTCCTGAGATACCGGCGATCTGTGTTAAGAGTTGTGAACACAGGTAGTAAGAGAGCAAATATGCAGGTCACTGACCACAGAGATGCTATAAAGCAATTTTCAAGTTCCCTTGGGTGTTCTAAACTGCTAAAAATACCCTGCTTACTGCCAGATTGAAGTATAAATATTGCCTAGAAGTGAATAAATTAACCCGATTGCTTATAGAAGTGAATTCCATCTAATCCTGTACCTAACATTTAATGTAGCCTTTGCGCATGAGGAATAAATATATCAGAATCAAAACACAAAATGCTTATTCTTTCAAGACCGAAGTTTGAACAGATGTGTCTGTGTATTGAGACAACATTTGAGTAGGTCTTGGAAGAAATCATGTGAAATTCTTTCTCATTGAAGGTGATGATCAAGTTGCCGTTGACTGCAGACTTGAGCTTGACTCTGGATGCAGTAATCTGATTCAGCAAGACATTTAAATACATATAATCATAGAAAAAGTGATCTGATGAATCATGGCCCTATCTGTGAAAATTTGCCTAATGAAATTGTGTGAAATTAACTTTATTCACAAAGCACACCTGTTCTGCTGGGAAGATGGCTATAAATATCATTGTGCCACCTGCCCCAGCTATGAGAGCTCCTATAAATCACATAATTCCCTGTGACAACTGATACCATCTTGAGGGCACCTTTTCCTTTCTTTGTGCTCTTTCTGAAAATGAATATTTGCATAAAAATAAATCTGTATGCCAGTGATTTTCCCACCAGATTACTTTTTTGCTCCCCCCCAAAATGGAACAAAGTTTCATTTATCTATATTTTTGCTTTCCTTTTGCCAGTTACATGTATGACCAGATTCTGAAATAGGATTTATATTCACATTCATGACTGATGCCTGTCCGACCACACCATCGCTTGTGCAGCACGTGCCTTAAAGGAGTTGTTCCAGTTTGGCTGTGCTGAGTCCAGACGGAAAGAAATTAAATGACCGGAAAAACAAGAGTTATCAGGGCTTTGTTTATCTATCAGGCTGACTTTTTCTAATTCTCTTTCTCTTCCTTCTCTGTGGGTGAGAAATTGTCCTTTCTTCTGTCAGAGGGTTATTTTGAATGAAATGCCTGAGAGAACGTTGCCACAGGTCTAGGGCTGGCAGTGTTCCGCTCGTGCCTGTGCTTACCTCTGATGTGAGGTGTAGCCGGGTAAGCTCGTACCCCGTGCGTCCGTGAAGGGGCAGAACCGCAATTCCTGCTCTACAAGCAGAACGTGAGTCAACAGTGTCATGCAGCTGAGAGAAGGGTAAATACCTTATTAGACTGTATAAACAGTGTAGACTGCAAAAATGCATGGAATGATCCTGTGTAAAAATATAATGATTTTCCTTCAAGAAAGATATAGATTTATTGGTTGGTGTCCAGAGAAGAGCAACTCAGAATGGAGATCGAAACAACTGCAGTTGTATAACCTTTAGAAGAGAAAATCACGAGGAGACTGTAACAGTTTTCATGCATGTGAAAGGCTATTGTAAAGAGGAAGAAAATAATTTGTGTTTAAGGCCCATAAACAAGTTAAACTGAGAACAGAAAAAATTGTATCGTTAAGGAAGAAACGCCACAGCAAACCCAACCTTCTGGTGATAACCGTAGCTTAGTGCTGCAGGACCCAGCCTGGGAGGGTTGTGGAAATTAAGAATAAGCTGAACAAATACCAGCTAGGAATGATGAGGGAGTAGCAGATGGCTCCCCTCGCTTTGATCTCGATGTCTAGTGCACTTTTAGACTAATTGCAGTCACTACTTTATATGCCTAATCTATGTAAACAATAACTCATCGGTTCTATAAAACTTGAGCTATGTGAAGTAATACATTGCACATGTGAAAAATACAGGTTGGAGTAATACAGTAAAAGTTTTCCTGGTGATGCATCCATTTCTCTGTTTTCATTGAATAATATTAAAGCTAAGCTTTATTTTTCCTGTACTTAAAATATATATTCCTGCCAGCACTTAAAAGCAATGGAATAAGTTTGAAAAATTGGCTTCACCTACAATTAATATGCAATGACTTTATACTGGTGACATATTTCATTCTAGAGCAGTGGAAAATATTTCTCTTGTTTTCTTTCAAGTTTGTACGACATGGTTTTATTTTGTTTGATCCGTTGACTGCATCGACAGAGATCCAACTGTATAAAACGGTTGCTTAGGGGACTGTACAGCGACAGGGTAGAGCAGCAGTCAGGAATTCTTTCTCCCAGAGATAGACATCTTTAGTGTTAAGTCATTAGTTAAGCATAGTTTTATTTAACAGCTCTTCATGTGGAAGGAGTAAATGAGGCATTTAAATCAACAGTAACAGTGATTGCTCTGTGCTGCTGCGCTCATCGCAGACCCAGGAAGTCCTGGTTGGACTTCAAACCGTGTATTAATCCTTCATAGAGTGAGCTCAGAACTCCCTTTGAACACTTGAAAGTGAAGGACCCACAAATTTCAGAATGACTAAACTCTTGCGAAGGGGAGGAATTTTTTTAATGAGGTAGAAAAAGACTGTGTACTGTCTCCTAGACAGTGTGCCCATTAGTTCATTTGTGAGGTGCTGATCTATTTAGAAGATTTTTTGTAGGCTTAACTGGCGACCGCAACATATACCAATTTGCTCAGCCAGGTTGACCCGTGTTCAGCAGGGAGTTAGGTCTGGAGGACAA
>JAVJGJ010000061.1:3001494-3011979 GCA_035590215.1 Microhierax caerulescens
TTAGGTCTGGAGGACAATGTTACTTTCCTGGGTGCATGGAATAAACAGCATCCAGCACTGCCAGACGTGGATGTTCGTACCAAGGCTGAAGAAGGCAGACTGCTATGAGTGGCAGATTTGTTCCATAGTAAAAGTCCAGACCGCATGTTGTGGATAGAAGGTACAATTTAATGCTGGATTTAATGTTATTAAAGGACAAGGACACACACCCCTCCCCACCTTTTTCCTTTAATTCTGGGGCAGGTAAGGTAACACTGCAAAGCACACGTTGTTAATACCCATCTGTTACCAGCAGAGCTTTGGGCAGTGGTTCTTTTCAGGAGCTCCGATATTAATTTGAAAAATCCGCAATATCTATACTTTCCCAGTCTTCTGTATTTCTCTTGGAGCAACCCTTTCAAACTGATACCTTGACATACGGGCTGTCACTTGTGTTTGCTTTCTGGAGCTAAAGCTGCTAATGTTTACAACGTGCTCAACTGAACTTGGAACCTGTGCTCTCCCTTGGTTACACATCAAAGAGAATCTTTTTAAAAGATTTTGTCTGGTACAGTGGCATGAAGGCACTACTGCTGGAATATCTGCCCCGGAGGAGAACTGACATGACATTTGAGCGAGCTAGTGGAGCTGACAACTCATCCTGTTTGACTGCAGAGTCTGAGGGTGCTGCTAAGAATCCTTAACTGGCCCGGTTGTGGTGTTGCTGCTACATCTGCCAAAGTTTAAAAATGTGATTGGCAAATATCTCAAGATAAAGTATATAATACAGAAAAGCACTGAAAATCCAGATAGAAATGGAAAAAGAGAAGCTCAGAAGGAAGAGACTAATGGAGCATTTTTAGTTTCTTTTAAATATAGAGAAAAGCAAGACACAGTAATGGCTCAGACCCATTAGTGTACCTGCTTTTTATCTTTCAACCACAAAATTGTCCTTAAAAGTTATACAGGCAATATATGTGCTACAAAGAATTGTACTGTGCATTACATTCGTGCTTGCACAGGTTTTCCATTGGTCTGGACATAAGAATATGTCCCTGTGCTCCATCGGTTAAGTAGTACAGCAGCCACAGGATCAGGGCAGCAGATGGGTCTTTAGTTCTGAGCTGCCCTTGAAGATCTAGCCCTTCATATCAGTATTACAAGATTGTATTTTTGTAACTAAGAGTACTGCAGCAAGGAAATAAATATGTAAAGGTTTACTAGATTCCGGTGGGGTTAAAATATCTGAAAATCAAATGTGTCCGTTAACTTGCAAATGTGTTATTTGCTAGTCTGTAGAAACTTCACAACATAGCGTTGATCAGGAGAACCCCCCTGAAACGCACTTGGATGTTCCATCTCAGCTTGGGTGAAACTATTGAATAGAGTTTGCAGTAGAAAGAAACTCTTCTCCATGTCCTGTGCTACCCTCAAGGTATGAAACTATCTCCACTTTGTTGGTGGACTGCTTAAGAAAAGTATCATTGGAAGTGAGCTGTTTTGTCTGCACCTGGCGCTTTTAGCAAGTGAGAGGTGCTTCTAGAACCATGAGACCTGCATCTGTCCAGCAGCGCTTTCAGCTTGTGTCCACACACCTGCAAACTGGACAGTGTTTTCAAATTGCTTCCTTTTCATTTATTTTCTCTGAGAATGCCTCACTTCACGCCATTATAGATCTCAATTTATTTCTCCATAAACTATCATTATTCTTTTTAGCATTTATGGCGCTCGCCCACCATAGCTGTCGTTGTTACAAATTGTTTGTCATGGTTGCCTCCTTCCATGGTCACAAAGGGCACTTGGGTTGCAAATACTGACTGCTCCCAGTTACCCTAAGCCACAAAGTAACTGGGGAGAGGGAAGTCATGAAGAGGTCATCCCCTACACCCTGAGGAAGGTCAAGGAAGACAGCTGGAACCACATGTGGTGGTCTCTTGTTTGAATAAGTAAATTGTATAGCAATCTCACTTCAAAGTAGCTGTGTGAAATTGCCAGATTCACCCTAATTAGAATATTTTCTCTGCAATTAGAATATGTTCTGTACTGCAATGTGATTGATTTGTGTATTTCTTATTTTGAATATCCTTGATTCCCTCTTCAGTTTGGTCTTTCTGTTGCTTACTTTTCTTCAGCTCCTGTCTAACCGGACTGGAAATGCGCACGGCAGTGTTTAGTTGTCATGCCTGCATTGCCTTCAAGGGATCCATAAACCACCATTGCAACTTTCTAAACGGGCCCTTTCTTACTATCATTTCTCTGTCAACTGTGATATACAAAAGGTTATAAGGAGGGCTTACCCCAAAATAGAAATGGTTGGAGAAATGAGAAAGTATTTGTGTGTATTATATCTTCAGTCTGTTTTGGCTGCTTCAGTAGAATCTGGATTCACATTCCACAGAAGCTGAAGCAAAGCCTTGTGTTTGGCGGCAGTGGATTTTGGGTGGCAATCTAGATAAAAAAAACAAAACAAAACAAAACAAACAAACCAAAACAAACATCAACACCCTACTCTAAGGAGCTTCCTCTGCCTTCTAGCACACTCAATCTCTTAAAAGTTTGTTGAGATAAATGTGTTTGAAAAAAACTTCAAATTTTGCAATATTGAAGCAACTCATTTTAGACCTCACGACACTTAATGCTCTTCAGAAAGTTTCATACCCTGGAGTCAGGTTATAATGCAAGAACTTTAGTTGTCATTTAAAACAAATATTGCTCAGTCTTGAGATTACCCAAAGGATCTAGCACATATGAACAGCAAAAGATTAAAAAAACCCCAACAAACAAACAAAACCCAACCAAAAAACCAACCATCAAACCAGCAAAAGAAATAACGATCCTTAAGTCAATCTTGCATCCTTCGGGGAAGCAGGCTCAGGATAGTGAATGATTATGCTTCGTTCTGGAAAAGATGGAAATTGCCTGGCTGTGCATATACTTCCATGTACCTTCTCTACACTATTACTTTTCATGATGTAGTTACAACCATCCTTTTTCAACTGGAACCATTTCTGCTTGTCCACAGTGATAAATGCATTTGTGTAAAGCACTTTAGTCTGGGTGAAGACATCTCTTCACTTGGTGCTAAAATATGCCCAAAAGCTTTGAAAAGGGAATATAAGAAATTGCACACATTTAAAATGCTTCCTGCAGGCTCCAGATTTCTCCACTTTGGTATATCTCTCCTTTATTTTTGCTGTCATCTCTTTGCCACAAAACTTGCTTGATTTTCTCTTGACAAAATTGGGATTTTTATACCGATCAAAACATTGTCATAGCATTTTCCAGTTTCTTATCCCTAAAACCTCATCAGCTTCAATAAAATATTAGTAGGTCTTTAAAAGTTTATCTGTGTCATTGGTTTGTAGGCAAAGATCAACTTTAAGCAAAGGTGATCTTAAGTACCTCTAAGATTCAGTTTGGATTTCATAAAGATACATGTTACTTAATTGTATTTATTTGCTTAGATTATAAATAATTAAAGAATGCCTGTCCAAGTCTCATGGTGCCCCAACATCAATAACAGTACCATCCCAACAGTCTTGAATTAATTATTTTAACAGGAACTCAGCCAGACAACCTCCAGTGGAGGCTTTTCAATTTTGTCATTACTGTGAGAAACAAATCCGTAGCTTTCCCCAGAAATCTTATCAAACAGTACCTTCTGTGTACTGCTCCTCCTTGCCTCTTTCTCTGTCTCTGCTCTGAAGCTGAGAAGGCACAGAGTTCAGTCCTTATTTGCTATGTTTTGTTTTGCTTTAAGCTGGCTAGGACTTTGGGAATAACTTTCACCAAAACCTGCCAATTCTTTGCAACCACATCTAATTAAAGATCAGTTGCAATGTTTTCCTCAGTTTACACATTCTTTAGTAGTCCACATTGAATTTGCTGTTTTTGGGTGGAAAGACTTTTCCTATTGAAAAAATGTCCAATTCTCAAGAGATTCAGACAAAAAAGCTAAACTAAATGAAATATTTACATTATTAGATGGCAATTATTTGATAGATTCTCTTTACTTGAAAGAAGCTTCTGAGATCATCTCTTCCTGCTCTAAATCAGGACAAAGCAGTGGAAAACACATTTAGTTGCCATCTTATTTTAATACATTGCTATGGCTTTCATTACAAAATACATTCAGGAATGTTATCAGTTTCATGTGTGTGTATGCATATATATATATATATAAATAAATATAGCCTTGCTGATTAATAGTAATGTGGTGAAAGGTACCTCTAAGAACTTGTAACGTTGCCCAGAAGGTTTATGGGAATAATGAAACGTGTTGTTCTGTTCACCAGCTTGTGTTTTGTGCTGTGTTGGTATGCAGGACTTGCCAGAAAATCAAGGAGGTTTTGTAGGTTGTGCTTTTTCATATTTTTTTCAGTATTTCATGACAGGTTTGTAATAGTCCATAGTCTTGTTTTGTGATGAATACTGACCAGGTGATAACATCTATTCTGCATTTCAATTCTTCCAAGTATTAAAATAAAATGTTAGCAGAAAGGGTTTTTGCATGTCTAGGAATGTTAGCTCATGCTCACCCTTAGAACTTTTGCAGGTCTTTTGTCAGATGCTGCAATGTGCCCGTACATGTAAATAAATGTCTCTTGCTGATAGTTGTCTGATATGCTTGATATATTAGATATTTTTAAAAGTTGATACCTTTTTGTCAACTTAATTCTTCATAGACCTCTTTGAGGGGCACATTGTGACATTTCTGCTTTGACAACTGGTATGCTCCTGGTACTTGCAGTTCTGCAGCTGCACTCATAGGTGCTTGGATCAGTAGGCGAGGGTGCTGCTGGGTTTCCCGTTCTCATTTTTAGTGATAGACTGTTCCGTGAATCCTTCCTAAAGTACATCTCCACTACCATTGTTTCTGCTCATCTACAAAACAGAGCTTTGCAGGTTATAAGCATCTACCCTTCTTCAGTTCAACTTAGGGAAAGCTTCTGGTGTCTGCACTGACATGCAAGTACCTCAAACGCTGTTTTGGTTTTTGTCTGTTCTGTTTAAGCACCGTAATATCCTTTCTCCTAAGAATTAGCTGACATTTAAACATCTCACAAAGGTATTTTATATTATGTAAAATATAATTCATGTAGACTTTCTAAAATAAACCTTTCTGAAAGCATATTTAATTTTCCTACATAATTTTTAATTTTCTTCTTTAGGCTAAATTCTAACGTGTGTATGTGTGCGCAATGGGCTAATGTACCTGTAGATTTTTTTTTTTTTTTGGTATTCATGTGTATTCACAAATCAAAGTAATAGCACACATTCCCAAGAAATATTAATCTTGTTCCTCCCCTTCTTTTCCCCTTTTTGTTGTAACACACAAGCAATATTTCTTTAGAAAGGAGCTAACTAAAAAGTAGACTACTAAATGCGTGAAGATTAAATACCAAGAATTCAATAATAGTAATCATATAATAAATGGTATCCTCATAATATCTGCTGTTGGTTTTGAACATAATGAATCATACAGCAATCACGCAGTTGAAGAACGCATAATTCTTATGGAAGCCTTTTATTATGGATGTGCTTTTTGTACTTCAAACCAAACCGTTCTATGACTGTAGGGGGAAAAATAAGGCTGAAGCTTTTATGAATCTTAAAGTTCAGGACAAGAATAAAAATCAGCGTGGTGCTTTAAAATGAGAATGCAAAATTTATATTATTGTCTCTTGCAGGGCTACTGAACCCTTCCCCCCTGCCAAAGTGCACCAAGGATTTCTGAAACTTTGACAATTATAGCCTTTATATAATCATTAATGTCATGAATAAATAAAGCCTAATTAATTCAACACTAATGAGATGAAGTTGGTTCAGGCAATTTTCATCACTGAAGACTGTATTCTTTCACAGTTCTGTTAGAGCAGTTCATTGTTGTCATGTTATACAAATTATTTTTTAACTCTGTAGTGGTCAATAAATAGCATAGTGTAGCAAGGCCTGTGAAATTGTCAAAAACTAACATGGAATTTATAATGTAAACTTCATATTATAATGTAAACTTGATTTTTTGTTTTTGCTGGCAATTATTATTTTAGCATATTTAAAATATAGTTTTAGTGGCAATTAGGAACAGAAATTGTGCGTGTATTTGATACATTTTGATTTAGTCAAAATAACAGGATAGGAAAGGGATTATGAAGATCTCTGTTAGACAGACAAGTGCATATTTATGGAAGCAAGACTAAATTGAGCCATGCTTACATCCAAAATGATGATTAAATAATCCTGAAAGACTTAAATCGCTTCAAAGAATTTTTATCTTTTATTAAGTTTTTCTTCAAGAACCTTCTGAGTTTCCCTTGGTCTCCTGTTCACTTCTACTCATAATGCACAGAACGTACTAGCCTCTCTGCCAAGTTCTTGAATATTTTACCATATTCTCCGCCTTTTGTGATGGCTCATTTCTGCCATTTTTATGGAAAGAAAGAAGCTGGAGATCAGGTTATTATGTTAATGGAGAGAGTCTGCTCGAAATCTAAACTCAAAACTTAAAAAAGGACAAAATTTAGGAGAAATGTTCAAACTAAGGTTTGTGTATATGCATGCATGTATGCGTATACACATACATTCCAACCCCCCAAAGCAGGGTGTTTGTACTAGGTGATCTTTAAGGTCCCTCCCAATCCATTCCGTGACTGATTCTATATGTACAGGTAGGTTTGGAAGTTTGCAAGCACTTATAATAGCATGTGTGGTTTGGCAAGGAGAAACGTGAAAAAAAATTACATCTGCTGGTCCCACTGTGTGTAAACTCGTCACTTTTGCGTATTATGTGTTAGTACCCATTGAAAGCAGGGACAAGACAGTGATCCTACCGCCAGAGCAAAGCTCTCAGAGAACTGCTCTTCTTCTCCGGTGCTAATCGAGGGTGGTTCAACCTGTGAGGTGTGAATTTTACCACAAGCTTGCTACTGTGGCCAAGGTCTTCTGGGGAGAGACCCTGGCACATCCCCGGTAGGAATGGAATTAAACTAAAGAAAAGTAAATATTTTGCTTTGAGTCATCTGTTTTAGAGTGCTATGCTGCAATTCTGGCAGCTGAAGATGCAGTTTCAAGTTTTTTGAGTATTTTCAGGTGCATTTAAATACGTAAAATCTGGATTAATTTAATTTGAAATATCAGTTTTCCATCTTTGCGTATGTTTTCAGGTTTTAAACTATTATAGTGAAAATGCTGCCCTCGTTATATTTTTCTACAGCCTATGCACATTACAGTGACAGAATTCATGGTACTCTAAACTATTGGCTAATCTTCCCCGCTTTAATATCAGCAGTAATATTTATGCAAATTAGCGTGTTGTAAAAGTTGCATCAATCATTTATGGTTCAAAGCTAAATTTGCTCAGCATAAGTACCTGTGAATTAAGGACCCCCTGAAAAAGGAGGAGCAGCAGTTAAATCCAGAATAAACCTATTGATAGTAAAGTACGAAATAAAATTTATTAGTATACCTAAAGGCTGGTTTATTCTTTAGATCAATTCATAACAATATGTCTGTGATAACTCGACTGAACTGTGAGAAGGTATGAGAAGGAAAAAAATAGGACTCCAAAAGTTCATTTCAGAGGAGGCATTAATAAAAACCGGATGACACGCAGCAAAGGAAATTAGCTTCTAGTGTATATGGCCATGAAGGATGCCGGAGGATGTATCGTATAACTCGGTCAGATAGGCTGTAACAGGAAGATGCAACTGTGGTTTCCTTAATGACCGATGGGTGATGTAACCAAATGCTAAATGCATGTTGTCAGGTTCTGGCAAGTTTCTATCACAGGAAAGATGGAGTATCACTTAACCAGGAGTTTAGCCTGATAACACATCCTCTCTGGAGCGAGCGGAAGGAGTCAGGAGCAGACAGATTTCTGTAATGCTGTTGTGACGTGGAGTAACTTTCTAAGGTAAATATCGCGCCCCCTGAAGCTATAGATACTTCTGCTGCATGTGGCAGGGTACAAAGTCGCTCATCTTGCTAGCTGGGGCACGAGGCACAGTCGAGGCTACTGCAGCTGGGACCCCGCAGAGCTGCAGGACGCTTGCAGGTGGCTCTGGCTTCTGCCACCAGCCGTGGGCTCTGCCCTGCTGCTCCATTCGTGCTGGCCCGTACAACAAACTTCAGTATGGGAGCAACCGGACAGGCACTCACAAGTCTGCGTGAAGGGTACTTGGCCTTCAGTAGACTAAATAGCGGCGCTGATGTCGGGCTTGTAGGACTCTGTCATTTCTGTGTCTCTCACCCTTCTGCACGTTGCCGGTGAGCGTTGTCATTTGAGCCAACACAAACGTTCAGGCTCGTAGAGCGGTGACCTTTGAGGCAGCAGGTTCAGATCCCAGCTGAGTAACTTCTGCTAGCCCTGCCCCAGGAGGGGCGGCTGTGTGGTGCAGGGACACGAGGGCTGGGTGAACCTGCCCGGGTGGACTCTGGAGGTGCGAGAGCCTTTTCCGTGCTCGGGGGAGGGGAGCTGGTCCTTTCTGGCTTCGCTGCAGCGTAGGCACAAGACCCTTGTTTGCCAAACCAGGGTACTTCAGCGGCAGTTGGATAGCAGGGTACTGCTCTGAATATAAGAACCAAACAAAGTCAAAAGTAAGACCGAGTTCACTGATAATCCTGAGCTTTGCATTTTAATGCATGTTGCTAGTTGAGTGCTAGATTGTGTTTTTATGACAGAGCAGATTAGGAAATAATTTGCATGTGAATCTCTTCAAGTCGGTGCAGTTTCCCTGGTAACAAATGGGGAACTAAGTTCCAAAATCTGCTTTTTGCCATTAAAGTGTGTGTGTGCATGAATTTGGGGAGGGGGGCTGTTCTTTTTATAAGCTTTGTTTAATAACAAGTAAAACTGCAAAACTTAGCAAGATTCCTGATTTACATAAAATGAGGGGTTGAGGGAATGAAATTGGTTCTGCACTCACCAGCACTTAACTCATACAAAAATCTCATTTCTAGTCAAACAACATCAGGGTATTTTGCAATCAGAGTTTTCCTTTCTGGCTATTGAAATGAAATTTGTTATTGCTTATTATTTTGAGGGAAGCTGCCAAGAACTGGCATTTCCATCCGTGGCTGCCTTTCAAGCTTCTTCAGAAGCTGTGTATGAAGGCTTGGGGTATAACTTTGTCTGAGAACCCATAAGGGCTTCCCACCTCCCCTCTGGCTCCGCGAGGTAGGACCCTCACCCACTTTCTGTTTAGCCCGAGGGAGGTGCTCATGGGACTCCCGTCATTCCGCAGCAGCTGACTGGCTTGGACCAGGAGCAGTTTGTCACGTCTTGCTTTTGAAGTGGTGGTTAGTGGGAGCTCAGCCTTGAAGATGTAACCAGATGAGTCTGTAGGGCAGCAGCAGGAGAACTTAAAACCTGTTGGAGGGAGGGATGAACCACCGTTTGTGGTTTCTGGAAGAGTGACTGAAAGGTGAAAGCATCCTAGCAGCAACTGGAGAAAAAGAAAGGTGACCAGCTGACTGGGAAGGACTGGTTATCCTCAAACTTTGCATCCTGGAGCCGTGGGACAAAGAAACCCTGAGCAGTCAACCTTCCGAGTTCAGGCAGCACCCTGTGGATTTATTGAAGCAGACAGTTTTGACATAAAATATTTTCCTATTAAAGCATCCCCATTGTTCCTTGAACGTCAAATAGCTGTTGTTTTTCTTCAGGTATTTCCTGGAACTTAATACACGGCCTCAGTATTTCTGATGCTGAGTTTTTCAGTGACTGTTCAGTAAAGATCTAATGCCAAATCTGCCTGTTAGTTAAAAATTAACTCCAGAAATACAACTGAATAAATGTAAGCAACTAGCTAAAAAGTATATTCCCCACCCCCCCTCATTTATCTTTTTTTTTTTTTTTTTTTTTTTTTTCTGGTTCCTCGTTTAATAATTTCCAGTTTGCAGGTTATTCTTAATAGACTTAAGTTTTGAACATGAAGCAAATTCAACCTTTATTTTCCCTAAAATTTCTGCAACCTATGTATGAAGGAAAATTCTGAATAAAAAAGGTTTCCTCTCAGTAGGAAAGTACCCCTCTTCTACAGAGGTGTAATTTTTGAAAACATATTAAAATCATAAAATAGGTTTTGTGATAAATAAAAGTAATTACTGTTCAGCTTCTCACTCAGAAACAAGCTAAGCTGCTGCTGAGCACAGCTTTACTCATTTTATCAGACTAAAGTGATTTTTCATGTCGTGCTGGTTTTGGTTTCCATTAATGAGCCATACAATAATCAGGAATAAAACCGGAAAAATTATATTTGAATACAGAGGACCTGAGTGGCTGAAAGTTCATATGATCAACATGAACAAGCGTCATCTCGATTTTTTGATGTTGTATCATTGAAAGTAGTGGCACGATTTTAGAAGGGGCCTTGCAAGCGCCAAGGTGGTGTGGTGGAATTTCCCAAGTTACTGCAGAACATGGGTTGTGGGCTCAGAAACGTAACTCCAGGTCAAGCTTTTCTTTATTCAAAACCTATTTTTTTTTTTCTTCGTGGGGGGGGGGGG
>JAVJGJ010000061.1:3011989-3063442 GCA_035590215.1 Microhierax caerulescens
CTCTCAAAGTTGTGGATTTACTAGACGACTAACATGAAAACATATAAAATGGTGATGATGTGAATTTTTTTTTTGCATTGTTTTGTATTAGTCCGAGGGACATTATACAAATGGAAAAGAGTTTACTTTGTTTTGAAGGATATAGTGAAATTTTCTCTCCTCAGACTGTAATTACATTGCCAGTTCCCTGCCAGCATATGCTGATTGCCTTTTGCAGCTTCCTTGGGGCCATGTCAATCCATTGATTAAAGAAACATTCTTTAAGTGGATTTGTACTGAATTTGAATAACTGATACCATTTGATTAGGGCTGAACGCTGGTATGACCCTCAGTAAATAGCTGTTCCTAACTCTTGTGATTTTTTGATGACGGATTTGTAACAGCTGCTATTTCTCTTAAGTTCTGGACTTTCAAATGATTACCTGATAGGGTCAGTTGATGCTCATGAATGAAAACTTCGGACTCTTGTGGCTGCAGAAACAAACCAAGACTGTTGCCAGTGCATGTAAGAGGTCCAGAAGCTATAAGGCAATAAATTCACAATTGTTCCCTTAAAAGAACATTAAAATTATAAATTTCATGCTAGTTATTCCTCCTTCTTGCTGGATCTAACTCAACAAAGCTCTTTTGCTCACTGTTACTTTTGATAACGTGTAGTCATCCTGCTTATTTTTAATATCCTTATATTTATGAGGCAGTTCCTCCAGGATTACTTCATCACTCTCTGAAAGACAGAACCAGATTTCCCCACTGGGGCCAGTAACCTCCCAGTCCTCACCAAGGGCAGCGGAATAACACGTGTTCTTTAGAGGTTTTGCTGAATTGTGACCAAAGTTCTTAGGATCAAATTCATGCAGAGAAACATTAAGTGGAAATCTTGTTTGCAAGCACTAAGTAATATATCCTCCTGAGTGACCTTTGGGAACTTCAGATGCTTTTCTGTAGAACTGCTGTGTGACTGACTGCTGTAGACAGAGTTTTCAATTGGCAAAATACAAATTTAGTGGCAAGATAGTAAAACAAAAGCTTGATGTATGACAAAAATAATATATGTTCATTTATATTCTTGTTTAGAATAAAAATGTAATATCTGTTAATGGAATTTCAAGGCTGTTTTCTCTTTTGCTACAAAAGGATTTATCTACGTTCTCTAAAACAGCCACTATGATCTGTTAAAGATTATTATTAAATATGCTTTTACTTCTTAATACATCATTCCGGTGAATAACGATTAGTCAATTATTGTTATTATTTATAACAGTTAGGAGAAATAGTCATTAGGGTCATGGTTCTAATGTGTTCATGATAAGAACAGATTACCAAGTTATACCTATTTTGAAGAAGATTGTTACAGCTCTATTCCTCAAGTTTCCTAAATATACAGGTTGTTTTGTGGTTTTTTTTTTCCTCTTAACTCAGTTGTGTTTTTTTTTCCCAGTAACTGAACTTTTTAATTGAAAAGTCTCAGCAGGTGATAAAGAAGAGAAAGATTTTTAGATTAAAGAAGATATCTTGAACATGTAGATTTATACAGATCAAAGGGGCAATTTCCCTCTGTAGCATATACTGCAGCACTACAAGAATAATTTTTAAGTACTGTTTTTCATAAACAAATAAATGTGTACGTGCTCACAGGAATAAAAGGTGGCAGTGACTTATGAAGTACTATATAAATCTGAGATTATTTACAGCCATTCCTACTCATAGTCAGAACAGGTTTAGTCATTATATTTATAAGCTGAACCTCAGCTGATGCAGACTCTGATTTTTGGATATAATTGGGCATGTAACAGAAATTCAGGCTGAAATTTCCTAAAATAGTGTGCTAAGCCCTTCTGAATATGTGTGTATGCCTGTATGACTTTCCAGATACTTTAAAGAAAGAGTTAAGAAAGGTACAACAAAGGAGAAAACCTTTAAACACATACAAAATTTGTAGGAAGATATGGACAAGCTGTAAGGAGTGTTTACTAATGGGATTTGAATTTGTTAGGCAGAAATATATTTGAAGTTGAACATTTCCCAAGGAAATAACAGCTAAATATCACAATCATATAATGCTTTTAAAAAAGAGCAAACCGTTTTTATGGGGAAAAAAAAAAAAAAAGTTTATAGTATGCTAATATTTGCATAACTGACCTTTAGCAAAATAAAAAAATAATGATAAAAATCACCCAAACCCAAAGGTTAGAGACCTGCTCCATAAATCCAAGCCACTTTGACCCAGGCCTGGATTTGTTCTTGAGAATTTGTGCCTTAGCTTTGTCACTGCAGCAGGGCCGCACGGAGCGGTGCCTTCGCAGAGCCTATTGCGGTTCCTGCTGCCCAGCAGAGCTGGAGCGCTCGGAGGCTGGAGCAGGGGGGATACAGGGGCCATCTGCACGCAGTCTGTCCCAGTGCTTACTGGAATAGCCATTAGTGGGTGTTTTCCAGCAAATAATCTGAATCTTTCATGCTGAAACTCATGGCTTGTTTTCTTATCTGCTACAGTGTAGGAAACAGATAACTTTTGTCTTTCCTACAGAAGCCTTGCGTGTGCTTGAAAATTACCGCAATACCTTCCTCTTCTTACTGCTGCTGCTAGTGGCTTTGGCCTTGTCTGTTTGGTGCTTTCCAAGCCAGACACCCTGGCTTCTTTTAAAGCATTGCAGAGGGTGCGTTCTGGACCTCTACCCTATTTTCTTTCTTTCCACTGCACTCTCTGTGGTTTATTCACCTATCCCTTGAACTGCAGCGCCTTAAACTGCGCAGGGCATTCCAGCTGAGGCAATAGAAACGCTCAATAAGCTACGGGTGTTACATGTGAGATTTAAAGACGTTAATTTATACTAGGAATAGCTCTAGATGTGCATGCAAAATGGTCTTTCAGAGCAACCCATAATTTGATATAATTTCTGTATATAAAGCCCAGCTCATCGGCTGTAAATTCCACAAAAACATCAACTGCATGTATGTTTAAATGATTAGTGTATATCAGAGTTAGGGAAAAGTTTAGTGCAAAACCATTTTGTATTTTGGAAGAATCTTTTGTCAATAAATCCAGAGAGTCAGAGCTAGCATTTGGCTTTGCTTAATTATCAATTGATTAGAAAATCAGATCCTGTTCTGAAGAACAGCTTAAGATTCCAGGTGAAAATGTATTCCTGAAAAAAAAACCCAACAACTTTATTTTTTCCCAAATCATACATATTTCTCTGTAAAAGTATGAAATCTGAATAGTTACTGAGGTAAAAATCCTCTCTTCATTTACAACAACTCCTCAGGGCGCAGCAGCCTTCCATGCACAAACAAAATACTGAAAATGAATGAGTGGTGTCAGAAAGTTAATATCATACATGAATGGTGAACCCTTAATTGCAAATGTATTTTTTTAATGTAGCTGCTACTGGAAAAAATTACTTTTATCGTGTCTGTTGGCTCCAAAATCCCATCGCAAACACCCCGTGTTTAATACAGAGATACACCCAGGTGCTGTGCCTGCGGTAATGTTACTACCGAAATGCCCGAGGCCGGGTAGGGGGCAGCGGGGTGGGCTGCACGCTCGTTGAGCTGCCAGGCTCGAGGCGCTGCGGCCCAGGCGGGGTGCCCCGGGGGCAGAGCACGCCCTGAGAGCTGGCAAATGAAAAAGTGGAAGGAGGGGTTGATCTGCTGGGTGGGTTTTCTGCTGTTCCACTGGGCCTGGGAGGGGTGGAGAAATGGGTGAGCAGGAATGTCCGTGAACTTCGAAGGGGGATGCAGGGTCCTACCGAAGAGCCGTTCAGAACCTGAACGTGATAGCCCTTTGGGAAAGTTTCAGATTCCCAGTCGGCCGTCAATCAATAGCCTCTTCAATGAAATCTGAATAGATTCCTAACCGGTAAATTTTCCCTGAAGCAGACATAGAAAATGTGTAGGTAGAAGACTTGCTCTTGGAGATAACGGCAAGATGTGCCACGTCCTTTATATGTGTATATTTCTTATTATTTTAATAATAATTTTAATATTATTTATATTAATAACATTTTATATTATTTATAAGTATTTATAAATATTTAATAATAAAATATAAATTACCGTGTATTTCTGCAGGGTGCTGCTATTCAGGCAGAAGTTTCTGACACAGACCTGGTCTAAATGTCCTCGCTCTCATACCTCTCATCATTTCTTCTTGCTGACTGCTCTTTATGCATTTATTTTGATACTGGAACTACAAGAAATGCAACCTCTTAAAACCTCTATAGTAATTTTCTGAAATGTTTTCTCTGTTTGGAATCATGCTTCAAAATCTAAAAACTCAAAGCGATAACTGCCATTATAAAATAGGTAGTTATAATGAAAATAAGAACGTAAGGGCCCTGATGTCTGCCTTTGGATTCACTGTAAATGCCAGTTCATGTCAAGTGAGGATAACAAAATATTGGTGGGAAACCGGGGAGAAGCCTGCACTTTTGTTTCTGATAAAGCATTCGCATAGTTGAAGAAAGGACTTCCATTCCCTTGGCCTGTCAGTTCTACATCTGAAAATATAATGTTTAATACATTACACAGACTAAAATAGAAGAGTTACGTAAGCAACACATTTAATGTGTAAATATCTGAAACAATTTTTTTTTTCACTAACAGTTCTTCTGTCAGAGTTAGAACATCGAGTGGTAGTAATTCAAGATGAAAGTACTTTGTGTTTGTCGGTGTCTCTTTTAATACAAAAGGTCAACAGAAATTATTTTAATGCTTTTTTCCTTCCGAAAAGATGACATTATGAGTAGTAACAAAACGAGTTGTTTGTTCTGTTTCTGGTGATGCAAACATAATTGTATTTTCTTAAAACTACTAAAAATAAGTCACTGAAATCCAATAGTCTGAATTCTGTGTCCCCAAATAAGCGCTAAGAAGTTTAGTTGCACAAAAGCAAGCGATATGTTTGTGACTAACATTAGTCTGAAAAGCCAGCTAGTTTGCAGAGGTAGATCTGTGCATAAAATTTATGTTACTGGGAGGCTGGTCTGTATTGGTATTGGACTTGTGTTTGTAACTAGTAAGTCTGTAGATGAAGAAACATCCAGCTACTCTTAAATAAGTTGGTGCAGAATCAGCAGCAAGTGTTTGACTTCTGTGGTCATTGCTTCATTTTAGCCATATTATTTCAGGTGTTCTTTATTGTCATTCTCTCATTGCTATATTTAGAATGTCATATATTATATATAGTACTATAATTATGGTTATTTTATATCTATATACTTATTACATACTCAGTATCTTGTTTATTCTTCTGTGAATGAAATGCTTACTTTGTTCGATTTCAAACAAATCATACACGCTTAATTAGTGCTGTAGTTATTCTCGAAGTTTTGCAGTGGTGATGTGCCTTATCCTCACAAAGAAAGATGCTTCCCAGAAGCATCATCCTGCCCGTTCAAACAGCAAAGCACAGGAGCAAAGAGCTCTTCCAAGCGTAGGACTTAGGTTTATACACAGAATAAGATCCAAGGGTTTCACTGAGGAAGGACTGGGTAGGTATAAGTCTGCTTAAATAGAAGTAATGATAATTGCTCAGGCTGTTTATAAAAAAACCCAACAAACCAAAAACCAAACACAAGCAACCCACAAACCAACCAACCAACAAAAAAACCCAAAACCAAAAACAAACCCAAACAACAAAAAAATACAAACAAAAACCCCCACCACGAACAAAAAACTGGCCTTTCCACACAGATTTGGATCTATAATCACTCGTTCGGTGCCTCACAAGCAGATGACTACCCCAGGCTGGTCTTGCTGAAGTCATCCTGTACTACCAGCGTGTACTTGGGAACGGCTGTCGTTCTCCTTCCTTCGGCTGAGGTGAAACAGCAAGCTTTCGGAGAGCTTAGATTTAAGCAGGAGTACACGGTGACACAAGCAGTTTGACCAAGATTTTGAACAAGTTGAAGATGTGGGGGAAGCTGTCAGGTTGACGTGGGTTTTGTGATGTTCTGGGGCCTCCCTGTCTCCTGAAGGTCCCTGCTGGGCTGCGGCATGGTCCACAGCAGCTGGGTAGCTTGACATAACAAATCTCTGGCCCTTCTGATGGCATTTTTTTTGTTTGTTTGTTTTGTTTTTTTTTTCTTTTTTTCTGTGGTGATGAGGATGGTATTCAGTGGCTCAGCTGAAGTGGCTACAGAAACAGTCTCTCGATCCAATTTTTCATGCTTTGTGCTTGGCTAAACCTGTTGGACAGCAGCCCACAGAGCTGATCAGCTCATGGAACGCATCAGAAGCTCATACATTTGAGTACAGTCCATCTGCAGTTCTTTGAGCTACATTTCACATCATCGTGAAGTTTAGTCTGTGAGCAGTGAAATGCAGCATATACAGTGCTGACGGGACACTCTGGCATAGGTTTGGCCCTGAACTTACTGCGTGTTGACCGGCAGGGTTCAGTTATAAACTTTAGCACATGCATAAACATTTTTTAGGAGAGCAGCTTGTTCAAAGCAGTCACAGGAATGATTTTGGGGTAGTTTGGGGATGTAAACTGTGCGAAGGGCTCTTCAACAAAACATTCACTGATGGACCCACACAGACAAATAATCTATACATGTGATAGACATGTGTTTTATCACTGGAAGTTGGGAATTAAATTGTTACTGTGATTCAGCTATTTAATTTTGGATCAGGGAACTTGCATAATTTGCTTTACTACCAGCTGATTCCAAATCGATTTTCAGTACTTAATCGGTCCTGGCACAGAAGCATGTTACAGAAATTGCTGTCGTTCTCTGCATCACCATCATCTGTAGGGGTAGATTTTCTCTTTGGTCTAAAAGCACGAAGAGGCTTGTCTCCCACTTGACAAATGGCCTGATTTTATTATTTGTTGAGCGTATGACATCTTGCTTCATTATCTGGCTGCTTTTTGACTGAATTTTATTTTCCAAATGCACTTGATACAAATTCCTCTCAAACTGTCCACTAGATTCAGCAATTTTCTTGAATTGTAAAGGGTTTGACTGCGTCTGGCTTGTGGCAAATGTGGCGGAACACGTCTGCCCTATGTTGCATTTCCTTGGTCCCTGGGCACAAACAATGCACAGGGCACCGAGTGAGCTTGCAACTTCCCACACCCTTTTTTGAAGAAAAAAAAATATTCGCAGATACATTTTAGGGACACAACAAAACCTTTTCTACCTTGTACGGTCTCTGAAAAAGGTAGCTTCTCGTCACTCTTTATCATTGTTGTTTATTTAGTGTCAGATATAATTCAGGTGATTGAAAGCATGGCAAAGTATATTAACTGACCGCTTCACTGGTAAATATTTTGGGAGCTGCCACCTCCACACATGAGATCATATAGTCCTTAGGTCCTGTATATCAAAGTGGAACAATTTGGCATGTTTAAATTACAGGTCAAAACCTGAATAAATGAAGAAGCTGACTAGTCAGTCTTTTTTCCTAATGAGCTTTTGCTACAACAGAAGCGGAGCTGCCAATTACTGGCCTCTCGTTCTGCCTACTCATTAAGTATGTTTCAGCATGAACCTCTTATGATTTGGTATGTGGACAGATCAAATTTGCATTTTCCCCATGTCCAGAATAATGTCACTGTTTTGACAGGTAACCTACAAGTTTCATATATCCCCAGCAAACACCAATTTGGGCATGACAACAGGGCATCTGCTCTTCTTGCTGCCAAGAAATTAGTGCAGAAGTGACTGCATTTGACAGTAGTAGATGAATTTCACTTTATTTGGCTTGAACTATGAACTGAATAAAATATTTACTACATAGCTAACATCATTCTACCCCTCAGAGCAGTTTTAGAGAAGCAACATGTGCAGCAGCTATAACCCAATATTGTCTCTCTAATTTGCTTTCAAGAGTTCATTGCAGCCTGCAAAAACTGTCGGGAAGTACTTTGGAAAGGCAGAGGAGCACACGTGGCTCTGTATCTATGTCCATTACGATTGTGATTTTTAAGGATCTTTTTTAAACTTCTAATACCACTACACCAGCAAAACTTTGCTTTCCTAATATTATCCATTGCAGATATGTTCCAACTGAGGATGTGTTTTCCCTTTGTTGGTGGTGCCTGCCTCCGTAGTAGCAATATTATGTATTTTGAGGATAGATGCAATGTTTTGAGTTCACAGAGTGCATTTTAGACTTACTTGTGGTATTGGGAGCTATATGAGCTTCAGGTGGTGAATTGGTTTCATATTCCTTTGTGTTATGGAATTATTTGTGTATTTAAAGAAAAAAGTCTATCTTAAGGAAGAATTTTTTGGTAAATGTGAGAAGTACCTTAGAGAAACATTTTGAAAGAACCTTTTAATTTGTCCAATTAAATGTACAAAGTTCGGATGTCATTCTTTTACAAAGCCAGAGGTTGAGAGATTGCTGGAGGGAGATTTTTTTCCCTCTTTTTTCTGACCAGATCTGAAACCTTTCACTATGTCTCTTTGACAGAAGCTTCTAGTACTACTTTTCTATTTTTAGTTTGTTTGTTTGTATGACAGTTTTGAGTTGACAACTTTTACAAAACTAAAGAGATTCTATAGATGAGAAACTGTTCTGTCGCATCGTGCACTACATCCTTCCTAGTCCTCACTTCATTCACGTGTGGGTACTTGCACAGTTATGCTAAACCTGTATTCTTCCAGCTACCATTTTGACTTATCCAAAATAAGGCAAGACATTTGTGCAAGGAATAAAAAGATCATAAGGCATTCTGTCAGTTTTATTGGTTTCTCCCATGAGTTTCACTGCTCTCCAGACCTCAGAAGCCCTTATTTATCCCAGAAACCTTGGAATTTACAGACTGACTTTGCTAAAGCAGTGCTGAACTTTAGAATCCTCATAAGAATGCTGGAAATCTTCAGAAAAGCCTTCTATGATATCAGCAAATATCTCCCATGAGAAGCCTTCTAGCATGCTGGAAAGTGTTCAGCGGTGATAAAAGAATGTGTGATTCTCATTTAGAATTCATGCTTGGAAAACATGAAGTCTATGAAACTTTTTTATTTGTCCTGCTGTGACACATATTGTTGTTACATTTTCAGATCCAGCCAGCCAGAATGTATGATTTTTGAAGGTTATTTTTAATATTTTGATGATTAATTCAATCATTAGTGGTTTTAAACTTAAAGACAGTAGACTTAGATAGAAGGAGGACATTTCTTTGCGATGAGGTGCTGGAACAAGTTGCCCAGAGAAGTTGTGGGTGCCTCATCCTTTGAAGTGTTCAAGGTCAGACTGGACGGGGCTGGGAGCAACCTGATCTATTAAAAGTGTCCCTGCCCATGGCAGGGGGGTTGGAACTGGACAATCCTCAAAGGTCCCTTCCAACCCAAACCATTTTATGATTCTGATATCTTCAAGACTGTGCTCTTTGTTGTAGTAAATCCTTTCTCTTTGGGTGGGGGGACGGGACACTGAAATAATTTTCCTTCATTCCTATGGAATTTTTCTGTGACGCTCAGCCCAAAAATATCTCTCTAGTTAATGCATTTATGTTAGAACAGTCTTTCCAGCCGCAGTTGGTTGCTACTTTGGATTTTATACTTTGTTCTTCTCAGTACTTTACTTTCTCATATACTGGTTCAGTGCTGCCTTGAGTTTAGCTGTTAGTAATGTCTGCTGGACTTCCTGGCTGAGGTAGTGTTGTTTTGGGCGGTGCTGCTGTGCTACAGCAAGAGATATAAATGACAAAAGGCAGCTCTTAACACCAGTTTCAGAAGGTTTAATGGATATGATGGAGGCAAAGACCACCAGCTGATTTTGTCTTGTCTCCAGTTGTAAATCAAGTTGAGAAAAGCAAATGTATATACAAAGGCAGGAAAAGAAGTGGAAAATATTTTATACCTAATTAAGATTTTAATCAGCTATTATTTCTGTGTCTATGAATGACAGCATTGTTGGCAGGAATTTCTGTACAAGTGGCATTGACATTTGCCTTCCATTTAGCCCATTATTTTTTCATAAGACTATAGCCTTCCATTTTCAAAGTTTATGGGTATATAAAATAGCTTAAAATGTAATCAAAAAATATTGAGTATATTCTCCTTTACCACTGCTTCTCATATTGTTTTGCTCCATAGCCTTCCATAATCACTTTAATTCCGAAATCTCTCCATTTCACCTGCTAGTTGTTGGAATTGAGGAGAGAGAAGACTGGAAAGAAGAGGGGAACTGAAGGGAAATTAACTGAGCCTCACAAATGCTGCAGAGTTGGAATCAGCAAGAAATTTAACCATCAGGGGCCATTGCAGAGCATAGTTCAGCCAGAAACTTCTAGTATTCGAAGAGAAATAACTGATTCTGAACATCTCGAGTAAGAAGTGTGTAAAATTAGGGTGCTTTCCAAGCACCTTTAAATAAAATGAGGTAGAAACCACGTTTGGCTGAGTGTACTAAGGCGAATGCAGCAATGAACAGAATACTGTAATAAAACAGCATTTCAAAAGGCATGAGGAATCTAAACTTCTTAACCTCTAAGTAAAGAAAGTACTATACCTAGCAAAGAGTTAATAAAGATTGCAACCGGAATTGCAGCAACACTACAGGGAAAATGAATTCACGTTATGATTTCATTTTGATCCCCTTACTGTTACTTTCCCTAGGTGAATACATTGAGCAAGGAGGTAAATGGGAGCTAAAGGAATGGTACGTGAAGTACCCTTAAACGATGAAATTTTCTTCTGAGGGTTTTCCCATTAATTATATTGGGAGAATACAAAGGCTTCAGTGTCATGCTTTCTGGATGATGAATTTCTTTATTCGTTTTATTGGAGCAATACTTGTGCTTTCCACACATATTAAAACTTATATGATTGTGTAGAGTCATGTGAAATAATATAGTTCCTCAGCTTTATTCTCCTTGTTTGTGAAGCAAATAATCTTCAAAACCTTTCAGATTTCTCTTTAATTTAAACACCATGTTTCTAAGTGCTCATTCTATTTCAGCTTTAGGAAATACATTTTTCTAGATCTTATTTATTCTCTCCATTGCCAATAGTACCAGTCTAAATGACACCATAACTTAAAAAGCAAACATAAGATAAAGCAGAACTGCTTTTTTTTTTTTTTTTAATGCCCATTATTTTACATTTTTTGCAGAGGTAAATGATACCTAGAACTATTTTTAGGACAAAAGAACACAGACAATGACAACTTCAGGAAGAATTGAAGAAAAGTACTTCATGCCGCAATGGTCATGTAAAAGCAATCGATACCAGAATTGGAGAGGTTAGGACTCTTCCTTCCAAGTTCTACTTTTGCTACTGCAGAATTATTTTCTAAAACTCACAGTTTGTTTTTCAAAATCCTAAGTGACAGGCTTTCCCCTTTGTTTTGGGGAAACTCCTTGCACAGTTCAATCTGTGCTGTGAGGTACTGGGAGCTCTAACTAACTGTGATCCATTTTACATAGTTTTCTTTCTTGGTTTGAACTTTCTGTTGAGTATAATTAAGCTTCTCTGTTTCAGCTGGCTGGAAGGCTTTTTACATTAAAAATAGAAGGGGAAAATAAAAGCCACACTTTCTCTTCAGATCTGTTCCCTAAAACGGAATTTCAGATTAGTTTCTATTCCCTGATATTAGTCTTTTCTTCTCCGGGATTATGTTGATAGTGTAGGAGACCAAAGCCAAAGAGATTCCCTTGACTGTAGAATTATTAAAAGAAAAAAAAAAAAAGAAAAGTAAGGAAGTTGTCACATCACAGATTGAAGTCTGGACCTTCTCACTATTTTCCATGGTAGTGGAGAATTTTACCAGCTGTTTTTACAAATACATCACAATTGAGCTGGGGCTTTGCTCTCTGTTTAGCTCACAGAGGCACGATCGTTGAGGTAGGAACCCAAGAGCAGAGCATACTGCTGCTGCTGCTCCATTGCTATCAAACAATATTAAATCACCTGGAGCCTGTCTGCAGAGATGTCTTTCTGCATGTCACGAACCTCTTTCTGTGCTATGTAATGTTCAGAATTTATCCGTGTGTTATTGAGCAGTTTCTCCTGGTATTTCTGCCAGAAAGCGTTAAATGCGTTATTGGTATCATTTCCTAACTAAATTTACTTCTGCACAATTACAAGGTATAATATCTTCATTTAATTGTCAACTGTGGAATCTATTACTAATTTTCCTAAAAACTTTAGGCTCAAATGACACGACCACGAGACCCCTGCCGGCGGAGGCTACATGCCCGGGTGGGCTCCGTCCCTGGCGCTGCTGGCAAGGGCAGCGTTGGCACTGGAGGGCGAGCAGCACCAGTGCGCTCCAGCCAGAGCATGCCTGCCGGTACTGCAAAGTCGTAGGAAGAGTAAGAAGGCTCTTTCAGCATTTTCCCACCACTTCCCCATACAAAAACACAGAATGAGAGCATACTAACGTGATAACTGCCTGTGTTTTCTGCAGACATAATAAAATGGTGCAACTCAGGGAGATTGTTGGACCTTGTCTGGTCTGTTTGATGTCTTCAGTGAGAAAAAGAGGTATTTAGAAGCAGCTGCAACCTCATAACAAGTGTTTGAGAGCCCGTGAAATAAAACCTTCTCACAAAGCTACCAGGAGTTGAAAAAAAGCTGTTCTAATCGAATAGATTAATTGTACCTTGTGAATTATAAAGAGAACCAATGCAGGATTTGGATTTAAGGAATTCAGGCATTTTAAGTTACTAGTATGTCCAGAACTAGAAAGGCAAGGGGTGCAGTACGTCGAGTATATCTCTTTCTGCTGTTTTTTTAACTCAACAAGATTTTCAGAAGGCCTGGTTCAATTTAGAGTGATATGGAATGGAAGTTAGAGCAGGTCTTAATGAACTCGAGGCGGTATGAACAGCTCCTACTCGAGAGGGCTGGACATTGATGCAGTAAAAGCATCGCTTCCTTGCACAGCAATAGCTAATTATAAAGGGACTATTTAGTAAAGCTTGGAAGCCTGATGACTTTAGGTCGCTGACCATGTAGTATTACAAAGAACCGAGAAAGACACATAAGGCAAAACCTCAACAGATAAAACAATAACGGCAATACAGTGATTGGATAGAAAGAGTTACATTATTTAGTATGGAATGAAAAAAATCCCAAGGCTATTGCTGACCTAGCCTGGCAAGCTTGTGGCGCAGCTGCACTCAAACACAGCTATGTTGTCTCTGGTCCTGTGGAAATTTGCAAAGAATAAGAAATGATTGCTTGCCGTGAGGTACATGAACCAGGAGCTTCAACAAGCTGATGAGGGATGAGATGGGATTTCTTGGAATTAATGGATAACTCTGATTAGACTGCAGTTTGCTATACTGGCATACTCATCAAGGAGGTACATTTCAAAATGCAAGCCATTTTGAAGAGATGTCCTACTTTCTCCTACACCCTTTCTTCTATACTTTCTAAAAGCATCAGTTTTGCCCTAAAATGATTTCTTCTTGGTGTACGGCTGTTGTGTGCTTTTACAGTGCAAAAATTTCCTTCATTCTTTCTGTTGTGAGATCCTGTAATTTGTACTTTTTGTCAAGTAAATAATTAACAACTGCAATTGAAGATTTGTAAAAGAATACTGAAAAGAATATTTTGTATTTGCTTGCATGAGCACCATATACGCAGAGGAAGCAGAAATAAGTATTATTTTTCTGCAATGACCACGAGCATCATGAGAGCTGGGCACGGGAATAGGATGTATCAGTAGATACCATTGTAGGTTTTAAGACCATTTGTAATAGCTCATTTATTATGTATAGAGGAACACTGCTGAGTGTTAAAAGTTAGGAGAAAAATGCTTCATGTTACTAGAGGTATAAATGCTCAGAATTAATATTGTAGAAAGAACTGTACCAAGGAAGAGTCTGCTGTTGTCAGCACGAGTCACTGTGCAAGACAAATACTTTTGGAATTAGAGCTGAGTTTAAGTACACAGAACTTTTTTCCACCTCATATATTACATAACTAATGATGGTCTTCACGTTCCTTTCATGCTATCTCAGAGCAGGAGCCGTGGATGTGTGTGTCATCCCATTGCACCATGGCGATGGAGGTTATTAGTTGATAGTACCAAGTAGTTTACACCCATGTTGTTCATCTGTGTTATTTAATGTATGAAATATAAATATTTTTAAGGGATTTGATGAGTAGTGTGTTTTACTAGGAAATGTTAGTTACCAAATATAAGCAATGAATTTTAAGGAGAATTCTCCAAAAATTCTTAAATAAGACAGTGATTCATCACACATGTTTTTCTGCTCAGAGGGTGACATGCCTAGATGACTCTCCCAACGCCAATTAAATCGGTCTGCACTTTTAAGAAGTTCCGATCACTTATTTTACATATACCGACAAGTTTTGTCAGATACGGACTGTTAAAAAACTTTGCTTTTTGCCAGGATAGGAAAAAGCGATTGATGGCAGACGTCCTGAAAGTACAATTCAAACCCTCATTCGACAGTAGCCATGTGTAAGCTTTCTTAATTATGGGCAAAGAGAACAGCTTGACCTATGTTGACCTGTTACACGAACGTGAGACTAACCCTGGCTTCGGGGGAATCTCTTAGAGGTTCTCAGAAGCACCTTTTCCTCTGCCTTTTTCTTTATAATCCAGCAAAATTAAACCCTTTTTGATCTCATTCTCTCTTAATTATGTCGCATAGTTTCACGTTGCTGAACATGAAAAATGTCACCTCTTTTTTTTCTAGTTGCCTATACGTTAATTCCTACCCTTTTGGGGAGCTCAGCCAGTTTTCCCAGCTAATTGCTAAGGAATATTAAAAATATGGAGTATTTCCTTCATTTTTAAAGGTAGAAAATTTATGGAGGTTGCAGGGATGGGGAAGGAAGAGCTTTTCCCTGTTTCTTAATCTCTGGCATTAGCTCTTTGTGGTTCATACAAGCTGGTTTGTTCACATATATGCTTTTCTTCTCCTGTTATGCAAGAGTGCTACCTCATATACCGACAAAAATACTATTAACTGTATTTGAACGTATTCAAATGAAGAAACATCTGAAAAACACTGACACATCTGTAATTCTGTAATACTGCATTGCAGAAGGTTGCTTTTAAAACCAAGGTTATAACATATAGGTATCACATGTAATCTCAGTAGTTCGTAATCCCTCTATAACTTCTTGGCTTTACATTTTAAAGTTTTATATTTGATTCTATCCTATGGTTTATTCAATTTCCTATAACACTAAAATAGCTTTTGTGGCTAATAAAATGATATTATGCTGATAGAGCAAATTTTTCACTCATGTTTGTGAAGTTCCACCCATATGCACACTCCTGTATACCAGCTCTACCATCAGCTATTGAATTACAGGCGTACCAGAGGAGAGGCATTAGCGTTCTTTGAAAATTATCTGAATCTTATTCTTTGTTGTGATGCTACACAACATCCTGTGTGTGTCAGGAAGTGACTGGTAACCCTTATTTTTGGAGAAAACCACTATCAGTTACGTGCTCAGGTGCTCCGAGTACTCCCGTTCCTCTTCATGAAAGGATTTGCAGGGATGAGGGGTCTCAGGGCACGTGTGGCTGGGGGAGGAAGCAGCACCCCATGCGTTACTGTATGTTATACTTCAGCAACGTATTGAGGTGGAGTCTGCCTTTCGAAAACGTCCTGCATGCCCTAGATCATTGATCACTGATTTATTCTTTGTGCAACATCAATCAGAAAAAAAAAAAATAATGTTGAGTATTGGCCCTCTTTAAAAACATCAAATCATCCTTCTGATCTATTTAATTTGTGAACATTCAGAAACTCAGTAACTGACTTTTTCTATTAAAAAAATTCTTATTGTGAAATATTTTTACAAATGCAAGCAAAACACATACCTTATAAACCAGCAAAAATCTACAATGACATAAGTTTGTCTGAATTAGTATTTCTGCTCATTTTCCAAATGAGATGTCAAAATAGGAATAAATCTATGTAGATTGTTAAACATAAATTACATTTATGTTTTTGCTTTATCTAGTTACGCTAAGAATGTCAGAGGATTTAAAATTTTCTAAGCTTCGATATTGTTCCACAAAATGCAGCAAGCTGATAACTAATCTGCTTTATTGTTCATTCTGGGTTAATCAAAAATGTAATTATGACTTTTAATTAGAGCAGAAAAAGTGTCTGCTACTAGCTCATTAAAAATTGCTTTTTTCTGCCTTGTCACCACAGGTTATGAAAGACAAAGAAAGCTTTCAAAGTAATAACAAGGAGAAAATCTAGCCTCAAATTACTCATAATTGAACTTAATATTTGAAACTACATCTAAATATATTGGAAGCTGAAAGCTGTGAATTTATATTCTAATTCAATTTTCAAGCATGAAATTTAGTGGTACCTAGAAAACCACATTTTTTTCCCCATCATCTTTTCAAGCTGTTTCGTAGTTCTTATTCTAAATGCCATGCTACTTCAAAAAAGCTTGCCAAAGACAAGTCAACAAGGCTTATGCACATCTATCAAACCAAATTTAGCAGTAGGGAACCCTATAAGCTTAAGAAAAATAAAAAAATGTATTTCATAATACCCAGGTTTGAGTAGATGGGTATGATAAATATATATGCATACACATACACATACATGTATGTAAACCAAATATAGAGAAAATGTTAATAATTTAAGAAATAAAATTCCTATCTGGATTTGTTTATTATCCCTTTTTTAAAATAGCACATAAGGTAAAAAGGTGGAATGTAAACCATGATTAGAATAAATTGATTATATTAAATTATTTAATCAAATAATTTATTTGAGATCAAATGGTACAGGGAGAAATCTATGGCTGTCATAGTGTAGTAAGAGCCTGAGATTTATTTTGAAAAAAATTCTGTCAGAATATTGTATCCATTATGAGAATAACAATTGCCACTTCTCTGTAATATTTTTGATTCTGTATCTTGGAAGTACTTCTATGAATATAAGATACTTCTCATGCCCGTAGCACTTCAAGAAGATGCTAAAAAACCCTGCCCATTAGGAGGACTAAAACCAGTAATTTTGAGTGAGGTATATTGGAGGATTTTTGAAGAGCTGAATTAGTATCTTTCCAGGCAACTAGTGGTGATTTTTAGCAAATCTGGAGGCATCAGCAATGACAATTTTTTGGTGCTGAGTAAGCAGAATGACCCAGGTAATTTCAAGGTTGTCAGTCTTGCATTGCTTGTTGAAGGAAAGGGTGACATTGCAAACGTGGAACTAGAAACATATGAATAACAGTTGTTTTTTTTTATTGGATGTTCAAACAAAAAAAATACTTCCTTATTCTTTCTCCCGCAATAATATACTTCGAGTCAAATTAATAACTAAATAGACTGCATTGAGTTGGTGTATTTCTAAAATGCCAGTAGTTTTGGTTTGAGTATTATTAAACTTGAAAAACTCATAATATGCAAAATGACAACCCAATCACTAAAAGAAATAAAACCCGATTAATTCATTAGAGTTCATTAGATAAGAGAGGATGTTTCCAGTAAGGTCCCTATAATGTGATTTCAGGAATGAATTCTTACAATTTTGTTCAGTGACCTGGAAATATCGAAGAATTAATACTGTAACTGTGCAGATGAATTGAGTGAAAAATAATGATGGCAAAAGTTTTGATTTAGGGCACTTGATAATCTGGGCAAACAATACGTAGCTCAGCATGGTCAGGAAGGTACAGAGATTTCAGGCTGTAACACAAAGTAGTAGGAAAGGGGTACTAGAAAGAGATGAACCCCAACTTTTTGAATTAAATATGTTGTCACTCCGAAAATCCTCTCATAAGTCTTATGCTCTACTTAATTTGAAATACTAAGGCTTTTAGTTTTTAAGGTAATATGATTCCATCATTTGGGAAGCGCTGTCCAAAAGCAGTTTATTTGTAATATCTTTCTGCTATTATGTTTGATTAATTTTTCTTTTGCTGTATCAGAGTACTTCTATAGGTGAGCTTTTCTGTTCTTGGTTGAAGTACAGTTTCTTGTGGATCTAAAAGGTAGCAGTATGGCATTACTTAGAAACTAAAGAGTAAGTGCCCTGCTTTCACAGGTGGCTCAAAACTAATTTCTAAAAAAGCAAAGCTATTGATAGTGGTCATTCCAAGGACACATCAACAATTCAAATTCTTATTGTCAGATGACTGCAAGAAAGTGTTGATTCAGATATTATCCTCAACATGTAAGTCATGTCCGTGCTTTCTCTATCATAGCACCTGGTCTAATTACTTCCGTAAGTGTTTTAAAAAAAATCATTATAACACTAATTAGTATGTTAGTCCTTAATTAGCCTTTAGATAGTCAAATATTGTCTCAAAGTGTAGAGATTCCACTGTGGACTAGCCAAATTCCATACTTACAAATAGACTTTTATCTTGTCCTCCGAGGAGATGATTGTAAAACTGTCATGAATTTTGGGTGCATTCTGGTAATGTCCAGGTGCAGCATGGCTTATGAGGACTTAGCATTCCCAATTCATAGAAAAGGAAGGAAACCGCTGGAGTACTCTGGGAAAAAAAAATACTGTGGTTTTCAAGGCCTCGGAACATAGAGGCCACTGCTATTTTGGTGCTTGAGTGCAGAATGAGTTTCTGCATCTGAAAGGTAGACCTATGTGAGGTGCTTAGTGCTTGGTTTTAGTTGTGTTTACAATATTTGGTAATGATGAGAGCTGTAGTATGGAGGCTTTACGTCTCTTTGAGAAACTGCTTGTGCTGATGTTTCCTCGAAGGAGAGGCATGGCCAGTAAATCAGCAGCACAGCTGTGATGGCCTAGAGTACCAGTGACTTTAGGGGTGTGGGTGGTGCTGGTGGTTGCTGTTATTTTATCAATCCTGGTTTATTTAGAAAGCCACTATGTTAAAAATGAGATATCCCAGGAGAGCTGGCGGGAGCTGTGCTGGGCTGTCGGGGGGTGCCTTAGCCATGCCCCATCCAGGGGAGGGTGGTCAGACTCTCCTGCAGTTAAGCTAAGGGCCCTGTGAAGGTACAGAGGCAAGGGACAGTCATTCACAGCTATAAACTAGCTGGAATTGTAAATGTTTTAGTTGCTTTTTGTGTCAGCTCCCCTGGGAGATACTTTTACAAAGTTCCCAGGCTGGGTGCCCCGCTGCTGTAGAACTTGAAGCCTTGGCATGGGCGAAGATAAACCCCGATGCCATTCATCGCCTGTCTCAAAGGAAACGCTTACAGCTAGGTGAAACAAATTTGCCTGCGGTGTTTAGTGTCAAGCTTCCCAGATGAAGAGGAGATCAAAGCTGTGAGATTAGGACATGCTGGTTAGAGGGGAAAATTGAAGTTTAGCTGTGCTGCTATTTTTAAAACTTGTCATATTTCCCTTCTGTCAGGTGAGCTGAACTCTGATTTGTTGTGAAATGTGGATGCATCAGAGCTCCGGGCATGCATTGGGCAGCATAATGCCACAAACAGAACTTGCAAAAACATCGTTAAAGCAATGACATAGCCTCATTTCCTACCAGATCCTGATTAAAACAAGAAATCTAAGATTTCAGCAAATGTATCCATGATATGTTCCATGGGAGGAATGCCACAGTCAGGAAGTGGTTTTCTCTTTATTTTTCTTTAATAAAAATAATACTCTCTACTGCACGCGCTTGTGGTTCTGTTACAAATACCACTAGGGTCATTTTGACTTTCCAGAAACACCCTTATGTTCAGTATTTTTTTTCCTTCCTTCTTAACTCATCTTTTCCTTCTCTCAGTGAGTTTCCACCATGCACGTCTTCGCCAACTTGTTCTTCAAGCAGCAGACCTGTCCCATAACACCGTTACCACTCAGTCTGTACTTTACCTCTGTACCTGCTCTCCTTTCCTCCCCAAATGCTTCCAAAATATGTCTTCAAACCTTCCTCTCATCATTGTAAAAGCTGAATTTTCTTTGCTACTTCAAAAGCAATTAGAAAGCTGTTTGAAAGAATAAATAATTCTCCATAGATATCGTAAATATTTCAGAAATGTAAATGATGATTAATTTATTTAACACACATATTTGTATACTCAGTAGTTAAGGACCTCGTGTTTCTCTGTGATTAGAAATTGGTCTGTCAAAAGCAATGAAGCCTAAAGGTTTCTCTCAGCTGACAAAAACCTGTTGCATGAGTTATTTTGCAAAACGAAGAGGTACTCCTGTCCTGGAGAATTTATAACGTTAAGTATAAATTTTTGTGGAGGATCTGATTGTATATATAATGTTTTTTGGATTGAATTTCAAAACTGGTTCTTTATGTATGACTGGAATATTAGTTTTCTATTCTACATTATGTTTTTCACTATCTTCAAACATTCTTGTATATATGTAAAGAGAAACAAAAGAGATAGAAACAGTAAATGTTGGTAAAGGACCAATCCTGCACATAACTGTAATTCCCTAGCTTTTACTTTTACATGCATCTACGTGTGCTTTTCCTGATTTAAAGATAATATGTATTTCATGATATGGCAAGAGCAGTAGATTTGTTTGATTGGATTTTTGTGCTTTTACTTAAAAACTTGGGGGAAGAAAGGGAGTCATGTTTCTGAAAATGCAAATAAGCTGTGTTTGAGATGGATCAGACTTTACATGGCTCTAACTTTGATTTCATTCCAGTTGAATTTGAGATGAACTTTGAGGTAAGAATCATAATGTCTGTAGTGAACTAATAAGTGCACACAGATTATTTATGCTGTAGGACCAGATCTAGGTCTCTTTATTTCCTTTTCACATTTTTATCTACCTATAACAAAGGCTGGTATGTGGTTCACAGAAAGTTCTCATTATTAAAGCCAGAAGTATATTGCTGCTTAGAAAATTAGCACATACTTCCCTGACATAAAGGATGAGCCCTATTCATTAAATATCTCCATGTAGACCTGAAATTGCTAGCAGAACGCTGTGTTTGGTATTGATATATCATTCTTGCTCAGTCCCAAATAACAAAAATGACCCATGGAAAAGGGAACTCTTCAGAAATTATTTCATTCTGTAAATTAGCTTAAATTAGCATGGTTCTGATTGGAGGCAGAAATTTCTAATGTTAAAGGATCAGATTCAGAATATATCTTGCAATGCAACCCATAAACCCTTGTTTTTGGAGTTCAAGTGCCTGAAAGCTTAGGTTCAAAATGGAAAAACAATAAAAGTTATTTATATATACTCTTGAGGTCTAATTAGGCTGGGTATTTCACATGCACGTGTATACTATCAAGCCGGATATTGTAATGGTTATGGAAATTGACACTTAACTTAGAATTGCTTCTATTTGCATATGCAGATTAGCAAAGCAATTCAGTGCGAACGGGTTTTAGAGACCTGCCAACAGTTGTTTATGGAGAACTGCGGGGAAACCTGGAAACAAATTTTTGAGAATGAATGAGAACATTCAAACTGCTCATGACCTGGGAGCGTTTCAGGTTCCCACTGTGTAACCGCTGTAAATGCGGGCCAAGACCGCGATTTCATTGTGCCCCATGAACTGCTTTACGGACAGGCACCTGTAAAATCAAGCCCATTTCTAGTGACTGTGCATCCTTCCTAAAAAAAGCCACCAGCCTTGCGCTGGCAATGTCACTGATTCCCTACACGAAGCACACCACCACCCAGCAGGGCTGTCCTGCCGCAGAGCAGCACCGAGGAGGAGGAGGCAGGGCTTCGAGGGGCACAGCGCGTGGCAGTAAGATGTTAAATGCTTTTAGGCTCCTCGTACAAGCTGGAAAACCAGTGGGTTTCATCCAGCCAATTGTTTCATGTTTACTTTTGTGCAAGCCATCTCACATTCACGTTTTTCATGAACTGCAATACCGCAACATAAATCAATGTTTGACAGAGCTGTTGTGGGTACCGCTCGGTCTCTGTTCTCTTTGTTAGAGAATTTAATGAGAGTAAGCTGTTCTAATTTGTGTCAGTATATTCCACTGTTACTGTTCTCCTCATAACAAAAGAAGAACAAAAGGCACAGAAGAGTCAGGAATGAAGTGCATAAATTTGAGGCATGTTACAAAGAGATCATTCTGTAACAGAGCCATCAAAATCTTTTTTAATTGAGATTGTTATAATTATATCAAGATCAGATGCTGAAGACAAAATAGTGCATATTTTCTTGTCAGTGTCTCAGGTGTGTGCAAAACATTCGAATTCAGGAGGAAGGGCAGAGGTATATTAGCACAGAGATGCTGGAAAAGATTCTGAAAACTGCTTTGGGGAGGGGTGGCAGGGCTCCCCCTGCACCGGGTAACCTGGCTATCGCACCTCTGTATGTCCCTGGGTGTCATGGTCCTGTACTCTTTCCTGCAAGAACGCTGTGTGAAATACCTTTCTGTACCAGCCAAGTTAGTGTCTCACTTTTCAAGGTTACAAGGAATGGGTCCATGGTTCTGTGGGACCCCCCGTCCCTCCCCAGGTTTGTTGTAATGCATTATAAAGTGTCTGGTGCCTGCCTCTTAGAATTTGACACTATTTTTTAGGACAGAGAACTTTAGCATGAGCCCTTTTGTGACCTCTGGAAAAGCAAGTGGGGGAAAATGGGAATTTACACCCCATTTTTCATGTGTCTGGCACATCCACATGAGGGTCAGAAACTATTTGGCACTTTATATTTGAAACAAATGACTTTGATTCCCTCCCCCCAGGTTTCACTTTGTTCTGATACAAGGTCAACTGTGCTAATATTTTCTTTGGCCAATGGTACTTACTGTGTAAATGGGGCAATACCAAATGGAAACCTAACAAAGCCTAACACTAACAGCCAGAAATGCTGCTCTGTTGAATAGCCTTGCTTTTGGAAATTTGAAAACCATACGGTTGCATGTTAATGGTGCTGTAAACTGTGGTCATCAGTATCACAGAGAACTTGGTAAAAAGACAAAGCACCTCATGCTTTCTTTCTGGGTTTCAGGCTAGTTTTACATAGCACGTGGTAAGTTACTTTTATTTATAATGAGGACTGCTGAAGATAAACAAAACACTAAGCAACTCTGTTGTCTGAATTAATCTAAATCAGATTCCCAAAACCTCAGTATACCTTATTCATTAATTCTACTATCCACTGCTCTCGAATACTCAGAGGTGTGTTTTATTCCATTTTTTTTAAAAGGAATTTGGCTTTTGCAGCTTTGTATTTGTTACCAGACCACGCTCACACATTTGAATGACTAAGCATGCCAGGCACAGAGAGAACCATAGATACGGTCACATGTTCATACATACATGTATGCTTCTGGGATCTTCAGGATAACATGCATTAGCATCCAGATGATCACTCAAGATTTAGTTGAACTGTTAGTGGGCAATTGTGAGAGAAGCCACTTATCTGAGTTTTAACATTAGTGCTTAGTTTTAAGACCACCTCTGTTCCTTTTAAGTATTTGCCAAAAGAAGATGTTGACTTCAGTAAATACATCTGTATTTATGAAGCCATGCCGGGCAGTTTTGGGAAATGGGTACTGATCAGAGATTAAAGTGCATCGTTGATGGCAGAGCAGTTATCTGATTAGGAGAGACAAGTGACTGCATAACTGCTAGGGAGCTTGGTCTGCAAACAAGATTAGCAGCATACCCAGTACTTTAGGTCCTTATCTCTGAATGAACAATAATCATAGTACTGACAGTAAGGAGAATTAACAACTTCATTTTTGTGTCAAAAATAATTTCAGCCATATTTATGGAGGCTTAGTATTTCACACGAAATGTACTATGAAGCTGTTCAGATCTCTAAAATGTCTGTGCGAAGGCAGGATGCACAATACTCTCAGCTAGATCTTCTTTGAGATCTTACATCCATTAAAGCAGGGTGACGTCTTTCCCCACCCTATCAGATTTGGTGGTGAGCATTTTATTGCCATGCCAGTTTCTGAATGACGTTTGCACAATATTTTTTCTAACATCAGTTTTGTCCAAATTTATCTCCCTTTTTTTTTTTTTTTTTTTATTCTTCCCCCACTCCCACTGAAGAGAGGAGGAGGGTGGATAGGAACCAATAAAACAGGTTGTGTTAGAAGTGCCAAACTGACTGGGGATAGATAACTGCTCGGAAAAGAAGGAAGAACGCGTATCATCCTTATTTTCCCCTTGCAACCTGAGAAGCGACGTGAGCGGTATGAGTCTTGCTTTTCCCTCTGTGCCTGCTCCCTTCCTGTAGGCACCCACCACCTGATGGGGAACTTTTCAGAGCTCCATGGGCTTTGCCTCAGCCCACTCTCCCGCCTCTGCATCTACCAGACGGGTTGGAGCTTGTTGCTAAATGCAGGATAAACTAAATATTTAATGTTCTGCTGTGCATGACACTATTGCCCCCACCCCAGGACCTGACAGTGTTCATTAGGGTTCAGAAGGGTAACTCGTATCTTATTGGCCTGATGTTGATATTAGTCCCATGAAGCAGCTTGCCATGGCTAAACTGGGACCTTTTTACTGCGTGTAGGTGAAGAGCTCGCTGCTCACATAGGAAGCAGTTGTGAGGCTGAGTTCATTCAGCTGAACACAGGCAGCATTGTGGAGGCACGTCTGGGGTTTTAAGGTGTGAATTTCAGTTGGCAGCTTTTTCATTCCTCCAGATGCTCTTTCCCTTCTCCAGGAGGTGCTGTGTAATTTGAGATAGGATCCTTGCCTTAAAAGCAGCACAGAGTGAAGCAGAAAAAAAAATAAATATTAAAAAAATCATTAGTGTTATGTAGTAGGAGGAGCAATCTAGTGGTTCTTTCGTTTTGATTTTTTCTTCCCTGAATAAAGAATATTGAAGAACCAAATTCATCCTGTTATGTTGATCTGCATGAAAAGAAATGTAAATGGGATCCAGATGTGTTTTCTCCTCTAATAGTTTCATTCACTATGCTTTAGATATGAGAAAATGAAATGTATTCCATAATAGGTTGGAGGAGAATAGACCAAAATTATAATTTTATAATATTCCCTAGGAATTCATAGAGGCCTAACGAATTAACTAGGAAACTCTGATGTCTAATGAACTCTGCATGGGGAAATATTTAATTTTGTACTGACTGCCATAAGGCAACTGCACGGTGGGTTATTTAATCATCAGCTGTAGAAATAAAACAGCAGTAGAAAAAGGACCTGGCCCCAGCGTTGTAGAAAAAGGTTTAACTGAGCTGCCCCTTCAGTCTGTAAGGGAGGGGTTGCAAGGTCTTCTTCTAGAGAGGCACAAAACAGCTGGCAAACACCTGGACACGCTTAACACAGGAGCTACCTTCATGTAACACGGGGGGAAGGTGAACCATCTACAGAGGCAGCTTTGCTGCCTTTTGAAGTCATTGCCTACCTCCTAAGTTACTTCTGCATAATGGTGATGCAACTAATCATGCTAAAAGAACACTGTGGATTTTTTCTTTTGTTCACTTGTTGTGAACATAATTTGCAGTCACTATAAGATCATGGCCTATCTTTTAACTGTAGTGGAATATATAAAAATACTGTGCCCTTTGTTTTCTACATGCAAACAGTGTTCAATGTTTCCTCTGGCTAGGATGGGGCTCTTACTCTCTTCAATTTGTTTTTACGCCCTTACGCTGCTCCTCAGGTGTCCTGCAGTGCAGGGGAGGTGCAGCAGCCTGCCTCGCTACCATCACAGAGCAGCGCCTTACCCTGCTAGAATAGGCCAGGGGTCCTCAAACCTCTTAACCAGGGGGCTGACACGCAGATGACGTGGCAGGCAGTCATCTGCGGATGCTTGCTTCACCCCCCAACCCCCGGCGAGGGGGTCTGTAAATACAGGGGGGCCGGACTGAGGACCCTGGGGGGCCGTATCTGGCCCGTGGGCCGTAGTGTGAGGACCCCTGGTCTATGGCATCAACTTCCTCTCATTAAGACCACATGTTTGCCTTTAGTGCGTGCATTTCTGGTGGTGTCCCCTAACAGGGCACTTTCTAGGCCTCTTTCGAGCAAGTTGGGCTACGAGAGAAAATCAATGGCCCAGGTTTGTGGCTTAGAAGGCAAAATCCAAGCGCCAATGCAGTGCTTATGTGTGAAGGCACAGAGAAATGCCAGATTTCATTGCGACAATCATATAAGCATGCGCCTTAATACACTATAATGCCTCTTTTATGTATGGCAATTTTCTCATAACTGTCAACAACCCCCCCCAGCACTGGAACAGACACCCCCTCCTGCCCAGGCACTGCCCTGCTGCAGCAGCCCTGGGGCAGCAGCCAGCCTCTTCCTACAGGCAGCAAATGACCATTCCACAAGCACAAATGTCTTCTGGATGTTGTATGATAGAAGGGGATGTCAAAATATAACCTGTGATCCCTCTTTCTTCTCCCAGGCTTCATTAGCCTGAATACTGGGTTTCAGCTCTCGATGTTTATCTTCGTCCCAGCACTTTTCTTATGTGTTTAGACTGAGCAACGTGGTTTCATTAGTCTCAACCTAAAAATCAGATTAAACCCCTATTATTTACCAGGCCTAGATTCAGTCTTCCAAAATTTCCATTCTGCTTAATAAAATTGATTAAATATTGACTGTGCCGAGGAAAGGCTGGTTCTGTAGCCCCAAACTTGGGTGCCTACTGCAGGACAGATGTATGAAACCAGGTTCAGCCTCTTGGTGTAGACAGGGCGAGCTTGCAGCTGACCGCACAAGTCACTGTGCTCACTATACAACAAGTAGGGTTTGGGTTTTCTTTTTAACTCTCCTTCCTCAAGCTTCATCTTCCTTGAGACAAAGTGAAAAAAAAAAAAAAAAAAAAGTCTGAATAGAATCTCTTTGTTATCACAGAGTACAAGGGAAAAATGCTGAAATGTTAACATGTTGTGAAAAATAGGATCTTACTTTTCAGGTAGTCTGTCCGTTGAAATACCATGTCTAGCAGTAAATGCTGTACAACACAGAATTATACTGTCATTTGGAGCACTCTTCCAGTACATTGGACTTTTGGTAATGTGTATATTCACTCTATCCTCATTACAGAAATAATCAACAAAATAGATCTGTGCTCTTTCAAATCCCTGCAGAAGTCAGTCATCTCTCCAAACATATGGTCTGTTTACCTTCCCAAAAGCAAAATGTCTTCATAATATCAAAAACTAAAGACCCCTCTCTGTTCCAGCGCAACAGACTTGGAAATTCAGTGAGTTTTTGCTGTGTGTTTTGATCCCCAACTGGTATTTGAGAGCAGAAGGCCAGAGCACTAACCAGGATACATTAGGCTGTCGAGCCACCATGCTACAGTGGTTCTGACATTATTTTTTAATGAGAGAAAAAATAACTGACCTTGTAGGGACTTGCACCCAGAAACCTCTGGCTACTGTCCAGCCAGAAGAGCATTTTAGGAGCAAGTGTGCCATGCTCAGGACTAGTGAACAAGGCTGAAATTTTTTTTTCTTTTTTCTTTTTCTTCTCCAATGTTACAGAGTCTTCAGTGGCTACTTGTTCCCCGGAGAATTCTGTTTTCACTGTGTGCAGTTCTGTCCTTGTTTGGAACATTCTACAGCTATGGTAGGAGAACTGATGCTGAATTACTTGCAAACAATCCCTCTTTTTCCCCCCAAACCATATTTTATAGATGTTATTTATCACAGAAGTATGTGTTGCTGTCAGCATACTTTCTGACGTTACAGATGCAGTGCTAGCAGTCTTACACAACGTGAGGGAAAGGGCTAATGTGTCACATCTTTGCTCAGCAAATCCCCTATTGTAGTATAACAATGGGAGTGAAACAACAACAACATCAGTAAAAAGTACTGGAGAGGTTATAATAAGGGAAAACGCATTTATATTGCGCACATTTATCCCAACTTGCTTAAAAAACCTTTAAGAAGGTACGCTTCTCAGGAGAAATGAATTTCTGCAATGTTATCATAACCCTGAAAAAGATCTGTTTTATTAGGTCTGTGATAATTAAAGTGGTATTCCTTTTTTCTGTCCTCATTTTATATTCCTCGCTACCGTAATTGCAGAATTAGCTCTGTTTGATGTGGCTGCTTCTTTCTTTACATGAGAGATAGGGCAGTGGTCAAAACCAGTCCATACTGCACGTGGTTAACTATAAGAAAGGTGCTCATCTCTCAACCAGCTATTTGGTTTTTGTTTAGTAAGTTCTCTCAATCAAAATAATGTGGGCTGCAAGTAAAATTGCATTTCCAGTGTCCAAATAATCAAGCACGTAGAGATTCTGACACTAGAAAGTCACTAAATAAGGCTGTTATGCTCCCATATTGTGTGCGCGGCAATGACAAATGAAAGCATTGAGCACGGCTGCTATTTGAAATAAGTTCCCTACCCATTAAAATCTTGCAGAGTTTATAAAGCTATTGTGTTATTAACCTTCCAATACAGATTGCTTTTCTAAAAATACCCTTCTTTTTACTCGAAGGCCTATTCTCTTTTTCTTTCTTTGGCTAAATTAACCTCAAAATGTAATTCAGCTCCTGATAAACTTCTTAAAAGTGTAATTTCTCGCAGTTTTCATACACTTTTTTCCCCACAATACTACTAAAAAGAACTAACATTGTCAAGTATTTATTTTAATTTTTTTTTTTTTTTTTTGCATCCCACACGCACATATACCCCATGAAACTCTACCCACGGTACTGACAATCAACTTGACAACATAATCAGTCAAATTTTACACAGTGACTGTTACTTAGGTAACCAAACACAGTCACAGAAACGAATTGCACAATACAGAAATAAACCCAATTGACGTGTGGCACTTCCATTACTTTTCAGTAAAGTCTGAAAACATTATGATGGTGCAGTGCAAAGGTGAAGCCTGTCTGGTGCGTAGATTGTGAATGTACTGCTGCTGGTGGGAGTGAAATTCAACCTAGTACCAACAGAAGGTCTGATGTGAGTCCCTAAAATAAGACTCTGTCATTTGAGATGTAGGTGATGCGTAAGCTCTGTGCTGAAGCTTTGTAGTAGAACCAATGTGACTGTTGCGGAGGTAAAGCCAGAAGGAATTCATCCCCTCTGAAGCTTTGTTTTTTCTTGTTGTTTTATTACTCCTTCCTACTCACATTCTAAAACATTTTCCAAAGTAATAAATCTATCTGAAATAATTTTTTGAGAGGTGAGGAAAAATAAGTGAGAGGTTGCTTAACACAGTGAATAAACTCCAAAGGGTCTGTTCAGAAACACCTGTAGCCCAAATGACTTTTTAATCTCTTTCTTTGTCTTGTAAGGGGTTGTTGCTGATATAACAAACTCTTCAGGGGTAGATCTTCCTCTGCTAGAGCTCTCACACACTCATGGTCACCACTGAAATCTGGGGTGTAAGGTAGAGTGTTCTCTTCGAGCTAGAGTCACCGTGAGTGAGAATGTGTCATCAGCGCCATGTTTCATTGGTGTACTTAAACTTATATCTGATTTTTTTTGTAACTGTCTTTATAGAGTAGATGACTCTTATAATTTGAGGGTTTAACTTGATAACATTGCTCCAGAGTTAATATACTACCTACAAACAAAATACAGGTTGTGTTTGTCAAGATAGTCTTATGGTGGTCAATCACCATAAGTTAGCTTTTGCTGCCGGCCACAAATGCAACTGCTTTTTTAATAAATTTCAGAAATTACAGGGGGCAAAAAAAAAAAAAAAAAAAAAAAAAAAAGGATCTGTGTTTTAAACCAACTAGTTTTTTGCCTAAAGGAACACACAAATTACTGACTGGTGAAGGACAACAGTAACAGCAGTAACTGTTCTAATGGACAGGAGTATTTTTGGCAGTGGAGACCTACCAGAAAGGTAGACTGTGTGGGCACTTGTGGAGAGTCAATAAAATTGACTGGATGGAGCTGTAGGAGGGTGAGAAGGCATGTTTGGGCAGCAAGGGATAACACTGACAGCATGTGAGTGTGTCAGGGTCTCCAAGATGTTATTAAGTGTCTATGGATATTGAAGATCAGGGCGCTTCAGACGGATGTAGGGGGTGGGAAGTGGGCAGAGAGGGCACCTGGGTTAAAGACACGGAGGTGGTGGGGTGGTTTGCCCTCCTTTTCCTGCCTGGCTTGGTGCGCAGGCTGGCTGCTGCGCTGATTTGGGCCCTGCTGACTGCAGAAGAAAGGGGATTTGGAGGAGGTGTGACTCACACCTCCTTTCTCTTAGCACTCCAGAAAAATAAAGTAGCCCCCTTCAAAAAGTTTGGCCAGTGCTGTCTTGCCATATGAAAAAAAGTCAGTATGTGTATGCAGACACCTGCACATGAAAAATCATTCTGGAAATAGAATGTTTCCAACCGGAATGAAATATCCAGCAATTGCTGAGATTTTATAGCTTCATTTCCTTCTGTTTATTTTCATGGCAAGAGACTCTCACTTTTCTTTCTCTCATCTCAGCTCAATATCCATAGCTGACCACAAGGAATTCTGATTGCTGTTTTTTATTCAACCCAAACTGATTTTTCTTCCCCAGCTGGCCTTCCTGACCTATCTTTTTATTTTCCTTCTCGATGGTTATATTTGTAAATAAGTTCAGTTTGTCCTGGGCTGTGCTGTGAGCATTCAGCTTGACTGATACCCAAATTGGAGCACTCACAGCAAAAATATGAAGGTGCTATAAACATTTTCAATTGCTTTTGACTATGAAAAGTGTTTTGAAATTATTCCACTGCCTTAAACCTTTTATGTGTACTTTATTCTGAACCTTCTTAGAGAGGGCATTGGACTGTAACATAGAGATTTCTATAAGGCGTCTTCTGTGACACTATGAACTCCTTAGGTACTTTTAGTTTCCAAATAGTAATGAAAATCATATAGGAAGTTAATACATAAAGAGTAGCTTGAAGAGTTTCAGAGCAAGGAAAAAGCATAGCTTCTATCGTACTATCAACGTAATATCCTGACAGCTCAACACCTTGGTCCAGAAGCACTGCAAAATCATTCCCTGAAAGAAATCCAGTGCTGTTAGTGTAAGAAGACGCCTTTCTGTTCCCGAACCCCGGAGGCCTCGGCATTGACACTTACCTTTTCTGCTCTAAGAAACTTTTTCATATTAATAGAGTGCCAGAAATTTTGTGAAGGCACAAAGAATGATGCTGCTGGTTTGATTTCATTTCATTAATTATCAGTCAGGCATAAGTCCTTTAAATAGATACTTGCCCATAACATCCTGAGGTCGGTAGCATTGCTCTGGAGCCTGAACAAGCTCTTCTGGGCCAAGTGGCCAGAAAAATTCAACTTGTGAAGCATAAATACTCTTGTAGGACAATCAATGGATCCAAAGGCTGCAATGAGGAATAAAGACAGAAAAGGAAACAAAAGAAATGTGGGCATGTAATTCTCCCTCACAGGCAACTCTGAATAACTATCCCGGGTACTGTTTCTGCTGTGAAGAAGATTGACAGCAGAAGAGCTTTTTGCAAGGGGGAGACTCAACCTGAAGTGTGTGCAAGAGGCAAATCTGACTTCAACTGGAACACGCTTGGGACATTTTTGTCAGATGGCTTTCTTCTCTAACTGGCAAGGAAATAAGCAGGATAAATACCATGTTGAGGCTAATTAAGCTGTGTTCTCCCTGGGAAAACAATTTCATACCATGTACCAGGTGGTTAGGACAGTTATGAATTTGAAAGAGCAAAAGAACAAAACGTAACGTTAGGAAGAAAAGCCAGTGGAAAACATGTTGTGTGTTTATGCAGTAAGTTCCAGGATCTGTAAAAGGATGTGCTGTACCATTTTAGGGGATTTGGTCATTGCACGTTTCGTTCCTGTGATGGACCTTGGCTGCTTAATAGAGCTTAAATAGACTCTCCACTACTACTCTCATGTTAAAGGAAAAAAAAAAAAAAGTGTGCTCCTCATTCTGGACCTTATTTCCTAATGTTATTTTGTTTTCTCCTCTATTTTCTAATCATTAAGGTAAACACTTGAGGTAGGAAGGAGAGGAAGTGATGAGAGAGGAAAAAACTCCACTGTTGCAATGTGAAAAGCAAGAGTCTGCCAAAAATAGGTGGCTACAACAAGAATAAAACAAGTTACCTCATGAGATGTGCTATGTATTTTAAATACGTATATATTTTGCGAGTGCCCCAAGAAATGCTTCATAGAAGGATGCTATCCCCAAGGATTCTCAGAGAGCTCTTGGTTTATTCGTAACCAGTCCTGAAGCAGTATAAAGAAAATTCTTTTTCCTGACAGAGTCGGCAAAAGCATGAGGTAGGAAAACATATACCCATATGTCTAAAATAATGTTTTTGTATAATTTAGAACAAAGGGACAAGTATTGCACCAAAATTGCACTCAGAAATGCACAAAGCAAGTGCCCAGTGAGGAAGCGTGGTTCTGCCGTGACTTTGCGATGGAGGAAGCGGCCCCGTCCCGCTGCGTGAGCGGCTGGAGCTGTGGTTCACACCACAAGCTGCCTGCAGGGCTGGGGACCCGTTGCTGCTTCTGCCGTTATAAACCACGTCCTGCCTGCTCTAAGCGCACAAGTAAATAGCACTTTACCATAAAACCAGGCGTTTGCCTCAGAGTTATAGACCAAGACTTCCCTTTTTGTGGTACTTTATAAAATCTAATCAGATAATTAATGGTCTAACACAAGTTCATTAAAAGCCTGAATTCAAAGTGCGTGGCATTGCGGTGGCAGCGCACCTAGCCCGCTCTAGTTGCAGACTTCTGGTGTAGCATATATAGGTTAAAATGCTGTCTCTGCTTGAAAATTCTGTGCTGTCCTACCATGAGTTTCCAAGTTTCAAGTAAATCGGGGCAGATTTCCCATAGCTCCCATTTAAAACAAAAATAAAATGTTGTGCAATTCTTTGACATAAAAATCAAATTAAATGCTTCAGAAAAATTATAAAGCAAAAGTGTGCTATGTCAAAATGAAGCAGTTTATTTGGGCAGAAACAGCACTTAAAAAATATAGCCTTCCTTTTTGTCGTCCTAATTGGATGGGTTTATAATGACAGATTAAACCACCGTGAAAGTAACACACAAATGATGTTTTATAACCTGCTCAGTATTTCAGCAAAAGATTTTCTTTGTGCCAACCAATGAATCATAGACTGCTGCATGTAGAAAGCAGCAATAACTTTTCTTAAGATGCGTTGACATTCTCGTTGTTATTACTTTTAAATTAATATGTGGTACTGGAAGACATTTCAGGTGTCACTGAACGTTAGTGCTTGGGCTAATTGTTTATATTCTCTTTATGAATTGAACAAGGATTTGTTAGAAAGATATGCTGTGGGAAATGAACGGCAAGTGAATGCACAACACAACAATACATTTGCAGAAAACCAGGTCATAATAATTAGAGATAGGTGGAAAAAGTCTGTAATTTGTGCTGCTGTTTGAACGCTTAAAAATAGTTTTACTAGTGTGAAAAATTGGCCTGGTCTGGAATGAAATGTTCTTTTCTTAGGTCTTGTCTCTAAAATTGATGTAGCTAACTGTAGTCTCTAAATACCGTTTCAAAACAGGAAAACAAATTCTTAATTTAGAAAAAAGTTAAATATTTTGAGTCTCCTTATCCTCCTCTTCCTCCCTTTCCACAGTGAAAACTGCCACATTTAAGCTGCTTTCACAGAGTGTTAGGCATCCTTTATTTTCTCAGCAAAGGATTTATTCATCTTAAAGGTTTTCATCCAGCTAAGAATGCAAATCACCAAAACAGACCATTTGCATTAGACCTTCTCTCTGTAGCAGTTACGTTTCTGATTATGCTTCTAACTATAGAGTAAGGAACTCCAGACCTCAGATTGTGTGAAATACTACCCCCACCTATCCTATCCCTGGAATGTAGAAGAATGCAGAATTAATTCTTTTGATGACAGATTATATGGATTAGCAACAAAATCTTTTTGTAGTTCCAGGTTTCTCCAGAGCTTGCTGCAATCCAGAGTGCAGCAGGCTACTGCAAACTGCCATACCCCGTCCCTCTCTAGCTGCCACCTCTGTGACCTTGGCTTTGCCCCTGTTCTCTCAGGACAAGCAACTGCGGAAAAATTTCAGAGCCCCACGCTGTATCATTGCCGCGTAAAATATGATGCTCTTCTGTATTTAGCAAGTGGAATGGTGAGGGTTGCTCTGGATTGTGTTTGCTATCAATGTCCCGCTCTGTAGCGAAGGATGGGGCAGGCAGACATCACTTAAACCTGCATCTTTCACACCCATTCCCTTCTACTATTTCAGAGGTTTTATTCTAGCTATATAAGAGAAAAAAACGGCTTTGATCCTGGCAGACATCACCGGTTTCAAGCCTGCTTTCCACCAGTCTAGCATGAGAAAGTGGCTGGAAGCCATCCAAAAATCTGAACATTTGTTTCCATGGAAGGCTTGTAATATCCAGCTGCTTTTGACTCTGAATTTAATGGTGTATTTGTATTTGAAAAAAATCAATACAGTTTATGAACTGAAAAGAGAGATCCACTGCAACCAGTTCTGTCACGTTTAAGGACACCTTATGCAATTCTTCGTGACACAGAAATCAGGCTATAGAAACCATCCTACGCCTTCCTGCAAAACAAGATTTAGCATTGTAAACCTCACCGGAGCAGCTCAAGGAGAGGTACAACGATAGGGAACAAAGGAGAGCTGTGAGAAACAACCTACCACTAATCAGCCTAGAAGGCCAATAAGATCTGATCGGCTTCTGCAATAAAACTACCCTAAGCCTCCCAGTGGATTTTCATACAATAGAAATCAAAAGGGCACATTAGTCATATGGCAGGAGAGACACCAAGGGAAAACGTCCTACTCTCATTCTTTAAACATCTTTCTTCAGATAAAATAGCCATCATGCAAGGTTCATAAAGAATAAAACTTTTCATTCTTCGTTGAGGGCCAGTCCAAGGTCTATACAGCATTTAAGTCATACTATTATGAGGCCATAAATGGGGCACTAGTTGTAAATTATTTCTTATTGCTATTATTACCTTCGAGACACCATAATACATAATGATCTACCATAGACGTTTATAAAATGCTTCTGCTGGAACAGGCAGACCTTAGTTCCTCCTCAGAAGAGTCCTGCTGACTTCAGTCGTGTCTATAGTTACATCACAGATTAGATTTGCTTTTCACTCCACATTTCTGCACTTCGTTACATTATCTGGAACCCCTGACCATAGAGTGGGAAAGCTACAGTGGGAAATGGATGGAGTCGTTCCATTTTTCCCTACAGCTATTTGCACCATATTCTAAAAAGCGTACGTAGGTTAGTGTCACCGGCAGGGTCCTCCCCACACAGCACCTTTATGCTGGAGCATGCAGTCGCTTGAGGACGTTCATGAGAAATCTTTATGAGGCTTAGGCTGTGTGACCTCCTGCTCATCGTGAGCAATCCAAAAAGCAAAGCCAGGAGCTCCTTTTCCACACAAGCACCTGTCCATCGTGCCTCTGTACAGGCTCTTCTCCCAAATGCAGTGGGCGACAGGCGACCTGTTTTGGGGCTCATGCTGTCCTGCTTCTTGGGAAGGGGCAGGGCAGGGTTCTGCAGAGATGCACACTTGTAGCTCTTTGAGGCTATGATTCCTTTTCCTTCGAAACTGCTTGTTCCTCGGTTCTCCTGCTTCGCCTGTACTAGAGTTGTATATAACATAATAATATAGCTGTATACAAAATACAGTGGTGTAGCTCCGTGAAACTCTATCTAGGACACTTAAGCTTTTGTTAGGTGCGTGCAGAGTATTATTTGTTCCTCAAAGAAATAATTTCATATTTTGTTAACCATTCTGTGCAGGTCCTCCGATTACTTCAATCCTGCTTTAATCTCAAATCCAAAATTTCTCAAATATCTGCTAGGATTATTAACATAAAACTGCACAAAATCTTTTATTTCATTTCATATGGGAAGCATCAAAACTTATGTAAGGACTGCTCTTCTGTTGAGCAAAATTGAATTTTGTAGAACTAAGTACAATGTGACATACTTAAGATTGTAAATGCTGTCCTCAAAAATTCCAAAAGACAGCAGTCTATTTTTGCATTTAGTTCCATAAAAAATATAATTTAATATTTATCCTGCTGAAATTAGTAATTTTTTTCAGTGCATTTTATGAAGATAAAGCGTATGTTATCTGGGGTTTTTTTCAGATTATAATAAACTGGCACTAAATCTCTGAAAAAATAAGATTGTATCTCTGTGTCCATTGATGGTAAATTATAGTTAATATTTTTTATTGGATATTGGGCTGTAAGTACTAAAGACAGTGCTGAATCACAGTACTTATGTAGAAATACTGCCTGTTTTCCCTAAATACAAGCACTTAAAGTCTGTCTCCATCAAGCAACCTTGACTTCCGAGACAATGCAGGCGTACTCTCTGTGTATATGTTTAATTGCATATTCTATTGATATCTTCTATTTAAGGAGCCTCATGACATTTATAAAAAAGAATTTCTAGCAAGTACTAAACATACCTTAACAGCCATTTAATGATTAACAATGAGTGGCTCTTATCTAGTAATTTCCCGACAACAAAAATTTCATTTACCATCTGCAGCGTTACCCAATCTATGCCTCACAATAAGAGTGTTTTCAGTGAGCAGTGAAGAGCGGACAGCAAAAGCATCTCCAGACTCTTTGCAGCTGGTTTTCTCTACTGGAGTCTGGGATGCCTGAAAAAAAGTGGATGAGCTTTCAGGTTCACCAGCCACTTCTGAAACAGGAGCAGCAAACTTCAAAGCTAAATAGAGGTTGAGAGCAAATTGCATGGGAGTTTAAGTGGATGTGTTAGTCAGAGAGAAAAAGGGTGCTTTAAACTGAGTAATTAAGTAAAGGGAAGGAGGGTGAGGTTGTGAGGAAAGTAATTATTTGTACAGGCAAAAGAAACAGGTAAATTATCTCCTAAGGAACACTGAAGGCATTGTGGGAAAAGGACTGGGACAGGGGAGATTATGAATTTCCACAAGAATAGTATCTCTCCTGAGTCTGTGATTTTGGTATCCAACAGAAGCTGCAAAATTCTTGTGTATCTGACAGCTTGTCTGTTCTTCAGTTGCATTAGTTGATTCAAGTAAAGATATTCCCTCCCCCTGCAAACTTTGACTCAATCCTGTCCTGAAGCCGTGATGGCTGCAAGAGCACTATCAGTAAGAACAGATGTATCGCTCTGCCCAGCTGGAAAGTTGGCACGTTCTTCTGGTGTCTCCCCCGAGACGCTGACGGTGCCGCGTGAACTCGTGCTGTACCAGCGTTAGTGCTGTACCTTGTCCCGTTGGAGCCCGCTGGGCTGGTGAGCAGTGAGGGGCTGCGCATCCCGAGGAGGATGCACGTGCTGCATCCCACTGCAGTGTCCAGCAGTGCTGAGGGGGTGCGTGTGCCCCAGGACCAGGCGCAGAGAGACAGGCAGACCTGTTTATGAGCTATTAGTCATTACCAAAACAAACAAACAAACCAGCCAGCCAAAAAAGCCCACAACACAACAACCCCAACCCCCCCAACACATAGGCTTTGATGCGTTTCTCCTCCTAGGGAAGAGCTTAGACAGTGTCACAAGTAGTTTTCCATCTTATTCCGTTTTGTGTATGAAATTGGAAATGTGTATTTTTCAATCAGTCCTTCACAACATGTCATTAATTGTTTGAAGTGAAGTAGCATTTTCTTTCGTAGAGCGAAGAAGGCAAATGTCACTTAGCCCCAGGACGCTTGTGCTAAGTGCAAGATGTAGAGCAAAAATGTGATCTGTGCTGCCAGGAGCTCACAGCGAAGTGTTACATTTTTCAAAAATTGTATCTTGCTGGTGTAGACATTATGTGAATATCACTGCATATGTGTGAGGCTAGATAGAATAAGAGATAAAGCTGTCCTAGCTGTACCCATGTCTTAGCTTAAAAATAAAGTTATTGTATTGATCTGCTCTCACAGGAAAAACGTACATCATTTTTGAAGTATTCCTAGTGAATACAGTATAAATCTCATTCTTTTGTTCTTTCTGTCTGCCCTTAGGCAGACACAGAAATCAATGGTTTTCATCATTCCAATGTTGTATAATTTCATAATTCATGATGTATGATTTATTCAAATGCACACGTAACTTTTGTTTATCAACTTCAATGCAAACAAAACTAATCACTTCTGTCACTTTTATCTTAATTATAAACTGGTCAAGCCATACATGGAAAGCCATGCATACACTTAGCAATACCGCAGTGTTCCTTGTGGAATTTTGTTGGGTGTACCAAGTTATAAATTAACAGTCCCACGCTGTGCCGACCTGTCGTACCAATCCCTCCTGACCCCAAACCCCCACGCAGAGTGAGCATTCGCTTCAGCACACCAAGGAGTTTTGCCCAAGTGGAGGGAACACACACCCATTTGAGCAAAACCTTGATTACTCTATAGCAACACACTAAATAGCCTTGTTCTTCAATACTATTTAGTGCTCTGCAGCCTACCGCGTGATTTATAACTGATATTTTTAATGTAATTAATCTTACCTAACACTTACTTGCATGTTCTGGGCAATATCCAGCTAGTGTGTCATTCATTCTCGGTGTGCAACTGATTCTCAGTACCTCTGTGGGAATTATTTGGGGGCAACGGAGGTAAAAAGTAGGGAGGACCCACACAAGAAGGTGCCACCAAAAGGACCTGGTGGTTCAGCGGAGGATCTCTGGGGTGCTGGTGTGTGCGTGCTGCCGGGCAGTGAGGCCAGTAAAAGGGGAAGGACTTTCCAGTTTGGGGTGTCTGTTGGTAATGGCGGGTTTGGGGGTTGTTATTCGGATGCAATTTCTGATGGGGTGAATTCAAGGTGTTTTCACATCTCGGAATACTGAGGTACTGGAACCCTGAACACTTCAAAACTGGTCTCTCTGTGGATCTTGCAACTGGTGTATTTGTATTTGGTCCCCAGAACAACCTCGGAATTGCCCTAAGTCATGCAGCAGTGTAGCCAGCAAGGATGGGTTTGGGGGTTTGCTCTCCCTGCCTCTGAAACGTGGAGGACTCCGCCATCTAGCAGAATCATTCTGGGTTATTATCTTGTCTGTTACTTAGTCGGAAAGTTGAAAGGTCTATTTTCATTTGTAAGTGAACAAAAGCAAATGTTCCTGTGCCTACTCTTCACTCTCTCAGAACCTTCTTTGTAGAATGTGTTTTCCTTGCAGCATTAGCAATACCCTGCTATGTATCACGCAGGCATGCTTCAAACTTCTGCGAATATAATTGCTTTATCAGTTTTTACTGATAATTAGAATATTTGTTACTGGTTTAATGTGGTGTATTTACTTTAAACATCTGTCATAGATGTAGATAAGCAACTGTCTTTTATAAGATAATCACAGTTTAAAAACATTTTTTAATAAGTTATTTTACTTAGTTTGTTAATTATCAGTAGTTCTTACCTTTTTTTTTTTTTGTTTGCATCCAAAGTTTAGAGAAGGGCTATCATAACATTAATAAAAAAGGCTTAGATGGCTGTTTAACACTGCCAAAAGTGAGGCAACTTTTGTTCCTCAAATAAGAAATAAGACTGATGTTATTCATTCACATATAACATTATTTATGAGGAAATAGTCACCCCTATATCTGCACCCTACCACGCCATGTTTGCCATGTTCTGCTGTTGCTTCTGCTGCGACTGAGGTCTGTCCCTGGGGAGGGTTACGGTACATGATAACACAAGAGGGTACCCTGCAGCACCCCAAAACTCAGTGAGCAGAAGAACGGTTTAGGATGTCCCCCAGCTGGCCAGCATGCTGTTCAGTCCCTGCACAGCCCCAGACCCAAGCAATAACCGCGCTGGGACCGCAGGAGGCCCATTGCCTGCTGAGGGCACACAGCAGCGTGGCAAGTAGCCCCTTGGGATCCTCCTTGCTCACGGGCTGCACCTGCAAACCCCCGGCACAGGGGAGGGCGGGAGGAGGAAGCAGAGCATCTGTATTTACCCCCACCCCCCCCCGCTCAGCACTGCCCATCACCGCACATCTGCAATTCTACCAGGTGCTTCAGCTCCTGACGCAGCATCAGTTTTTTGAGTTGCGATAGTGTTTCAGGCTGTTGAGCGAACTGCAATGAAAAGTGTTGCCTTGTGTAACACAGTTTTTGACTGGCAACAGTTTCCTTCAGGCTTAAAATTTAACTAAGCACTTGGTAAAATTAAATCCATTTATGAGAGAAAATCACATTATATCTAAGGCAAATGTTGTACCAATTTTTTCCAGAAACAGAACAGAAAATTTTTTATTACTGTGCCTATAGAAAAATATTGTATTTTCTTCATTTGTTTTCAAATCCTTGGCAAAATGGAAACAGAAACAGAAGACAAAACTGGGGATGAACTCATGCCGTATGCTCCCCGTAATCAGCTTAAAATCAGTTACATGATGTCTCTCAGTATTTAACAACCACCGCTGCTATTGAAATGGGGTCGTGGTCGTGGTACCAGGGCAGTGATGAGAACAGTAGATGAAGGCTGATTTTGTGACTTGACTCTGATACCTAAATGATAATACTCCGGCCATATATGTGTAATAATGGTTTTAGTTTTAAAGGCATTTCAGATTGGGGTGAAATCTGTAGCCAGTGGAATCCCATTAAACGCTTTCACTGGTCTTTGCCTGAGCTTGGTGATACAGCATGGGCAGCGCTACAACAGGAGATGTACTAATGGCTGTCGCCATCCTGCTGTTGGTCATCGCAAGTTTATTTTTCACCCCTCCTTTCGTACTTACTTGTTGCAAAAGTGGTCTGCAGGGCTTCCTTCTCTGTGTTGCGGAATCAGATGTGCGATCGTTGCACGTACTGACTGCGGTGGTTTTGCCTGTTGGTGGGTTGACGGGAAACTTTCCCTGCGCTGTGCCGCTGTTCGCTTTCTAACACGCTGGAGAGGAGTTCACCGTGAACAAGCCCTTAACTTTTGGTAAACAAATACAATGACCTGACTCCTGTACTATGATACTGAAGTTTAAATGGAAACTGCTTATTTTCCTATTCTTTAAAATCACTGTGCTGTTGTGGTTGGTGGTTTTTTTTTTTTTAATTTCTTCATCTTTCTTGTTACAAACATTTTAAAGTTGTTTTATAGTAATAGATTTTTTTCTTTATCTGTTTGCACTTTCAGGATATAGAAAGGTATACTAAGGAGCATTTAAAGCCCTTGAAACTGAAAAGAAAATTCATGAGTTTGCTGTGGGAAAATTGTATGGCATAGAATATTTGAAGGTTTTGGTTGGTGGGTTTTTTTGTTTTGGGTTTTGTTTTGTTTTTTTTTTTTTTTAATAGCACATGCTAAGATTAATACTTGTATAGCTTTTAATTTCCCCTGTACCAAATATATTGCTTGTTATACAAATTTTAGGGTTTCTATATGTATATTGATATAAACATCTATATAGCACATAGTTAACAGCAGATCTAGAGAGATTTAGAAAGATATTCAAAAGGGACAAACCCAGATTCTCGTCATTTTTCCAGAGAAGGCAGAAGCGGATTGAGTGGGCTGTCAGTGGGTATAAGGTGAGGAGAGAGAATCAGCTAATAATGTGGTATTGTGGTAACAGAGCTATAGGGGTGGCTCGGGATAAGGGAGGTGGGGTGAGTGCAGCAGTAGGCAACACACGAGGTGGGAATGACGAGCACGTTGTTGTTCAGAGCACGGGTGGCTTTTGGTCTCCCTGTTGGTATGGCCCCAGAAAGGAGCCTGTCCACATGGCCAAGCCCAGGAGCACCCTCCTGCATCCATACTTCTCCTGGTGCCACCCTGCCACATGGCCCAGCTTCTCCCAGGGCCACCTCATGGGGTTTGTCATGCTCGGTGGGCACAGGAGAGACCTTTAAGTACTGCCCCAGCACTATCGAGTCAGTCCAAGTTTTGTCACTTGCTTAAGTGGGAGAAGAGCCATGGCTGTTCAGAAGATGGGTTAATGCACAGGAACAGAAACCAGAGCAGGCGAATTACCATAAGACGTGTCTGGGCTTCAGAAGGTTTGGTTTCTTCATGTGTTGCCTTAGGCAATTTATTTCAGTGATCAGCATCCTGTCTCCCACTTTTGTCAAATGGAAATAACACGTCTTTTCATGTTTGCATCTCATCCTTTCCTTTGTCATAACGGTCTTGGGGACTTGCTCATCCTCTGTTACAGAATGATCTCTGCAGCACAGTACGATTGTCACGTCTGTGTTCGGACTGTGATAATTGTTGTGGTACTTTGGCAATAATTTCTCTCTCTGCAATTTCGGTGTTTGTGTGTGATGCCTATAACTTAACCTGCCTTATAAAATATCATAAATAAATGTTATAACAGGATTAACTCTGTAAGGCAAGTGCGTAAAGGATTTTTGGAAGTCTAAACAAAGGAAATGTTGCAACTTTCTGAATTGTAATATTAGCAACTTTTCTTGTTTGATTTTTTTCTCCTGTTGCTTAGTTCAGTGAACATTTTGTCTTCAGTAGCAGTTTTCCAAAGTTAAATGTAATAGTTTCTAATGCTATGTTAAAATTGTTTAGTAAGAGTGCCACACCTACTTCCCCTTGGAAAACAGCTCAGTTACCATTTTGCTTTCTAGCGTTCTTGGGGGTGTATAGTAAAGGTTTACCTGTTTTCATCAGATGCTGCATTTATTGAATCCATAATACAAGCTCTATTTTTTAAAAATGTATCACATCATGACTTTGCTATAAATATCGTAAATATAAATTTTAAATTGTACGTTATAAATATAAATACAGTAGATCTATAAAAATAAAAGTAAATTCACTGCAGCATTTTTTTAGCACAGAGGACACGGCTCCCATTGTGGGAGTACTGTGCCTGGTTTGGGGCTGCCCAGTACAAGGAGGACTTTGATATAACTGAGTCCAGCTGAGGGTAATTAAGATAGTCAGGGATCTGACAGATGTGATGCTCCAGGAGAACCCTGTTCAGCCTTAAGAACATAAGTTAAGGGAGGATATATTGCTGTCTTCAACTACCTGTCAGGACAGCGTACAGAAGACAGAGCCAGACTCTTCCCAGAAATGCTCAATGGTAGGAAAAAATGCAATGAGCATGGAAAATTCTGATTACATTTAAGAAAAAGTATTTTCAATATGAGGGTGACTATGTACTGGAAGAGGTTTCCCAGAGAGATGATGGTATTTCTGTCCTTCAAGCATGTCAGTACTTCCCTGGGTGCGTTCCTGAGGAACCTGGCCTAAGTGGCTTTGCTTTGAGCATGCGTTTGAACTAAATGACCTCTAGAGACTTTTCCAGACCCTGTGATTCTGTGATACATATATAAAGTAGCAAATATAAAATTAAATTATTTGAGCTTACTGATGTAAAAACCCAATAATTTTATAAAACTTAATTGAAGCCAGAGTAAAAAGAATAAAACTAACAGGGAAGGTGCTTGTTATGTACATTGTTTTAAGTAGGTCATAGAATCAGAGTTAATTATAAATCAAAGGAGAGTTTATCCATGGGTACCAGCATTTACTGACAAAAGTAGCAGAAACATCTGGAATTCTCCCTGGGACTCCAAACATCATGTCTTACCCATCATGTGCAGAATGACTGTTTAATAAAGAATGATGCATATCTGGGCACTTAAACCCTTTATTTAAACATACAGTTTTGAAAACCTCGGTCAAAGATTGCTGTTCATTTTTTAAATGAGTTTCCTGGCACTCTCATCTTTCTTCTGCAGAAAGCTGTTGCTTGAATGTAAAATGCTGTCTTTGATACAATGTGATGGTGTAGGACTGTTACTGAAAAATATCAGAGCTCTTTATACATTCTTCAGAATTTCACAGCCATTATACATTCAAAATATGCTTTTATCAACTACCCATGTAATGGTATTAGTTATTGGTACAATGATAGATGGATGTGCAAATCTGTATTGTAAGTATCCTTGTGAAATTTCATTTTCAGAAAAGTATTTGTAGAATACTCAACGTAGAAATAACGTTGTTTAAAAAAGATAAACGCACAGAAGCAGCAATCTTTGATATGAGTAAAACTGCATCCTAAATGTGCTTTACAATAACCCAATTTTAACTCTTTCACTATTTTTGCATTTTGTTTGAAAACTCAGATATAAAGTGGAAACTAACCAGATTTTATAGCCCAATTCCATTATTTAAATCACTCTGGGCTCTGACGTTGAAAGCTACAATCCTGTCCAGAATCTAATAGTAAGGATGAGTTATAATTCCCTAATGGAAACACTGACTAATCTCGGAGTATATAGATGCTAATGGTGCCATGTAATGCATTAGCGAACGTGTTACTGATAAATAGGAATGAAATATTATTGGGCAGTCTCAAAGATCAGCTCAGAAAAGATCTCAATTATGAAGCATCACAGAAGGAGCTAATTAGATTTTTCTGTTGCAAAAGGCTGAGCCACGTGCAAGCCTGTTGTACCAGAAAAGAGAGAAAGGATCGTGAGCATTTTACTTGGGAAGAAACACCCAGGCAAGGTTTCTGCATGGAAGTTCAGAAACCCTTCTGAAGCCGATGGCAGAGGAGGAACCTTCGGCCTCCCTTACTGCCAGCGTGGTGCTGGCCGAAAATCTCCCACCTCTGCACCTCAGCCAGCTGGCAGCGAGGATCAGGCAGCCTTGCTGCTCTCCCTGAGGACGGAGGCAGAATGAAGAGTGTTTCACGTTGCATCCGCAGAACGTCACCATTCTGTGGGGACGCTCACGGGAGACAAATCCGACCCACCTCCACGCGCCTTCCAAGGGCAGGCTCCCCTGGCTGCGCAGTCTCGCAAGCAAAACCGCAGCCATGGTGCCGCTCCCTGCCAAACGGCGCTGTGAGGGCAGCCCTCGCGCTGCCTGCACACACAGGTGGTGCAGACATGGATGCTGTGCACAACAGATGAGAGAGCTGGGAAAAAGTGCTTCCTCGCCTAACGCATCTGGTCACAGGACCTGCGACATTATGGGCAACGCATGGCAGCGTGCCGTGGATTTAAAAGGATTATGTTTAACTTTGTACTTAACATACAGATTTTTAAAACTTTTTTTTTTTTTTTTAAGATTATGAAATACGAACACATTTTATACCTACATTAGTGGCTTTTGGGAAATAATCTGCTTAGAAGTGAAACGTTAGTACAGTAAAAATTCTATGATCGTATATTAGGGTTTTAATTATTTCTGATTTAAACACAACAACCATTGTTTAGTTTAGAATAAATAGCAATGGCCCGTATTTATTGCAGTTTAGAAAAAAAAAAAATGTGTCTGGAAAGAAATATAAACTGTGTTTGCTAAAAAAAAAAAAAAGTTTTAAACCAGGCTATTTAAATGAAGTGAGAGAAATTAAAAAGTGTGTTTCACAGCAGAGTGAAGCCCCTGCCCTGCCGCACTGGGAGCCGTACCTGACCCCAGGGGTGGCCGCTGGCCGGGCCGGGTCCCACGGTGGCTGCGCTGGCAACATGGAGCAGGCAGTTGCCTGAACCTCTCCCCAGAGCAATGACATTTCGTAAACACAATACGTTACAGCATTGGAAAAAGCTGTTTAGCTCAAGATTAAATTATTTGCATATGTGCACCTGGCTAGTTATTATTTGAGATCTAATTCTTCCATTTGCAGGTTGGCTTTTTGATACCTGTGTCCTGAAAAATAAGGACAATTCAGATTTCTTGGCAGTGTTAGTCACTTGGTTTTACCAAACCAGCATTTTACCTTAGATTTTTCCAAACTCCTTAAACTTTTTTAAGCCTGTAGTCAAGGGAGAGTTTTGCAAGCAACTAAATGTTTGCATTGAGAGCTAACTGTTGCAGATCCCTTTCAAAATTGCTACTCTGCAGCCAAACTGACCCAGAAGTAACTTAGGGAAGTAAATGCCGAGCAGAGTCACTGTTCCTGTTACAATTACCTCTATGCTATGTCGCTGCTGATATTTACTAAAAATTTTTGTGTCTTTCTGTGTACAAGCCAGTTACAAACCTAGCGATAGAATCTCAGTTTCACCTGAAGACAAAATATCGAGCCTGAAAATTTTGTTTCAGTAGATGTTTTACTGTGCTGGGCCAAAGACCAGTATTTGATGAATCCTGCAAAGACTTCCTGCCAGCATCCTGATTTCCAACTGCCCTTCCAGCACCGAGCTGGGGAATTAGTATGAACAGGAGAGAAGAGGGGGAATTGCAGGCTTCTTTTATTTTTTTAAAATCTTTGCATACAAAACCATAGTATAAGTGCTTCTCTGTAAGTCTGGCTGTTGGTTGCCTTCCAGAAAATATATAATTAATATACACCTGTGTTAGGTGTAAATAGTACAAATAACCTCATGTAGCACCGATCTGTACGTTGCTACCACCCACGTGCCAGTTGTTTTACCTCCAGCTGGTTGGGATGGACACCAAAGTAAATCAGCTTTCTTGATTTATTTTTTCTGTATAAAAAGAACCTGCTCTGACCGATAGTTCAAGTGTAATCTTTCTAATATACTAAGTGTGTTTGTTTGCATCCTCATCTTTAAAGCACTGATAATGGAGAAGGGAAATGGAAGCAGGATGTTTGGGAGAAGCTGCCCCCAGAACTCAGTGCCAGGTAAAAGCAGGAGGGCATGTTGTAACCTTGAGGAAAAGCCTGGAATGCTGACAGTGTAGGCAGGGGGATTAGGAGTTCCCTCGCTCCAAAGCCACCCTTAACCCTTGTGCTGCCCACAATGTAGCTTGTATTTCCTTCTTTTTCCTTGCTTACTGTCTCCTTATGGCTTTTACTGCTCTTTGTAATTTCCAGCAAAAGGAGCGCAAATGTGTAGTAATATCGAAGTCTTATGTTTAATAACAGTAGTAATTCTAGTTTTGACTTTCTTTGACTTTCCTGAGCACTGTTCAGCTAAGAAGAAAAAGGGCAAATCGCAGTCCTCAGATGCTGAAGATATAGAAAATAGGAGGAAAAAAATGGCTGGCAAAAAGGAGCTATACCTATTTTGCTGCATCAGTTCTGATGAGCAGATGTAAAAAACATGAAAGTTAAAGACAGAGAAGTCTGAGCTATGTGAGTAAATCACAGATTTGAGGATTTTTTTCCAGTCAGCATTGGTAACGTTTTGAAAGTCAGTTCTAGACTTGCAAGTGAGTTCACTGATCAAGAAAATACGTAGAGAAGGTTGGTTGTTTTTCAGATTAAGTGTTAATAAGAGTTTGAACAGAGGAGCACGGCTGTGGTGGCAAGTAAGAGGGAGCCGCAGTGGTAACGAGGGCTGAGAGCAGAAGGGTCAGTCTGGGGTGTTCCAAACGTAAAAGGACAAAGATGAGAGAAGGGAGAACTGCTGTGAAGTGCAGGAAGCCAGCAAAATCAGAGCGTTCTCACACACGCCTCAGCAGCGTGAGAGGAAGAGCAGGAGGAGAATCGGGTCTCAGGTTGCGATGGTGCCATGATGTTAATAACAGAAAGGACGGGTTGTCAGAGGTGGCAGGAGAAACGGGATCATTTTAAAAAGGGAGGGAGGATTGTGAAAGATGAATATGAAGAGTGTCTGACAGGGTGAAAAAAGAAAGCTGGTGAAGCTAAGTTAAAAGAGGTGATGAGTAAAGGGAAATAATTCAAAGAGTGAAAGGGATTTGGAGGTGTCCGTAGCAAGAGAGCAATGCTACGCGAAACAGATGGAAATTTTGAGTAAGTTTTTAAAAAGACGTAAAAGTGGGGTCAGAATCACTGACTTGCCAGGAACGCTATAGAAAATGCAGGCCCCTAGTAAGACTGGAAGTGCAGAGGTCTGCAAAGGGTGAGAGGAGCCAGAAGCCGTCAGGTTGTGAGGGGAGGCGGCACCCCTATGGAGGGGCAGCCAAGGGAAGGGATGGGCACAGAACTGGCCTGAAGCTGCCAGGACACCGAGGTCCTGCAACAGGCGCAGGCAGCCAGCTGGGTGCAAGTGGCAGGAGAGGGGACAAACGCCTCTGGCTTTGGAGGTCGTCTGCTTGGACCAGGTGTTGACTACAAAGGCTCTTGAATAAGGCTCTAGGGATATGTTTTTGGGCAAGCGCTGGTTTTGTGCTGTATTCCTGATACACAATCATCCTAGATGGGCAGAAATTAGTTTAAAAATATGAATTGCTCCATGCATAGAATACCCTCAGCTAATAAACACTGCCTTAAATTTCTTCCATCTTGCCTCTTTCTTCAGTTCATTTTAAGTGTCAGTTCTTTACTGCATCTTGACATTTAATATGAAGTATTTCATCTACCAGAAATACATCTCAGTTTTCAGCTCAAGAGTCCAATTAAGAAAATGCTCCCATGTGCATGCATTTTCCTTTATTGAACTTCAAGTTCCCTGCAATGTCATGTACAATACAAGTTTAAAATCAAGGCTTTTGTGGAAAAAATAGTTCTAATCTAAAGTATCACCTTGCCTCCTCACTGTGCTTCCCTGCCTTCAAAACAACGAGATGCAACAAGCTGTCTTTCAGCTACTATATTGTCTAATTTTTGCTTAGCATCTTTTTACAAGTATTTGCATATGCATCACAAATGCCTATATGTTGATAAAGGTGTTGATATCCTTGTGCTTTAAGGTTTAAGGGATTAAATAGGGTAATGGCAATCAAAAATGTAATACTGATCAATGTATTTGTGATTTTTTTTTTTCTTTTGTACTGTTTTAAATTAATTTGATAGCGGTGTCAATGACTGATGCTGAGCAGTAAGGAACAAAGATCAGGCTTTCTCCTCTGGATGCTGTAATACAAACTGAAGATCCACAGCAAGAAAGAAATCTATGTTGTTCAAAAACCCACGCGTGACAAACTGCTGGTTTCTCTAGAGCTGTTCAGGTCTCTTCTCAGGAGCTGGCGGGTTCCGTTCATAGGGCTCTGTCTGAGGTAACCTGGCTTTGTGCTGCGGTGGCCGTCCTGTGCCAAGTCACGAGAAGCAAGAACGAAACCCCTCAGCTCTGTTGGTCTGAGGTCCCGTTGCCGGGCAGCTGCTCGCTGGATTTGATTCTGGCGCGCAGGCGGAGCAGCGGTGCCGTTAACAGGAGGCGAGGCGGTTTCAGCTCCCTCGCCGTGTCGTGTCCTTCTGCCAGGGCAGCTCTGTGCTGATGTGGAGGGGGACCTGGCGGTTGTTTCGGGGTGAGCAGGACAGCTCTGCCCGTGGCAGGGGGCACCCGGCGCTGGTTAGTCCCACTGAGTAACACCGGACAAAGCAGTGGGGGTCTCCGCCTCTCCTTAAGGGGCTTTGTTACAAGCTTTCCAACAGGGAGGACTTTTCCTTAGTCCAGTTTCTTAACAATTACTTCATGATATTTATATACTGTTCTTCTACTATGATTATTATGCTTTATACTGATCAAAAGTAAGCGTCTGTGACTTTTTAAAGATGGATGAACGCAAAACCTTTTCGGTAGAGGAATCTTTGTTTTCAGATGTGTGATCCAGAAAGCACACTGCAATGCCATTGGCATTCCCTTGAGCCTATGACCTGTGTAAAGAGCAGTTCATGGAAGGATGGCTTTACACTTAAGAAAGAGGAAAAGTGAAATAATGGTGATTAGAGCTTATATGTAGTGCAAAATTTTACGAAGCTTTGGTGTTGACTAGCATTCTTCAAAGTTTGGTTTTCTTCTCTGCCCTGTTTCACTGGGTGACGGGTTTTCTACAGAAACCTGCATCTCCAACATCCCACAGGTTAAAAAATCGCATTGATGGTACATAAGGTTTGGGATTAGGAGTCTTCGTCCTGAGGTAATTTAAGGATCTTAATACTAAGATTTGGGATGTAACAGAAAGGACATGAACAGAAACCAGTGAGAGGGGATCTCCAGAGCCCTTCTTTAGCAAGGAAGCGTATTTACTGTAAATGTCTCAGCTATATTTAGCTGAATTCAAACATTCATGCTTACATCCATATTTAACTGCTGTTCATAACAGTAGGGTGTTTCAAGGCCACTGCAGGTGGAACCCCTGGGCATGTACTAGGACAAGTGGGTAACGAAGCTGTTGTCCGGCTCTTTGTGTCTTTGAAGAGCTGCAGCTTCCTGACGTACATGGATTTTCAGCAGAGGGTCACTCTCTGAGGCTTTGACAGTGCTGAGACACTCGATTTTGTACCGTTTGCTCCTGTGCTGGCAGCCTTGAGTGTGGAGCTGTCTTAGAAACGATCAGGTAAATGGCAGGACTGTGAGCAGCACCCATGTTGCCAGGGTGCAGCCTGCGCCCCACATACAGCTCCAGCCTCACCAGCGATTTATCGCAGTCGATTTCATGGGGACTACAGGCATCCTTCCACCGTTATAATTTTCCCCACGTGATTAACTGGGTTGCTTAAATCAATTCACTTTTCACCCATTTTTATTGGCAACTGACAATCAAGCATCACGTTCTAAATAGCTATAATATAAAGCTGATTAATTTACAGGAAAGTTTTAAATTGACTTCACTGAACTACTAGCCCCTCCCTATTTAGTTATACATCGATGTGGAATCCACCATACCTTACGGATCCACCTACTCATCTCACCGGAACTTTTCACTGTATGCTCACTGATTTACACCTTAAAAACCCAGCGTATTCAATGTGATATACATAAATATATTAAAAAAAAAATAAAAAAAATTGAAAGTAATTTATATCCTGTAAAACTTTTTGAATGCATACTTCTTCAGAGCACAGTTTGGTGACTAACAGTTTAGATCTATATGTATTCTTTTAATAAGTAAAATTATAATAATTCCTAACACTGGACTCAACATTTGGGTGAGGTGTATAAAATGGAGACAGTTACAAGCAAGCCTACCTTTCCAAAGAGAGACTGGTGATTTTATAATATCTCAGGCTTTCTAAAGCCTTTGTAGCAGCTGCCAGTCATTTAGAACTTTTAGGAATTTGGCTTAAGGTAGAAAACTTCACAGCACCAAAAGTTCAGAGCTTGTTTGAGCAGTCTGAAATCGCTGTGACGGAGATCACAGAACAACGCAGAGACCACTTAGGGTATTCAAACCCAGACAGGAACAAGTGCCACGTTAATCAGAATGGAATTTGTTTTTGCTTATTACTGTGTGAGTGATAATATAGCTGAATAAAAAGCAGAGGTTTTCTGCAGGCCAACCCCAGTTAGGACACCCGTGTGGTTATGTTTGCACACACAGAACTCGGCAGCAGCGCTGTCACAGGTACGCAATTGGAAGGATGCTCTTCGCCATTCCTCTGCACTTTGCTGCGATCGGAGCCGTGCTTCGCTACCTGCTGGGCCGCTTCATGTAAAGCTTCTCTTTGGGAGCGGTGTTAGTAGTTGTTCCAGCTGTAATGATTAATCTGACTTGCAGGAACCCTGTTTACTGCACTCTCCCTGTTAGACTTTGCAATAAGTCTATAAATAAGTCTTTGAAATAAGTTCTGCTCCGGCTGCCTCACACAGCTGGGTTTTACCTGTGTTCAGCGCACCGGGCAGCTCTTGGGAGGCTCGGGGGCTCCGCGCTCCCAGGTGAGCCACAACGTCCCCATCCGCGTTCAGTGTCTTGAACTTCCATTAGAGTGGGAGATCGCTTTGCTTTCTGCCTATCTCTTCCCTCACAAGTCTGTCTGCTCGGACTGTAGAGTCCAGGGATCCTCAAACGCTTTAACCAGGGGCCGGCACGCGGATGAAGTGGCAGGCAGTCATCTGCGGCTGCTTGGTTTCCCCCCCCACCCCCCGGTGGGGGGGGAAGTGGGGTCTGTAAATACGAGGGGGGGGCGGACTGAGGACCCTGGGGGGCCGTA
>JAVJGJ010000061.1:3064283-3075021 GCA_035590215.1 Microhierax caerulescens
TGTCACATGTTTTCAGGTACATGCACTACCGTGTTATCTCAATTTAATGCTTTACAATAAAATGCTAAACATTAAAAAAACTGTAACACGGAGACACAATTTATTGCATTTTTTCCTGGCATGCAACAAAAGATGGCTGATGATAATTAACTATTGTTAAGTAACTCCTTAAATACCTAAATGAAAAAAAAAAATATTAAAAAGATCTATAAGAAAATATAAGTCAATGATTTTAACTTGGCAACAATGCAGGGGTTGATAAAGTCTCGATTTTCATCCTGCAGCTGTTTCTTTCTCTTCCTTCAGCAATATATTGAGTAGTGGGCACCAATTGACAAAATAGATGATGCTTACTTGTGATTAATTTGAATCAGATTTACATTTGAAAGACACTAAAATCTTGCTGAAAACTGGATGAAAGCCTCAAGATCTAGACAGGCTTAAACTTAAAATAGAAAGAAAAAGTAAATCTGGAAGTACTGGAATTTGACACTATAAAAAGCCATCAATAAACTCCCATTGTATGTAAGAGGAGAGATTCAAATATTCAGCAGAACTGCCTAAATTACTTGTCCTGTGAGTTTCATAATACTGACCCTTTTCATTGTTTTTAGCTGGCTTTCAGTGACCTACCCAAACTGAAGTCCTGGTCTGTTAAATTTCTTGGGAATTCTGCTGTTGGTTTCTATGGGTCAGGAATGTAGTGCCTGATTTGTGATTTTGCTTTAAATATAAAACCACCAGAGAAAACTCAGTGGCTTCATTTTTGTCTCCTTAAAATTCCTCATTGGTTTAATAGCCCCAATCCATCTATAAGCTTATAGAAATTGTTTCCAAAGTAAACTCGTTTGCCTTGCAGCATCTCTCAGTTCTTTCCACTTTCATTTTAACAATTTATTTACCTTGACCTAAGGTACCTGTCCTTTTTGCAAGATTCTGCTCTTGATGCTTTAAAGAAAGGACTCTGTAGTAAATCTGTAAGAAACCAATTGGTTTTTTCTGAGCTTCATTTCTTACTAAATATATAAAGTTGAAATATATTTCTGTCCAGGCATTCCCTTTTCACTAGTGCAATGCAGTGATTTCTCTCTGACTGGAACACAGTAGCCTTCACGCAAATGTAATTCACGTTGTGGTAGTGAAGCTTCTAATATGAAAACCTTGCTCTCTGTAGCTGCAACTACATTATATTAAACCAAAAAGGCCAAATTATGTTCTCATTCACATTTGGGAGATCTGTCTGATGTCAGATGACTTAGAGTATGTAACATGGAAAAAAAATGGCTCATACTGAAAGGCAAAATATAAATAAAATATTGCTTCTCAGTTCTTAATGGAGCTACCAAACATGGTGGAAATTGCGTTAGAGTAAATCTACTGTGCTAGAGCCATCCTGAGATACCATTAACATTTAACTTCAGGATCCTTCCTCCCGAGGAAGATTAGGAAAAAAAACCAACCAAAAACCCAAACCAAAAAGTAAAAGCCCTGTCATGATCAGGTTGGTGTGTGAGGCTCACCTTTTGTGCAAAGCTTTCTCCAGTAACTGGAGCAGAAGAAAAACCCTGCAGGGCGCTCAGGGCTGCAGACAGGCGACTACGCCACAGAGTAAGGCAGAGATTTGATTGTCCCTCTTGGATGGATTTCACAAATGTGCATATCGGGTCGTAACAGCAACTGCGTTCCACAGCCGTAGGAGATAAGAGGATTGATAATGAAAGGGTGAAATAGATTGCAAAAGTGTGCAGAGATTTAATATTGCAGTCATTACGTGTAAAAATATCAAATGACCTACATAAAGCACAGGTTTAACACCCAAGAAATTATCGCCGTGATCTTTTTGAGCAGTGGTTTAAGAGATGTTTTCCATCTATAAGCTCCTGATCTCACAATGTTTACAGTATAAAATAACTGATGTGACAAATTAGGCAAATAACCTCTTTGGTATTGTCTGTAATATTTGAAAATCCTAATATGCCAGGTTCAAAATGGGCTGCCTTTTTGCTGTAAAAAGGCTACTGAATCCGTATTTCTCCTGTACAGCGCTCTAGAAGATTTACTATTCAGACTAAAGTTTTCAAGCACTGGCTGCACACCTTTATGTTGTTGTGTAGTCGCTGTATGTTGTGTAGCTTGAAATCCACATGGTTCTCCGAGGCGGTTTTTTGTTTTCTAAACAAAGTGGGTAACTAAGGGCCAATATAGGATGTAAATACTGTTAAGGAAGATGGGTGTTAGTACGGGACTGCAGCTGGAAATAACAAGAAGGTGTGTGTCCTCAGCATTACCTTCTTTTCTATTGCTGTTGTGAAGTCACATCAAAGAGTGACCTTTTTACTTTTATCTGATGCACACTGGGGAAAAAGTCCTCTCTCGCACTGCTGTAAAGTAGGGAAGCTCATGATCCTGAGATACACACAAAGGGAAGCGCGCAAGTTTCCTCTTGAGCCCTATCCATACCCCACTGCTTTCCAGTAGATGTCATTGCAAGACAAAATGAATCACCCGGGTCAAAAATAAAGTGGCGAGAAGCTGGCAGTGCTGGAGCACAGCTTCTGATGCGTTCATTTGTACTGAATCTCCTCAGTAAACTGACAGGCTGGATCAATTGCCTCGCCGACGACCGGCCCAGCGCCAGCAGGACTGGCAGCACTCCGACTCCAAAGAACTTCTGCCGGACCAAAACCAGCAGCGAAAGTAATGTTAGTGATGTACCTGCAGAGAGTCACCCCATGGAAAATAACGCCAATGAACAGCAAGCCCCAACGTGATGCCGGCACGCTCCAGGCTTGGAGCGGTGGAGGCCGTTCCTGCCCCTTGCTGTGGGGGCAGCCCGAGGAGCTGTGCTAAGAGCCCGCTTGGGCGCGGGGCTGCGGCACAGAGCTCCGAGCCCTTGCAAGGCGGCAGGTCCCGGGCTCTCTGACTTCGCCCGTGATAGACGTTAGACGACCTACTCGCTCTTTGTACCTTTCATCCAGGATGTAAAGAGATATAGACCTTTTATTGGCCATCTGGCAAGGAGAATAATTTCCTTCCTCCGTGTCTGCATAAACTGTGGTCTATTTTAGTTTTGCCTCTGAAGTTCTGAGCATGGTAATGTATTTCTTTTCCTTTATTTTTTTTTTTTTTTTTTCTGGTTTTGAACAAAAGTTCATCTTTTCATCTTCTAAAATTTATTTTCATTTTAAAATTTCACCTTAGTTCCTTCTGTTCCTTCCTTTGAAGTCATTATGCTCTTGAGTAACTCAGACCTTTCTCATCTAGCCTTTTTCCATCTGGTAGCTTTTTATAATTCACTGAAGATTTTTATAGCTGTTTGATGAATTTTGTGCATTCTCGGACTTATGTGGCAGAACACACTCCTCAGAGTGTACCTTCTGAAGTCTTCCATATGATCCAGCTTAGCATCTCCTTCTTCCTTCAATTACATCCTTTGCTTCAAGCTAGCTATGGATTTTGTTATCCGCATACTTTTATAAAGGTCTCTTGCTCCTCCACTGGGTTCTTTTTGCCCTCTATGCAAGTCCTGAGACAGGCTAAAATGAGAGTTCCTTGTTTAATTTAACATGTTCACATCTAGTTTAGCCAAAATAATTGTCTTGTCAGTTAAAAACTCATGTAGGAAATATCTTTTTAGAGTGAAACATAATCAAAAGGCTGTACTGCATGCAAGGAGCTGCTCCTGCAGTTTCTACACTGGATGTATTCGTGGATTTAGAAGATGATGAAAATGGCAACCATCTAACTAAGCAGCAGGAAGTTTCCTTTCTGTTTGGGTATGGTTTTGCTGAACGATGAGAAGCGCCTTTGAAACATATTGTAAGAGGAGTTTCCCTCCGTCCTTGAAGCAATAAAGCTTCTAATAAAGTGAAACATGCATCCACGGACGGTAAATTTTTCTTCCCATTAAAATATTTAGAACCTTGTATTAATAACACTATCCATTTCTCACGCTATTTCATGCACTGACACCCAGGTGCACTCTATTTCCTTCCCTGAAAGCAATCTCAAAGGTGCAGTCATAGCTGTCATTTTGGATATAAATTTTTTCTGTAGAGAGACACAGAACTTTTATGCCTGGCTTCAAAAATTTCCCAGCAGGGAGGGGCTTTCTGGTGGCAGCCATGCGCTATTATTCAACAGCAAGGGGAATTTCTGAGTGTGGCACCCTGCTGAATAAAGGTGTTTCTGTGCTCAGCACACTTGTCATCAATCATTTCCACAATCTACAGATTATTTTTTTTTATAACCTGCTTCCTTTTTGTTACTTGGGCAGAGCTAAGTATTTAGCAAAACTGAAATGACTGGATTCTGCTCTTTGTGCCTTGCCAGAAACAAGTTTTACTTTACCGTACTTTGATTCATAAGAATAAAACCAAACAGAAGGTTACAAAATCTACCCACAGAATGCTCAGAAATCTTTTTTCTCTGGAGGAGCCATACCTAAGGATATAAATGGTTTCCTTCTTTCTTTCGTAGGGATTTTTGAATAGTAATTTGACAGCTATATTTCTGTTTGAACTAGAATAGTTATTAGGATTATGGAATATATCATAGACTGAGATAAAGTGAAAAACAATGCTCAGAGGCACTGCAGCTCTAGAAAAAAATGAACCATGTCCAGTTCTTTGTATTGGCAAAATATCGATACTGAAATATTGAATCTAAAGCCCCCCGAAGGGATGCTTGGATGGACCCTGGAGTCAGACACATCCAGTTTCACTGAGTTCTCTCTGATAGTGATACAGTTGGCTTCTTCAAACCTTTAACTGTCTATTTTTGTTTTATTTTATACATTTCATAACTCATTCCACCAAAATCTGCTGCACTTTGCTTCCAGTGAGTACCAGAACATATTTAGCTCCATTTTCATTGGTCCTTTCATTTAAATCTTAAAATTGATGTTTATTTCCTGCAGCCGTCAATGGCATATTCAGGGATAACAGTGTCTCTGTGTGGCTGAGAGGTCCACAGACAGTTCTGTTGTTTATAATGCTCAAAACATCCTAAATTCATTTGATTTTTTTATTGATGTGCTGTGTTAAATCAGCTGCAGATCTTTACCTTGCTGCTTTCTACTAAGAAAAAAGCCCTGCGTACCTTTCGTATATTTTTCTCTTGTTTGAATGCACAGCCTGTTTTCAGATTAACCACCCTATTGGAGTAGGTTTTCTTTCTTTCATTCACTTTTATATCAGCTTTAAGAAAACTGGAGATGTTGTCAACATCGAAGTAGCACTTCCCTCTGTACCCCTCTCCTTGGATGTGGGCTGCACTTGGCGTGCTGTGACACAGGCAGGTACAGCCCACAATTGTCATTTCTGTCAGGTGCCAGTCAAATGAGACACAGCAACAGCTCCCAGATGATCAGGCAATTAGCCCGCACATTGCGAGCTTTACTCTTCATTTAACAATTAAACAAATTGTTCATGTTATCTGTTCTTGATAACCTGAGAAGCATATCTGATCAAAACGTGCTTTTCTGTTAAATACGTATTCACTGACAATAGCCCAGGTTAATATGACAAATTTAGATCTTGTGTATTAGAGTATTATTGGCTTGATTCATTGAAGCTAATTAACTAAGTCTGCTGCTGAACTGCTATGAAGTCTGTTTATTCCTGTGCACCATCATCAGAACCAGTGAGTAACTTCAAATTATTACCAATGAGTTGGCCAGAAGAGATTTATTTCAAAAGTATTTATTTCTTGCTCTTTGTATGAAAGAAGGAAGGAATGTAAAATATGAACAAGTGGTATTTTCTAGCAAATATGTAGAAATAATTTCACATTTATTTCAGTCAGAGATCGCCTGTGCAAAGACAGGAAGAGAACATTTCAGTAATTGCAGGGACTGGCCATAGTTTTGGCTGTAGCAGCCTGCAGCTTAGAGAAACTGCAGAGCTTCTATATAATACAAGTCATCTACTTCTAGCATCTAATATCTATATGTCTGTATGGTAAGCATTCCTCAAAAAGGAAATAACTAGATTTAATTGCAGAAATTATAAGCCTAATTAAAACCACAAATCCCAAAAGAGTATGTAGTTGCTCTAGTGTTTGACTTCCCCTTGAAAATGAATTGTAATGGTTATTTTTATTACTAGTATATAAAAAAGCCTTATTCAAAAGAAAAAAAAAACAACAAAAGAACAACCAAACCAAAAACCAACAAACCCAACCAAACCCCAAACCCAACAACAAAAGACAAAAAAACCCCACCCAAACAAACCCAAACCAAAAACAAAAAACCCACAGAAACCTAACAAACCAAAGTTAGGTTAACAGTCTCATAATACGAGCAATAGTTTTGTTTTTGTTTTGATAGATTAATAAAAGAGGGTTTTTTGATAGATTAAAAAAAGAGTTTTTGTTTTGATACAATTAATTTTGCCCCAAGAACCCTTGTTATTAGAGTCTCAGTGTTAGGAGTTAGACTATACCTTTTGGAAGTTACAAACATTTTTTTTTTTTTTTTTTTTGCATATGTGTGTTTTCATTTGGAGATAACTGATCAGTTTTAAGCCTGTCAGGAACCTAGCTACCCTGGTGGTCACAATGTTAAAATAAGACAGTGAGACACTAACATGAAAGATAAAGTCACTGCACATGGAAGTCATACTTCTGGAAGGAGGTGCAATAGTGGATGTACTGGTGTGTGAAAAAGGAAAGTCAGAACAGCAGCCAGTCAGTGGATCCGGTATGTTCTCCACCATTAGAAGCTATGAAAGTAATGGCAATGGCAATGGGAACGTGTCAGCATGAAGAACAACTATCTGTCTGGTTTTGATGATCCTAAATGGCCAGAAAAGTGGTCCACAGGAGGAGGCTGAGACCCTAAAACTGTACAAGCTCTTATTTTGGTAGAGTTGCTGTTAGAATTCAATCCGGTTTATGATATTATGTCATTTGTCCAGAAAACCATAGACAAGGGATAGGAAAGTAATGAAGCACTTTCACCTACTTCATAACAAGATTGGTCTTGTTAATGGTATTTTTATTCTCATGCAAATACCAGGAACTCTGTGCAATTGCTTGGCTAGCCTCAAAAATTTTCATAAGAATCCTTTGCTGCTATTTAAAAGGAGAAAGTTCTTAGACCTTTTTTTTCCTTCCTTCATAAGAAAATCTACCCACCCCATAAATAGTGACCATCTTAGTGAACTCACAGAGCTAATGGGAGCTGTGAAATACACCCTCCTGTTTCTGTGGCTTCCAGAGTTGTAAGCACTTCCCTTTAGAAATCGTATCAATCAGCAAAATTGTTTGTAATACCTGGTTTTGGAGACAAGGCTTAAAGTAATTGTAGTACTTGCTGCTGCTACTAATGATACCATCAGAGCAAACTAAATTTTAGAACCCTTGAAGTAATACATTAATCTAATAAGTGTTCCTTCTTTTTAAGATGAGAGGAAAATATTAGAAGTACATTGGGTGCTTGACCTATGTCACCTTTATCTCTTTGAAATTATCTACATATAAATAGAATCCCTTTGGTTGCCTTCCCATGAAGAAGCATTATGTGGCTCAGTTGGGTGAAATCTAATGAAAAAGTAGTCCTGCTTAGAGGAGTTCTTGTGTTATGACAGCTGGGGAAAAGAGAAAACCAACCACTGATGAAGAAAATGAACTTATTGATTATTCAGCAGTGCAACAGGGAGAATATTTTTAAAATCAGATGACAAGCAGTACCAACTGCTTAACCAGACATATTTTTATATAGTTCAATCAAAGGCCTAGAGAGATATACTCACTGTTTACTCTTCTGATTTTATCTCTATCTTGAAGCATTCTCCTAATCATTTATTGACAAGGTTTTTCCACATTTTCATGTCTTCTCCTAAGCTGCAGTAGTATCTTAATTATGAACACCTTGGTATTAAAACTCAGACATTCAAAACCAGACATAATGGATGCATGAGTACTGCTATTACTGGGGGGAGAGAGAGAGGCAAGATCTCTGTACTGGAACCTTCCATGTTCTACTTTACAAATCTGTAAAAGAAAATAGGTTCTTCCTGTTCAAGAAGAGCTTAAAGTCTAATGGTAATAACAATGAGATTGTCTTCCCGTTGGACGTGCTGTATACGTGTTGGTTGGTTCTTGTCAGGGAGAAGGGACGGCTATTTTGAAGTCTGTAACTCCTTTGGAAACAGGTCAATAAATAATTTATTTGGAACACATCTTCTGAATTGTCTATATATTTCCTTGTATTGTGGAAAATTGTAGCTGTATGACAATTCAAAGCATCAGTTCCGTAACAATTAGCTGTAAAGCCCAACTACCTGTCATTTAAGGCATTGGTATTTTGGCTCCAGGCAAGACTAGAGATCAATAATTTTTTCAACTATTTATGATGAGGAAGTGGGCAAAGTGACATGTTTTGTGCTAGGAGGACAACATTTGTACTTATTTCTATCTGCTCAGAATCCTGTTCTTATTGCCTTGATAAGCTGCAGGAAAAGCAACTGGTGGTTAAAGTGCACCAAGTATTTCAATAATCTGGGGAGGCAGTTTGATAATGTACTAAATGCAAAGTTGCATAGCTTGTCCCATAAATCTAAACATATTTCAAAGGCAGCAAATACATTAATTGATACAATAAATTATATGCTTCTAGAGACATGGAGAGCCACAGCATGTTGGTGTTGAAGGATATTCATTCTGTTGTTCTATCTTTCACAATTATTTTTAAGAACTGACAGTTTCTTTAGGACCAGATTTAATATACTTGGACTCCAAGAGATAAAATCTCTTACTGGAATTCTCACCAGCAGCACTGCCCTCCATGGATCATTTGTCCTTTGTGTGTCTTTGAAGTAGTATGTTAATTATGGTAGAAAAAGAATACAGAGAGAGGCTAAAAATTGACTTATCGGGAGATGTAACAATCAGAAATTATATCTTCTCTTTAATAATTTATTTTTGAATAAAATTATAAAATTTGTCATAGAGGGGTGTTACAGGAAGCCTTCGAGTCTTGTATTTCAGAAATTATAATTGCTTGTGACACGGGTTAAAAAAAGTGAAAAAGAGAGAAACTGTCTACCACAGCTAAATTAGTAGAGCTGGAAACAGATCAGAGAAGAGGCAGGAAATGAAAGCACAAAGTTAATGAATGAGCAATAAAACTTTAAAAAAAAAATTAAACTAAAAGAAGCTATGTAAGTCTAAAGCATGAGAAAAATCCATGAAAGCAAAATGGTGCCATAGACCAAAGGAAAAACATGATGCATAAGCAGACAGACCAGAGACGTGACTTTTTCAAACTGGGTTTTTTTGAAGGACGGGAGAAGTAATATTTCTAATCACTCTGTATGCTGAAAATGAGATTTAGCTTATGGAGCAGATGGAAGCTGTGTCTGTAAAATATAAGGAGAAAGTGTGGAGAGTCTGGAGCAGAAACAGTGATCCCACTTGGAGAAAGACAAGTGTGCGCATAGTTGTTATATGTCACTCCTATAGAGATGTCTCATTTGTTACCTCTGGGTAGAATGAGCATCTGTGTAGACAACTGATAATATTTATTTAATTTTCCATTTCAACAACTAGAAGAGAGAGTAATGTTGGGTTCTTCTGCCCGAAGTATGGCATTAGTTTCTTAACATTCATTTTCTTTGTTGATTTTGATACATGTTTCAAATTGCAGGAGGCTGCAAATGTTTCTGTTTGAGACCCTGCTTATTAAAATGATCAGTCAGAGTTGTTTCTTGAGAGCAGTAGTTAAGCAGGCCTCTGTGACCATACTTCTTAGACCACACAGTAATGCAGAAAAGGTTTTCCTTGTGAGCCTTTTGCTGCATTTCAGTTTCATTGGGAGTTAAGTGGCATGCCATCCTTGCTACTCGTATGAGACTCTGCTGGAAATGGCTGTTTCGTCCTGGATGTTCCTGGGGTACCACCAGATTACAAGAGTACTTTGTTCAAAAGAACATATGCCTGGTTATTTTGATAATTCAGGTACTTAGCAATAAGCAGTTGTGCTTTTCGGTGTTCATTTTATTAAACAATTGAGTTACATATGCAAAGTTGTCATATTGTTAATTCAATATTGCTTTGGTGCTTCCTGTAGATTATTCCCATCTGTACTAAGTTTAGCTAACCCTATGGGTATCTTCTGCTCATCTGTTGTCATTAAAATTAAAATAACAGACTCACCTTCTCAAAAAGTATGACCTATTTGTGATGTGGTGAATAAGGGGTTAAGAATTTTACTTGGGTTGGGTGAAATACTCTGATTGATAGGTGAGGTGAGCTACCAATAGGGCTCTATTAGTCCATGTGAAATGTGCTGCTTGGATGAAACTGCAGTTTAGAATTTAAAACTCCAGAACAAAATACACTTTTCCTCTCAACAGTAATGAACCCTGAGCCTTGCAATCTCCCAGGGGTGTGATTATCTCAGAAAAACTGTCTCCCCAGTTAAGTCTTGTTGCATAAATAATCATCTCTTTGATGCGAAGGATAACTGTGGGAATGACGCAAGTTAAATATGTTCTTCAGCAGTCTGACTTGCAAGGGAATAAACAATTTGTTGATACTTAGAGTGCTTAAACCACTTCCTCTGGCTTCCAGGAAGCTTTAAGCATTTTAGCCATACAAAAATAATCTAGATTCCATCAATAAGAAATAAGCTCTCTTCCTTTGTTTTATTGTTTCTTATACCTTCCGGGGGGGGGGGGGGGGGGGGGGGGGGGGGGGGGGGGGGGGGGGGGGGGGGGGGGGGGGGGGGGGGGGG
>JAVJGJ010000061.1:3075121-3117172 GCA_035590215.1 Microhierax caerulescens
GTTTCTTATACCTTCCCACCCACCCCCCACCCCCAATAACTATCCAGCCAAACCATAGTTAATAGTATAGTTAATACTGTCACCATGTAGCTCCATATCTTTATGTCAGTTGTCACAGTACTGGAGAAGTCATGAATATGAAGTAATGTCCTGAATATGTTCAAGCCAAACATGACAAAAAAATTAGCGCTATCAGTATTGTTCTGAAATAAAGGATATTCCTTGGTTTGAACTCATCTTGGTCTGGAGAGAGGACAGAAGTCTACTGAACAGAGTAATGCTCCAAGGAACCATTACGCAGCAGTTCATGGGTGCGTGTCCGAGTTACGTACAAGCTGAGAACATTGCTGCTGCAGTAGGACAGGCTGCAAAGTGCAAGGGGCCCGGGCAGTGCACGCAGCCCAATTGTTTCAAACTTACTGCCGTGGCTCACTTGCTATGTGTCCAAGCCAACTAGTTTAAGGTAGGATTGAGTCTGCATCGTACACTGTTTGCTGTGGTGGAGACATGCCCTTAATGAAATTCAAGAGTTATCCAAGCCTCGTGCTGCCCCACCTCATGGAGATAAATTTCAGCTGTTAGGAACTTAAGAGAGAAATATCCCTAGTAGAGAGTTTTTAAGCTTAGAAATCAAAAGTTAATGGTGGTGAGAAGGAATTTAAGAGTGGAAGGGTGTAGCCTTTCAATAGTCTGCACGTTTTAATTTTATAAATGAATATTAATTCTCAAATCAATTACAAAGATGTTTGAGCTCATAATGAAATCGTGTCCCTGCTAGCAAGCATTTCCTCACCTCTTTGACTTCTTTAGTTGCAATCATTGTTTACCATTTCAGACTTCTCTGCTTTGGGTTTCCAGGATCATTTAAATACAAAATTTAAAGTCACAACAAATATCACGGCTCCTCATTGTCTCTGAGCTGTAGACATTTTGTTTCTGTCATTAATGTAAAAATAGAAGGCACCGTGGGCTACCTTACCCAGCTGCGCTTACATCCAGGAGTGCTGAGCTGCCCTGTTGTCTTCAAGCTGATGCTGTCCCTAAATGCATTGTGGCCAACATGAATTACGCTGAGAGAAGTCAACCTTTGCTACTTCTTGCTTGCTGTATTCTCTTAGTGCCCTTCCTTCTTAGATCTCTGTAACCAAGGTATTCTGCCTATAATTTTATAGTAAGACCAAAGCTAGTTAGATCCCAGTAACACAAACAGTGCTTAAGGAGACCTTGACATAAACTTGAAGTAAACTATTCATAGAAATGTATATCAGTAGCTTATTCTTAGGAAAATAAGGCATTTTAGGGAGAAAAATAAATGTTTTAAAGATAAATGGTTGACAGTGATAGCTTTCTGTATAAGTATGTATTGTGTCCAATGAAAGGCTTAGGAACAATACACTGGTACTAGGAAAATAAAGATAAGGCATAGATTGTAATTTAATAGCCATTTCTGTGATATGATGGAGCCTGATTCACACTTGAGATGCTGCAGCATCCATGGTTTTGCAATGAACAGAAAATGCTAATAATATTATAAAGTTTTCAAGCATTGTACAGTTGGAATCAATGACCTTACAGGTGTTTCCCAACTTAAATGATTCTATGTTTTTCCAAGTGATAGAATACATAAGGTATTTGTAGTATCCCTGTTTGTTTAAAAATTAATATTCAACCTCACTTACAAAAAGGAAGAAAAAAAATATGTGGAAAGAGAAGATGTGGCTTTACCCAAAATGAAATACTAAAGGGAAAAGCAAAATTTTACAGTGTTGTCTATGTCTCACTGCATAGGCAGCCCTGTTCTAGCTACCAGGTGGTAAGGGGCAGGCTGCTGTGGAGGAGAAATGAGAATCTCAGGGCAGAAAATTGAAGGGAGGGTTAGAAACAGTCAAAAGGACCTTATCTGTGGATAACAAATAACCCAAAAGGAGGCTAGAAAATTACCCAGGCAGAATAGTGATGGCAGGTACACAGAGAGTTTACAGAACGCGGGAATTGCTAGCTTAAGGAAGAACTGAGTAGTTGTGGTAGAACAGCTGGAGCTCCGATGTTCCTGGGGATGGTGGAAGGAGTTTGGAAGGATGGTGGTGCTTTGGAGAACCCCGGTTCAGCAGCTTTAAAAGCCAGGATCCATTGGAAAGAATGTTGGCACATTTTACATAGTGGAGGGGGGGGAGAAGCATACAGGAGGGGCACTGAGTGTGTGCAGAAAGTCAAGAGAGTATTTAGCAGTGGCAGGAGAGGCAGATGGGGAGGCTGGAAGAGCAGATGGCAGCAGCGAGGGAGAGCAGAGCAAGTTCCAAGTCTGAAACGGCAGCCTCGCACAGCACATTCTTGGTTGTTCTCATTTCTTCTTCTTCCTTTTTTTTCTTCATATTCAAGAAACAAAAAAAAAATTCAACTCCTACACTCCTCCAGCAAGGAAAGCATCACTCTACGCTGTGAGAATGCGGTGTGCAAAGAGCTGGGCTTGTCCGGCTGGGTGGGAATCACATGGGCCCTTGTTTCAGCCCCAGCATTCTTTTTACCTTCCTGAAGTACTGTATAAATCAGCAGTGGTATTTCAAAGATACATTGAAAGATCTTAGAGTAATGATGTTCTCTACCTAAATTCATTCTTCTCATTAGTGAAGGTAGCCATGATGTATCTGGGGTGAAATGCTTGGACATCCACGTTAAACCAGACCAACAAAGTGTTCTCTGTTTCTCGTGGTGCCAGAAAACCTCATTGTTTCTGTCGCCTTTTCCCCTCCCCACAGCTCCCTGATTCCCATATGCCTCATTGTAATGACTAAAAAATACATGCATAATTCCTTCATTATTTTGAAATAATTCAAAAGGATGTTTAAAGGATCATCAATCATACTACTAACTAACAATAGGCTTATAGCATTTCTTGGAGGAGTTACTTTTTCCCGCATAAATTCACTGAAAATTCTAGCATCACTTTCAACTTTACAGCATAGATGTATTCTGTGAACAAAAATTTCAGATAAATCCACCTTTTAGCCTTTGGGAAATAGGATTTCAGCTACTCAGTCTTCTTTTACCAATGTCACCAATATTTGCCAAAGGATGTAGGACATCCATTACAGAAGATGAAAGACACTGTTGTGTATTTGAAGTAGTTATTTTTATCTCTGTCCAATAAAACTATACATGTTTCTAAGCAAGCTGAATTTGTAAAAGGGGAGACAGTATCTATTGTGTTCTTCATAGATCTATTGCAACCAAGCACCGTCTGCTCTAGAAGAAAACATTTCTCCTCTTCCTCCCAAATACAAACGTTTGATTTCAAGCTATCTGTCTTTAAATGTTTGCTTCACGGATCACATGCGAAGGAATAGCACAAGAGGAGTCCCTGTTTTGGCAAACGTACCAGAGCTTTATTTCAGAGAACTGTTATGCAGGTGTGTACCTTTTTGCAGCCTTTTGCATACAATCATCTTCATGGTGCCTCCTTTGAAATCTCTGTTCCTGCAGTCTGTGTTTCTGCCCCCACAGCCCATACAGATCTTGTTTATCATGAGTAGTAGCTATTGGTGTTCACAGAGGCAGTGTTTTTTCAAGTGTTAGTGGTACAGTTACTATTTCCGATGCACGTAGCCTATTCTGTACAATAATATGGTTGCTAAAATTAAACCTTTCACATGGAAGGCACTGGGGTATGAAGTGAAAGGGTTTGGAAAAAGGAGTAAGATCAACAACAAGTGAGGAAAGTTATTCTGACAGCGCGACATTTCATATGTCAGCAAACCAGAAGGAGAGGAAGGTGTAACTGTGAGAAGCCAAGGGACCAGCAGGGTACCACATTTGGTGTGTGAGATGACAGGGTTTAGCAGTAGGGGTGGTGAGGAAGGTGGTTGGACTTGGAGATACTGTATAGGAAGAATTGTCTGAATTTGCTAACAGCTTGTATGTTATGACAGAAATAAACTGCTGAAATATATTTTTTTTTCTTTTCTCTTTTTTTTTTTTTTTTTTTTTTTTTTTTTTTATTTTTTTTTTTTTTTTTTTTTTTTTTTTTTACTATTGAGTGGGCACATGTACATTTCATATGGTGTTTGCTGTCAACTTCATCTTTTCAGCTAGCACCTTAGGATGTAAGCAATGACTTCTTTACCATTTTAAATCCTGTTATCTTAAATATCCTGGTTTTATTCTTGCCTTATAGAGAAGGGTGAAAGAACAAAATAATCCTCACTTTGTTTCAAATTCTCCATGTAAGTGTGTGGAAAGCTATAGAAAGTGGGAGGCAGTGGGAGATAATAATTTATGCTGAAGAGATGAGGCAATGTGAGCACACCTTGATATTTTTCAGGCAAGTAGGCAACTTGACAAACAGATGCATCACACAAGCTGTACAAACATTAAAGACACAGCTCTTTCTGCTTAGAAGTCTGACCAGTGTGCTGGTTTTCAGGCTTTTTGTTGTTGTTATTGTTGTTATCTCTAAGATCACCTGTCCTTTTAGAAAGAGTAAACAAAAATTCGGACATTTTATATTAATTTCTTTCTTTTCATTTGCATTTCCCTCTTAGAAATCTGACAGAAGTGTTTAGGGGACTTGTTCAGAAGCAAGTGTTTAAAAAAAAAATAAATTTCATGCTTATGATCAGTATTACCCAAGTATATGACGGGTTTCTATCAGAAGGTACCTAATAACCAGCATTTTCCAAAAACTTCAAGGAAGGATGATGAGTACCAATTCTCATTCCTTGAAAAGCTAATAAAGAAGTTATTGACTTGTTTTTTAAAAAAACCCACACCAATCCTCCCTCGTATGTAAAGTAAAACGCACTAATTTGGAAATGGCCAGTCATATGAGCAAGCTGTAAGGTAATTACTAGATATTTCCACGTGCCCTTTATCAGTTTTGGTGATCCGAGTGCTGCAGTTGCCTCTAGTAATTTTTTTGCCTTAACTTTGTTTCTTAACTATTTGGCATGATTTCAGAAGTATGGCTACTAGAATTTAAACCATGTTAGTAATTTGATTTATTTTAGTAATGCCAATGACAAAGAAATAACAAGTATCTACTAAATAATTGCTCGATCGCTGTAGGTGCTCCTCTTTGTGTGAAGAGTTGATAACTGAGAACAGACAAGCTGTTGTAGATGAAAATTGGCATGTACACACCAGCAGTTCCTAAGCCAAGTCTTCATTGGTGCTGAGCTGCGGTAGTGGTGAATTAGGATAAATTGACGTACTTGCAGAATAATTAGCTGCTCTAGCTGAGATAATGGCATAGAAAAAAAATATACCAGTTGCATCTCTGTTGCTAAAGGTTATCATATTAATCCATAAAATTTTTCAATGTATGCTATTTGAATTTGACCTTGCATAATTACTATAACAATTAAAATTTCCCACACAAAAAATTGAATCTGCATTTATAGTAAGGACATTTAATAGAAGCGAAGATGAGGCTGCATTTGCTATCTGTCGGTGCATTAGTTATCACAGCACACAACAGTTTTTAAAGATGGGGAAATAAGCTTCCAGTTGTCAAAAAAAGGGGAAAAAAAATACATAAAGCTTAGTTTTCCATTTAGTGTAACTACAATATATTTGGAGGTTTAAACAAAAATGTTTCTTTCCTTCTGATTAAGGTGATTTGTGTATAAGTTTGCAGTTATTTTCAGAGAAAAAAAAAATGGAAGGGAAAGATAAGAGGTGTTTCGCATTTAAGAATAACCCCTGGAGAACTTGGTTTCTTTACTGTAGGAAATAGCCAGTCAGCCTCTGAAGTGGTACGAACTTCCACAAGCCCTCTTCTTTCAGCTCCAGGGTCACGTGATACTTAGCACAACCTATAGTGGAAAATTTGGGAAAAAAATAATCTCTTTTCCCAGCCTCGTTTAGCCCAAAGGTGAGCAGTGTTCCCTGCTGCTTGGAAAGCCTGGGCTCCACTCCGCCTCTGAGGTCTCTGAGAACAGGCTCGTCTGAAGTTCTGCTCCTTCCCTGCTGTGACCTGGGTGCTGTCTGGCACAACATGGCATAGTGTCACAACAGTAGCATATGCTAGAAAATATCCATAATTCATCCCGTGCCTCTGCAGTCAGGCATTTTGTGCTTGCTCATTTGGTTTTTCTTTTAACAGCATATGCCATTTAGAGACATCATGGGCTGTGAAATTCAGGATCCCTGTTTGGACAAGTTTAATTCACTGTTTCGAAGAACTGTAATCTGGTAGAAGTTGACTTTTTTTAAATGTATCCTTTGGGTGACAGAAATGGGAAATTAATTTTTCCACCACATTCCCGAGGCTCAGTTCATCGCTGTTTGCAAATCTGTGGAGCTCTGCGCCATGAGTGCTGTCACCTACATCAGAGAGGTGACCTTCCCTTCACAGCTGTGCAGCCCGCCCTGCGCCTCTCACCCCAGCTGCACAGCCGTGTGCCTCCTGCAGTGAGTCCCCCTTAACGTCCCCACATCACTGCTGCTCACAGACACTCTCATGGCATGGCACCCACCGCCCCAGCACCAAAGGCTTCTTGGGGAGGTGACTGCCCACCAAAATCAACCAGAAAAGGGTTTGAGCGGGTCTTATGAAACCCACAGAGTTACTGTGGCTATTTCTAAATTAACCCATCATTTTACATGCCTGATGGTTTTCTGGTGCTTGTTTTAAATCAGCAAGCTGGTGTTTTTTGCTTTTTAAGGAATGAGAATTGGGAAAATATTAGCTGAAGTCCTTGTTTACTCAGGGCGATGAACAATGTATATCGTGGTCAGCTGAGACTAGCTGCCTTGGCCTTCACGAGGCAGGTGGGCTGTCCTGCTGCTGCCGTCCTATGGGCACTGAGCTCTTGAGCTACTGTCAGCAAACTCTGTGGCACTCTGCGCTCATAATTCAATGTGCATAAGATGTTGAATGACTTTTTACCACTAGACTTACTTTAATTCTCATTTATTTTTTAGCTCCAGACATAGTGGAAAGGCAGGCTTTAGGTAGGAGGTTATGTCTTGGGAGACCTTGGACATGTCACTTGGGAGAAGGCGCTGAACCGCAGCTCTGAAAACTCCCACTCAGCCACTGCCTGACAAGGGAAGGGTCAGGGCTTTCATAGGTACTGGCTATCGATACAGCTTCTCAGACTGGGGAATTTAATATATTTTGTATTGTGTATGTCTGCTTGAGCTCAGTTCTTCCCCTGCCTGAATACCTTGGCAAATATTTCATGTGTAAGTCAAGCCCTGAGGCATTTGATCTGATGACTTTCAAAGCAGCGTTATAGTGGCCTGGCTCGAGCACCGTGTTGAATAGCTGGGGCAAAGTTGGAAGCACAGACACCCAGCTTTTGCCTTTTCTTTTCACATGAAACAGTCACTGAATTACATTGAATAAAAGACGAGATCCTCCCAGACATGATGCTAAACCTTGGATTACAGATTTATACTTGTCCTTATGCTCTCTTTCACTGGTAAAACTGGAGAGAGTTTTCTGCACAATGAAGTCACTTCAGTAGGTTGATGGAAATCAGTCCGCTCCTTTTCCCAGCTGAAAGCTGTGATCTGTGAGTTAGATTAGTTGCTTGAGCAGAAAACCTGTACTTGAATCCCTTTTGGCAGCAGAGAGGAGGGTTTGATTTTCAGGCACCGTGTTCTTAGAGGGGACCATAATCAACCAGCTCTTGCTTAAACCCAGGAGTGGGGCAGCGGCTGTGATAACCACTCCCTCCAGGTGTTTATAAGTTTTAGTTTGTCCCAAGAAAGCCCGTCGAGCTCCCAGGAGCAGCCATGGCATTAGCTAGTGGCTGGCAAAGAAAAGTGCTGGGTTTCATTTTGTCCCTGTACAGACTGCTCCCTGCCAGCAGCACTGCATCGAAAACCCAGATGTCCCATACCCTGACATACCCAAGTGTCCCGGGATGCTCTCTGGGCGGATGGCTTGACCTTACCTGGGGTGACACAGATAGGCTAAAAAGCAAAGTTCTCCATGCTGGGCAGTGCAGCATCCTCCATGTGCCAACCCTTTATTTCTGCAACTTGACATTATCTGTCATTTTACAGTGTTTATCTAAACAGTTTATATTAGCCTGTGAGTTTTTCAGGGTCGGGGGTTACTATGTATATATACAGGTTTTATGTTCCAGTGAGGGCCTCTGAGGGTTTCTACATTATGCATGAGAATAAATATGAGAAAGCTAAAAGCTTAGTCTTCTCAGACTTGTGAGTATCTGCATACTAAAAATTACAAAGTTACCATAGTATTATTCACGTATTGTGAATTCAACAAGGTCAAAACTGATCTGCCATCTTGCACTTTTTCATACCAAGTAGGTTACACAAAAATATTGTGTAAAAAGGGGTGTTTTAAATAATCCTTTTATGAGAGAGTTCCAGAGAGGAAAAAGAACCTTCCAGTTTGAAGGTTCCAGTTTGGAAGGTCTCTTTATGATCCTTGATTTTGCAGTAATAAAACCTGAGAGCTGTTTTTCAGCCTTTCTTTTACACATTTTTATCATGCACGGCATGATGCTTATAAACTGGACCATAGCCACAGTTAAAGCTCCTGTGAGGAGGATAAGTAATAATAACAACAACAACAACAATAATAATAATAATGATGATAATAATAATAATAATTTTAATGCCATCTCTGGTTTCCAGAAAATTCATCTCCCAGCAACTGCATCATTTCCTATTAGCTGGGTAACAGCTTATGTTTTTACAGCTAAATATGTAGGGTTTTGGAGAAACAGGAAGGCCCACGCTAATTCAGTGGTGCTCATGTGCCGCTGTTGCCTGTGGCTTTTTAGCTGAATCTTCCTTGTAAATAGGCCCATGAAGTAACTTGCAAATGATGAGGTATCAGTATTTGATTTCTTTCAGCAGTGAACATGAGTTGAGATGTGTGGCTTGGGAAGTGTGGGGTTTTTGGAAATAGTATGAAGACACATTACATCTGCTAAGAACAGAGCAGAACACGGCCCTGCGGTGTCAGGGGTGGGAGTGTATCTTCCTCTGAGCTCTGAAAAGCACCCAGAGACAGGTCTAAAAAGCTACCCTCTTTTCCTGGAGGCTATAACACCTTTGGGTTGAAGAGGGTTCTAAATATTGAATTGAAAGCCATGTAAAGAGACTAGCTTGTTAAAAGACAGAATAAGATCAGTCATAGCCCAGGAAGCGCTAGGAGGTTGTGATAGAAGATATTGTGCAGAAATAATATGGGGTTTTATATAGTTACTGTAATGCCACGAGGTGGACAGTTGCAGTCTAATGCTTTAAAAAACAACAAAGTGGTATTATGCTTGTGGAAGGTCACAATAATTCAAATGTTATCTCTGAAAGAGCAGAATTTCAGGTACTGACTAAATTAAGATGCCATAATGCATCCTGGTATTCAGAAACTGAGAAATGCCCAATAAATACTAAGCTAACTACAACCAAATATCTTTGTCATTGGACTGTCACTTACCAGCTGCTCTTATTTTGTATGTAAGGTGAAATATATAGAATCTGGTTTAGACTAAACCATCACATTTGCCTGTTTTCCTAAGGCGCTCTTATTTCTGCTTTTACTCTCTTAAATCTTGTGGCATGCAGAAGACAGTAAGTGAGCTAAACTGTACGTCTGGTCTGGTCTTTTCATTAGAGTCCATATCCCATGTTATGGCTGGCTTCTACTATGTGTTAAAGAGAGGAGTTGTATTATGAAGTCTAGATTATATCTCTTGTAACATTAGAGCAATAGTAAGCCCAGACATTTCACTGGAAAAAGAAAATAAAATCCCAGTTAAGGTATAGCAATTTAATATAAAAATGAGAGCATGTAGATGAAAAAGTGCTGGAAGTATGACCGAGTCATAACTGGTACCTTTGATGTAAATCTATTTTTACCGTTTCTACTAGAAGGAAGAAATATGTTTAATTACTTTGTCCTACGGGTTTTCAGTTCCATTGTAAGTTGACAAATGAGTTTAAGATACACTAATAATTGTTGATTCTTTAACATATTGCATCTTCCAGGAACATAAACTCCCTTCATTGAAAATGTGTTTTCACTGCAAATTCATCCATTCCTATACATAAGCTTTTTTAAAAAAACAAACAAACAAACAAACAAGTGAGAGTGTTAGCTTTTTCTAACCTTTTTTTTTTTTTTATATATATATTCTTCATTATGTACAGGAGTCTGAATGTGCTCAAGTAACCAAGCAGAAAGTATTCTTTTATTTCTGTGTACGTATGTAGAAGAAATTGAGTGAAATCTAGCTTAATTGGCCCTTTTGCCATGTTTGTGGAACACAGATGTTTTGTTATGTTTTCAAATACTGTGCCGCAGGTCTAGAGTCTTGTCTAAAAGCCAATATCAAAAGATACCAAAGAAAGTAGTCTAAAGCCACAGGAATATCTCAGCCAAGCGTTTCCTTACCTGATACTTTAGTTGTCATTTGAGAGGAGCACACGTGGACTTCACAGGAACGGGGAGCAGACCCGGCACCTGTGTGGACCACCATCGAAATGAAAGTGCAGCGCCACTTTGTCCCCAGCCAGTCTGATCTTTCCCATTGCAACGGCTGAGCAAGGTATGTTTTCCAACACCAGCTGTACAGACCAGAACCAGCAGGCATCAGGTTGTGCTCTGGCTTTGTCATTCCCAAGAGCTTCTAGCTGTGCTCATCAAAATTCCTGGTGTCCCTCAGATGTTGGGGATGGAGTGACAGGATGTTACTGGGGAAAGCTCCGTGAAAGACTGCTAATAACAGTGACCATGGACGGCCGTGAATCTTGCTGCCACTTGCTGTGCTGTGAGTGGCAATTGTGCTATTTCTTGGTCATATTATCTTCTATTCCACAGTTTATTTTTAATGGAACCTACTTATCCTTTCCTAATCAGCTAGGCATCAAACCTTGCTTTTCTTACACGCTTGTGTGGGAATAAAATTGCAGTACAGAAAGGGAGTGTTCACTGGAAAGCTGTCCTCGTGCACCAGAATGCACTGAGTGAACGCATCCAACACCGAGGCTTTAGATATATATAGCACATAGCAGCAATACATTTTTAATTCCTCTATTAAGTAAAAAATGAGATTTATTTTTTTCATTTCTAAATTCATAGGGTTATAAACCAATTAAGCTTGCTTTCCTAATATTATTATTGGAATCATGTGCATTAATCTGTTTTAATTTTTTAAGTGACGCTGACCCTAGCAAGCGCAAAAATGATGCCTATAAATACTGGGAAACTGCTAAAACTCATCAGTATTTCAGTTTTCATTAAAAACTACACACTTCTGTCTTAGTATTTGCACACCGACTGTTCAGAAAGCCAGTTCAAAATTTTACCCTGATAAATATTTTCAAGGGACAGAAACACGTTGGGGAAAATAACAAACATATGTTAGCACTGAGAATAACCAGTTCAGCAATGTTTTCTTGTGTGTGTTTTGGTGCCTATGTAGGCTATTGCGATGTTAATTTTAGAAACTCTAGCCCAGCAACAGACACTTAGGAACAGAATGATGTACTGCAAGCAGCAAGAATTTTAACTGCAGACTATAGCTTTATTTTTTTATTTATAGCTCCCTTCACTTTGTTATGTTTTATGGAACATGTATCTTCTTTGGGAATGTCCTGGCTCTGTGCTTTCCTGACCAATGGACTTACCTTTAGATTATATCCTGTTAGTTATCTTCAAATGCTGAATTCATAAAAAGGCTAATGATAAAACCTTGACTTTAGATTTTAAATGCAATGTAAATATTATTAAGAACTAATTAAAATTTTATTTAACTTCTAGTTATGATGACTCTGGGTTTACTGTTTAATAAATGTACCATTGTTTTAAGAGAAAGCTTGAGGTGAAGAAAAAGAAATACATTTATATTGTATCTTACAGGAAATGACAAAGCCAAAGTTTAAAAATGTAACAGTACTAGACAATTTAATAAGCAAAATCTGACAGTATTAGATGTTTGCCAAAGTTGAAGATTAGGTGGACAGATTCACAACAGGTATTTAAGTTGCTGCAGCTCTATTGGGTTTGATAGATTTCCCCAAAATGGGAGGTAGAGCTATGCTTTTCGTATTATTTGACGGCATAACGGTATTGTGGAGGGACAGGCTCAGCTCCAGGTACAGTATTTTCTCTATTCTTTTCATTTTACAAATCAAACTACTCTTCATTGAAAAAGAAAGATTGTTGTTAGCATTAAGAACATAAAACAAACAAAAACCCTACAAACACCCATGGCATTTTAATGGGAAAATTATTGTGCAGACCAACAAAAAATGTCCAGTTTTGAGAGATATTTAAATTGAACCCTGAATTTTCCAAAGTCTGAGAAAACTTAACCTTTGACATTTTAAAATAATGGTTAATTCTAGAGATGTGGTATTCTGAAGTTAAAAATAAAATTTTGTCCAATACTTAGCTGTAGTAAGCAAAAAAATCAACATCACTCAAACAAAAAAAAAAAAAAAAAAAAGCAGCATGATTGCTAATTGTCACGTTTCAATTGAGCTTATAATATCTATTTAAATTTAGTGAATTATATTGCCCCCAGATTTCACCTTTTTTTTTTCCATCTTGTTTGGAGTGGAAAATGTCTTAAGACAAAATCATTTACTGGAGATGAAAAGAATTTTCTCTATTGACTTCAAGAGCAAAATCCCTTAAGAAAGCCAAATTCACAGAAGGAAATTATGGACATATGTGGAATTCAAGCTTTAATGTGTGTCTACCCCAGGTTGCACTGTGTTTAGTGCAAAATGAGATTAGGGTATTGAAAACTATTTCTAGGTGGCGTTTTTATTTCAGTATTGATTCTTTAGGCAGAAAGCCCTTCCATTTACATCTTTTATTTATTTATTTATTTATTTGTTTAGTCTAATAATAAAGAGGCAAGAGCGAAGAGATATTTCTTTCCCTTCTACTCTGCTTTATTCAAAGCCTCTTCTACCTTTCTGCTTCATTTTCTTCATAGTGTCCTTAACTCTTTATTGCTTTTAATGCCATTATTATGAATCACTCTTTTCGTGTTCAGTGTGCTCAGTCATTTTAATACAGATATAATTGTAAGGTGCAAAATGTAAATCCTCATAATATGTTAGAAGACAAATGTGTCAAAGTCCCTTTGTCATACTGACAGGTTATAAAACTAGACTGGCTCAGTTTAATCAGGTTTAAATTTTAATGACATAAGCAAGACTCAGACTACAGTAGCTATCATTTTGTTATTATTTCAGATCGCTGCCACAAACTAGAAACGTTTTATCTTTTATTCATTTGTTATATCATTCGCAGCTAACTTGATCCAAACATCTGTTCTGGAGAATATGTTTTAAATCATTAAATATTTTTCAGAGGTTATGCCACTGTTTGGTGGTTAGCTACCATCTTTTCTTAGGGCACTTTTGCCTTTTCATCCTTACTTTTCCTCAAGCAAATTCCTATCCCTAGATTTACCAGTTGTGTGGCCAGGTCTAGGGAAACACTTCATTTTTATATTGGTCTTGACTAGCTGTCTAGATTGGCAGTTGAATCTTCCTTTTCACAACTTGCAACCGGCAGCTGATAAGGTTACCAGCTAATAAGGCTAATAAATGGACATGGCATCACTGGGGGGGTGGGGGATGGGTGGGGGGTGGTGTGAGGCTAGGGAGAGGAGAAGAAAAGGAAAGATACCAAGCCAATAGACAGGGTTACACTGGGTTCATCTTCCCAGTGTTTGGGACATGTGGAGTATTTTCCACATTGGTCTGATCCTTGCAAGCAGCTCTGTCAAAAATAGCCTTCATTCTCATTGTTTTACCTGTGTGCCCAGTTTAACAGAAAAGCATTTTGTGAAACTTGCTTCTGCTTCTTTTCAGTTTTCCTAGTAGCTGTGCTAAGCAGCTCAACCAGTACAGACCTCCAAACCCCAGTAATCCTAAAACTATCCCAGTAGGTGGACTGCATGCTGTAATTATACATTCTTTTAAGTCACTTCCACCTCCTGCACTTGGGGCTTCTCATCAGTAAAGTTAATTGAATCAAAGTCTCCTGGAGATGTTACTTACAGTTAACTTGATGCTGGCTGCCTTGAGGAGCAGAGGTTCTCTGTCAAACTGATAAGCACCACGTAGCCAATGGCAAGGCCAGACCCTCTGCTGCCGTTCACGTAACGTGAAGGATTTCTGCCTCCTAACTCACAAAACTAGCCTCTTCCATATGAAGTTGACAACAGGGGAGAAAACTGTGATTTTAACTTCAAGTGCAGGCAGGAGGATTGAGAATTCTTACTTAATTAAACAAAAAAAAAAGGATAGTAGTATCTTTTGGAGACTATATTTTTCATTTGAGTTCATAGCAGTATCCCAGAGGCTAGGCTACGACCTTCTGTCATATTTGCAGTGTTCCGAATCACCAGTACATCCATATCACCAGCAATTCAAATAATCAGTGATTGAAATGAAGGATAATAACCCTCCAAAATTGTGTGCAGACATTACTGTTAAGCAGTTTCAACAGCTTCGTTAAAGTTTGTTGGGTTTTGTTTGTTGGTTTTTTGTTTGTTTAAAGGGGCATTTTATAAACAGAATGGCCTTCCTGAAATCAGAGGTTGTTTTCTAGAACCAGAAATGAGGTGTACCCCAAGAAATAGTCTCAGATAAAACAAGGACTAAAGAAAGATGTCAAACTGCCTGCTACATCAGAGAAAGTGATGGTCATTGCTTTTTTCCAAGGTGCAGTTGAAAGGTAATAGAAAAATACAGACTTCTGCCTATACTCTGGTAGTAAATTGTTTGTTTTGCCAGATACGTGATCCTGACTTCTGGCTGATCATTGGGATATGCAGCACAATTCATGTGTTGCTCATGTTCTTCAGAGGTGTGATTCTACCCTCACATAGACCTTTGTAAATCCCAGATGACTAAGTAAATGCATCAAAGATATGTTGGGATAAAATTGTTTAAGAGTCAAAACAGGTTTAACACATTAACGTAAAGATAAATCTGCTAAGCATTATGAAGGTATATAATATTTTAAAAATGAAATTAAGTAAAATGCAAGCAAAAACCAGAACAGTTTTATGCCCCGGTTTTAAGCATCACTAACCTGGTGACCAAGAATTTATTGCTGCTTTGCTTTGGGTTTGAATGGATTATATATATATATATATATATATATATATATATAAAAGATTTTGAGTGTCTTCTGCAACAGTAAACTATTCATAAAAGAGAACACCACCCCTTAGACTTTTTGATTTCTAAATTGCAGGTCAATTATATCATTACTCAGCAGATTGGTCGTTGTCCAAAATTGAATGGTTATAAATTTTTGTCTTGTTTTGAGAGAGGACTGCAAATTTAATGTGGAAGGAGGTGGGGAAAAGAAAGGATGAGCTGTCCATTTAAACATATTGAAAGGGGGCTGAAATCTCTGTGGGGAATGTGTGCATAGCATATGCCTATCACAAATACTCACTGTGGTGATTACTTATCAAGAGAGAGTGAGTCAGATTTAGCATTAGGAAAACGTCTTTGCTTGAAGTGACAGCACATTTGACATATTAAAAAGGTATTCTTAAAACATAGATATTTTTAATTACTTTCTAAGATGTGCTGTTAATACGTGAGATTCTGAATCTTAACTTGAATTTGCAAGATTTGAATCTGGTAAAGTGAAGGAAACTCCAAGAGAAAGCACAGCTGAATTAAGTTTCCATGCTTTCGCAATTCAGCAGTTTCTCACAAAGCTGGGTTTAAAACATAACGGGGTGCAAGAGAGAACTGCGATCTACGGGACACTGTAGCATTAAAGAGCCTGTGGGAAGTGGGCATGAGTAGAGCCACAGTTCTCCTGCAAGTTACATCTTTCTACAGCAACAGGGTGTAGAGACATTGGCTTTGCTCTCCTGCTCCTTCCACATGTTCGAGTCAGGTTCATGCTGCCCTCTTTGCAAAGGGAGATCACGGATCTCCTGTGCTGGGGGTGGAGCCAAATAAATATAAGAGAATTAAGACACTCGGTAGTGGGTACAGTGCAATAAATCCTGATGTCCTAATACTGAGTCACCTTCTGTCATTTATGCAAATTAAATCTATCCTGGCCAAAGATGCAAATCTAGTTGCAGATAATTTGTATAAAATTTGAAAATGTTTGAGCCTTGGCTGTATTAGAATTGGAAGTTTTCTTTGATTGCAGGATATGTAGTATTTTCTGCAAGGCTAGCAATGCTGCAAGAACAAGTATTGAACCCTGCTGTGTGAGGACTTCCCCAGATACTTGTTGGGAAGCTTGTGGGGTTAAAAGCACACACATGAAAAATGTTGTTTTGTAGAAAAGTCAATCAATCTTTCTCAGACTTTGAAAATTAATGGTTCAGGATTGATTTGGATTTTAGATAATGGGCACAGGGATCTCTTGATTCATGTTAACCATTTCATAAATTTCCGTGGGTTACAGAACACGTTTCCTTTCACTTACATGTAGCAGTTTTTTATATCCAAACCCATGAACCACAAATTTTAAACACGGTAGGTAATGTTAATTTTTTCTAGGGTTTTAAACTTGTATCAGTTTCACCGTAGTATATAGTATACTTCAGAAAATGTGGATCAATGCTCTGTTTTCAATGAGACATGTTTTCAAGAAGATGTTTGATCTTGACAAATGTAGGCAGCGTGAATCACTCTTAGGTGTGTAAATGTATATGTATGTGTATATTTTTACCATTTGTCCTTTTCTTTCTTTTTCCCAAGGAAAATTCTCTTTCAATTTTAACAGCTCCAAAAACATAGCTCAACACAGAGAATTGCTTGTGGCACACAACAAAGACAAACTGTATTGATCCAATAAAATCCAATATTAATGATGTACATTTTTGACTGGCATCTGCCAGCAACACATCTCTTTACATGTATGACAAGTACATTTTCAGTGGTACTCCAATAAAATACAATGATTAAGTATAATAGCCAGCCACTCAGTTCCTTATAGACTTTGTAATTTTATTGTACGTTTCATTGTAATTCCAGCAATTCTTAAAGCAACACATTTCTCAAAATTAGCAAGCTGAGATACTGGTGCCAGAGTCTACATTAACGTCCTGTAGCAAAGTATCAGTCAGCAAATGTTATACTGAAGGGAGTGCCAAACAAAAACCCCACAAAACTACACCCCAAGATCCAAGTCACCATTTCTGCCTCCAGACAGTGGCTTCAAACCAGGTTGGAATTTCATTCTTTATATCCACCAAGTCGAAGGCTGTCTTTTCCAGTCGGGAAGTGACATGTTAGAGCAGTTGTTAAATGTTGGTTTGCACTCTGCACAGCGTGCTAGGCCTTGCAGGTTTTCCACAGCGGCTTTTATGATTTATGAACTACTCAAGAATCTCTTTCTATACTCAAATAATTTCCTTGGTCTCTGTTTTATTAATTATTAACACATATCTAATGTTATTCTCTGTGAGGTACTGTATCTACAGTTACAGTAAGAATCTTAACTTCTCACATTTCAAATAATTGGCAGTTTTTCAAGTACTGCGATGGCTGGAGATCTTCACGTAGAGTAATAAGGCAAACTAAGTCTAGATGTAGCATGTTACCTCTGTCGGCTTGGATTGGAAGCTTATCTCAGGAGCTTGTACCGTGTTATCATCCTCTCTAGCTGTTCTAGACCAATCATGCAGACAGCTACATTTCACCTTACAAAATGGGGGAAATGACCACAGAAAAACTATGACCAATTACCAGTACGGAGAAGGTGAATTAAAATTAGTCCATGATTTTGATTTCCATAGCATGCTTGCAAAAATATGGCAAATTTCTTATAAAATTTGTGCATAAACATTTATTTGGGGTCTTTTGGTTGGATTTTTTTTTTTTTTTTCCTTGGTGGTGGTGGTCGGTTTAGGGTTTTTTTCCCTTTAATCCATATATCTGCTGTACTTTCTCTGTATACTCTTTAAAATGGTCAGCAATGATCTGGTCATTATGCTTATAAAGAAGCCTCCATAAAAACTTAATTCTTTCCAAATGCCTGAAATGCATCACATTAGAAATCCAAAGTTTTTTATCCATGCTCAAGGCCTGAGATTGCGTTCCCTGCTGTCCTCCATGCAGATAGTGTTGAGGGCAAGAATTTCTGTCAAGTAATACCTGAAATAGCACATGACAGATTATATGCTGTCTGTCTGTCTGTCTATCTATCTACCTATAAATATAAACCCCCACAGTGTTAGTGGGTATGGTGGGGTATATACAACCTCAAATCTCAGAGCTTTATTATGAATTTGTCTCTACTGTGTTTATTTATCTTATCAGTATATGTTTATACATTAATCTTCAGAAGGGTGGGAGAATCCAGTTTTATTTATTTTCCCTAGCACAACCACCTCAATGCACAGAAAATACTCCCTTTCTCTTTTCCTCTTGAAAATAACTTAAAAATATTTGAAAATATATGTTTTAATGAAATTAATAGAGCATAATCAATACTGCTGAAAGGATTAAGCTGAAATGCTTAGTCTCCCATAGTCATCCAAACCAAAGGCATTTACTTTTTCCTGAGTTTTTCTAAGCAATGAGTATTTAAATTAAATTTTCATTTAAAAAATAATATTTACATCACTAAAACAAAATGGATTTATGTCAATGAGTATTTAAATTAAATTTTCGTTTTAAAAATAATATTTACATCACTAAACCAAAATGGATTTATGGAACAGTCATAGAGCATTTGCACATTCCTTCTTTTCAGTTCCACCTAGCTGATGAACTCATTATATATAAATACATATTTTGTTCATTTGTTTGAGTGGAAAAAAACTGGAAACAAATTGTGTGTTTACTGTACAACACAATTAAAAAAAGCAATAGTAGTTATCCTGTATATATTTTAATTTTGAATGGATATTTACTACAGATTTTTCTCAAAACTGAATTCTCACATCAGTACTTGGAATAGCCAAGGTAACCATAAAGCTATTTTTCACCACTGCAAACCAGTGTGAATAATCACTGACAGGATATTAGAAATTGTTTATTGTTATTCCAAAGGTAATGAAATCAAATATATTTTGTCATCTTTTTCTAAACAACTTTCCACTGATGAACTTAATGGAATATTTCTGCAAAGTGAAAGACCCAGCTGGCTTGGTATCCCAATACCTGTCCTCAGGGCGATCACAAGTGCTGCTCTGGCAAAGACAGGGCTCAGGGTAAGTTTTCACTGAATGAAGCAGCCATGGGACCAAAAGCTGCAGAACTAAAAAGGCAATTTTACACCCTGGAGAGTGGAACCTTCTCCAAGTTGGTGCCTCCTCGTCAATGTGGTTCACAGTGTCAGAGAAGACAACTACAGGGAATCATACTCACAGCTGGACCACCCTGAGCCCTTCGCTGCTGGGCAGCCAAGAAAAAAAGTGTGTATTACCACCCAATTTCTTAAATTGAATTATATTTCATACCAAGGACAACAAAGGTGGTGTATTTTCCATGTATTAAGAGAAACTTTGTCTGCATGGCATATCTGATTTTATTATCAAAGGTGATCACATCCTGGCTTGTCTCATTTAATTTCTTCTTATTTGTGACCATAAATTTTGGCAATCAATTCCTGTCAAGTAGGATAGCATCTGAAACATACCACCTGTGAGGCAATTACTTGGAAGTTACTTCTTTGGATTTGCTTTGCTTGTTTGAGTCCCCATGGGAAGAACTATCACTCTAAAGTTCATGGAAAATAAGTGCAAATACCTTTAGAAATTTGCTTTCAAAATTTCAGTTTAATTTCTCTGGCTTACAGTTCTAGCTCATAACAAGATAATGGTAATTTATTTAATTTGTGAGACTGATTTGTGATTCTGAGGGCTGTTGAGGGAGAAAAACCTGCAAAAAATGGGTGTTATATTCATTTTGAGTGTAATATGTATCCAAAAGAACAAGAATTAGTTACCATTTAGCTACTTCCTGGCTGGGAATGCTGTAACAGCCTCTATGGGAAGTGTTTATAGGCAAGTAGCCATGCTCCAGTGTGTGATCATTTACTCATTTGGCCATATGATGTAGAGTAGGAGAATCACTCTTCCTTTATGATTTCACCACGTAGCTGTTAATTTCCTTCGTGGGAAGCAAGATTTGAGAATCTTTTACCAAGGCATTATTTACATATTAACACAGAAGCAGTCTTCTCGAGGGGAGATGATTATATAAACTGAGTGTGATCTGTGTGCCACTGCTCAGAGGACTTTTGGGTTTTTTTTTGATTAAAGAACCTAATCCTGGTAGTCTAAATTTTGCATATATCCCAAAGACTTGGAAATTATTTGTGTATGTGCCTTTTTATGAAAGGAACGGGTAAATAAGTATCACATTATGCTGTTCTAGGATATTTTTCATAGTGGCATTAATTAACTGCGAAACATCTGCTATAAATTTGAATACTGTCCCTTTGCTACATCACTGCCTTTAAGTTTTAAATCTTTGGAGAGTTTCCATTTGTAATTTTTTTTTTTTTTTTCAAAAGAAACAGATATGTTGTTTCTTTGAAATGGTGTCTGAGGGAATAAGTAACTGTACTACGGTTATATAAGGATTTTATTTTGTGAGCACAGAATATTGGTTGCCATTTGAACACATTCTTGGACTCTCTGGGAGAAATGCATATATACCCACACATTATTTATGACAGCTGGCCAAATAGAAATTGCAACTTCATGCTCTCCTGACATGCCACGTATTTACATAGCATTTGGAAGGAGAATCTTTCAGTACAGCATTTCTTTCACTCACTGGATATCTTCTGGTACTACAAGAACTGCCACAGCCTAAAGTAACGCACATTAAAATGATGCTGTTGTGCCTCTGCAAGTGACTGTCCGATTTGGCATGTAATTTCCAGAGTTTCCTAGCGACCAGATAGCCTCCAAATGTTCAGCTATTCCAGTAGGTGTCAAACAAATTGAATTTTGGTGGCTTCCAGCAAGGGAAATGCCATTTAAAAAAATATGAAGCTGCTCAACTTTTATTTCTATTTAAGCTCCATAAGAAGAAACTAGTTCTTTATAAGTGGCTAGACCTAATAATGTATGTTCGGTTGGGAAGCTTATCTATCAAGGCTATGTGGGAAAGGAATACCATCAGGGAGAATTTTCTTTACACATTTTCAGAAAAAGGTGACAGTTGGATTTACCCTGCTAGATAGATACTCAAATGCTGAAGCCCAATTCCCCAATCAATGGTTTCATCAGAAGGCCCCAAATGTCTTCCCACATTCCTGCTCTGATGTTTTTATCTCATACACTTTGCCTTTATCTCAAACCATCAAGACTTTCTCAGCTAAGGACAGCCTTTGTAGAATCATCAATGGATATACCCATCTGAAAAAGGACAAAGGAGAAGGAAAGGCACTCAGAAATGTTTTTTCTAACTTCATTAGTTTTGTTGACTGATGGAAGTGGAGGGGGAAAGAGTATCATACTGTCTTTATTCAGATATTTGTGTGCTTTTTTCATTTATGAAGATGTCTTATGTGAAGGAAAAATCTTCCTTGAGGACTCTCAGAACAGAGATATTAATCTTATTTTCTCATTATCCTTGTAAAAGATAATAATTTTCTTCATCCCTCAGGGTGGAGTCAGCAAAAATCAGACTACCAGCTTCCAGGTTTTCACTCTTTTGCATCATGTAATCTCATATTCAAGAATTCAGTAAAAATCCTTTCATCTCATTAAAAGCAACATCACAGGCACATCCAATCCCAATATCTCTCTCCTCCCTAGTTTAATAATTACCTTCAGATGTTCTGGGGCCGTTACAGGGACTATTAGAAAATGGAAAAACTTTGTTCAAGTGAAAGTTTGACATAGACTTTGAAAATGTCTCAGTTCTTCATTATTCCAAAGCAACAAGCTTTCTTCCACGTAGTTCACTTCTGATTCTGCAAATATGTGCAATGGTTAAGGGAGAAGAGTTTTAACTAAACAACATAAAGTATTCAGCATAAATTTATCTGCTTACAGAGATGTTTTTAAAAAAAAAATGTTTGTGAAAAAATGTTTGTGGTTCCTGCGCTTGTGTTCCTTCAGGAAGTAATTTTCCTGAGCACGGTGAGACTGAGTGGAAAAGCAATGCAACAGTTAGCTAGGTGAATGTTTATGTGTTGATGATGCAAGTAAACACACATTCAGAACAGGTGCAAATGTTCATGAAGGACTAAAGGAGCTTGTGATAACTGTAAACAGGTACATTAGAACTTAATCTCAGCTCTACAAAGTCAACAAAAGGGTCTTGTTTTCATGTAATGAGATACCACAGCCCTCCTGTACCTACCTGTTGCCCCATAACTAATTCAAACAAGTCTTGTAAGTTTTGATCGATGGCACAACCTTGAAATAAGCCTGTGACAGATGACTTGTAAAAGAACAGCCTGCAAGTCATTCTCTGAAATGTTCACTTTTTTGTGGCTGCTGATGACTTTGGTATTCAAAGTCTATAAAAATTATGGATGTTTTAATGTTATTTAAACACACTAGTCTTAATCTACTGTTATTGAAAAAAAGGAAAAAAGTACTCATTAGCAAGAGCTAAAACCTTTTTATAACCTTAGTATTTAATTTTATCCTCAACTATACCTTTCCAATATGTGTCATGTGCTGATACAAGCAAGAGCTGTGGGAACATTCCTCCTGGGACTAAAGTGCTCTAGACAAAATATTGGTCTTCTTTGTGGGTAATAAAGACAAAGGAACACAATGTCTAATCAAGCATTTACTTGCAGTTTCTAATAGTTTTCCAATTGAATTAAAAACTATTTCATGAGCTTTTTGGTTTTGGTGGGAGCTAAATATAAATAACCATGATAGTATGGTGTTAATAGCACTTCAGACCAACTCTTCTATCCCTCCAGTGCATTGGAAAGAGTTAAAAATGTTGCAGCACCGGAGATTAGTTCTCAAATAATTTAGAGAGAAACTGTAGTGCTGCTGTATTGAAATCACTCTATCCCGAGCACTGCAGGGACATTACTTATTGGAACATACAAACAGTTTTAGCTTATCTGCTTTAATTTTACAGTATAGAGACATGGGTTCAAGGGAAGGACATGTTTCCTTGCACAGCACACCTCTCTGATGTGTAGCAGGCAAGGGTTTGCTTGGTTGTTGTCTCTGAGCAGTGTCAGGGAAGTGACCTGCCCAGCGCAAGGATCAGGAGATGTTGGTTTTATGATACTGAGGCTGTGGTGCAACATGGGGACATTTGCAGAGCTCTGTTGACCAGGCCTTAATGGAATTGCAGCCATTAGCAGCAGGGAAGGAGGTGGCAAACAAAATGTAAACATCCTGCAGTGGCTCCAGCTTGTACAAAAATTCCTGTGGCTTCAGTAGGAATTTGAGGTGCAAGGTGATTGCAAGAGTAGGTTGGAAAAGGGGAGGAGGGGACAAATAGAAAATTTAGAACTATGGAAAGATCAAATATGCTTTATAATCCTATAATTATTGCTGAACTGGCTTTGACTATTGCTTCTTGTTAAGCAATCTCAAAATCAAGCAGAAATGTTCCATGGTCTTCATAATATCTTGAAATTGGTTTTGATTGGAACATAACTGTTGTGATATTGGGAAGAATATGCTTGGAAATGTATTTATAAAATTTGAAATACATATAAATAATATAGTAGTAATAAATTTATAAGCTTATTTCTTTGCATTGCTTGAAATCATATTGTACATTCATAATTTTTATTACATTTTCAACAATTATAATTTAGCAAGTAAATATGGGCATATAAGTTATAAACCTTTACATACAGATAAATCCAGTTGCCAGTGGATTGACAGATATTCAGAAGTAATCCTCAGGTCTAATGGACACAGCTATGTTTTCCCAGAAGACTAGCTCTGTTTCTTGGTAAATAGCATTTGAGAAATAAAGAATGAAAAGGGTTGTGGGTTTGTTTTTTTTTTTCTTTCACATGGACAAATACTATCTTGAAATAGAATTGTAACTTTAACATAAAGCACTGAGTCAACAATGAGAGCAGAATAAGGCTCTCCCTTGCCTGCTAACGCATTCTCCTCTTATAGAGACTTTCGTCTCGATCTTGAAATATAAGATGTATGAATAAAGGGTTCAAGTAATGTTAACTCATCTGCATTTCAGCAGATCATCACTGTTTAGATTTTATACTTTTTTAAAAAAAATAAAATAGAATATCTTGGAGATTATTGCACCAGTAGATTACAAGGAATTGGAAATTTTAAACCTCTTGAACCTGCAGATGGATAGGTAATTCATGAATTGGGAAACAAGGGAAACAATTTACCTCATAATGTACCTAATAATGCCAATTTTATACCTAGTGTGATTGTCCAGAACAGGGAATACATGAATGTTTTTATTACTTTTATGGCAGTAATGCAATAAACCCCATAATTCTCTGAGAAATACCTTAACATAATCAAAATTTATTAAGGAAAAAAAAAAAAAGAGTTTTAATATTGGAGGATAGAGTAAAAAAATGTAGGGTTGGTAAATCCAGATAATCATAATTAAGATTTTCCATTTGGAAAGGTCCCATTGTCTATTCTATCTTTCATTAGCAATATATTGGATAGAACTTAGGAAAACAACAAAATTACCTACTTATTGGCAGCAATTAGAATGCAGATATGGAAAGCGCCACCCGACTGGGCACAGCTGTGGTGCTGGGTGGCCTGAGAGGGAGGGGAGGTCTCTGGGACCCCAGCCTCATGAAGCCAGGCAGGAGGTGAGCGGCAGCGGGCAGGGCTCAGGTGGCTGTTTGCTGGAGGAAGGCGATTGCTGCTCCGGTCCTCCGGAACCGGGAGGTGATCTTGGAAATCACAGGGTGCTCCACCTCACCCTGGTGCCCGGGAGGTGCTGGGGTGAGCAGGGCTGCGGGCCCACGAAGGCGGGGGCAGCCACCGGCCGTGCCTGAGGAGAGGCGGGCTGCAGGCGCCTCAGAAAGGGCGGGAAGCGGCGGCTGCTGCTGCACCTTGGCCGCGCCTGAGGGAAGAGCGGGAAGGGGAAGGTGGCGAGAACCCACTTGTGCAGATGTCGTGTCAGTCTAATTTGCGCTCCGAGGAGAAATAGCTCATGAGGTATGTCTGATGTGACTTCTGATTATTTTTTTCTTTTCCCTAAATTGCTTCTAAAATGGGTCTGTTTAATTTAGCTGTAATTTTCAAGCAAAGACTTTCTCTGCAGGTAGCGAAGCTGGTGTATTAGTCACCTCAAAAGATTTTTTAAAAAGCCTTCAAAATTGTATAGGGTGGGGATTTTGTTTCTATGTTATTATTACTATAATAACGACACGCTTGAAAACAATCGGAGTGATTTTGAAGAAGGTCGTGGGGCTCTGTGGGAGGAGGGATGGCTACTGCCGGCGGCCGTGCAGGGGAAGGGAAGCTGGTGTGTGTGGGAGGCAATCTGCCGCGAGCAGCAGGGCCGTGTTTTGGGGGATGTGGGGTGGGCTGGCCCTGGGTGGGTGCCAGGCACCCACCACAGCTGCCCCGCTTCTCACAGCAGCTGCTCCTGCAGCCCCCCTGCTGCCAAACCCTTGCCACGCAAGCCCAGTACAGAACAGGACATTTTTGCTCAGGGGCCATTTTGTGAGACTTTTCCATAAGTGCAATGATAGGAGACTGCCCAAGAGGTGAGAACAAACCTTTGCCCCTGGGATAGCAAATATATAGTTTGCTACCTAATGTTAAACATCCTTAATTGTTTAACAGCTGTTTTTCTTTAACATTTTAAAATGTTTAGGGGAAACAAAAAACTGTAGGATTTGGGGTATTTCTGGCCCTCTGTGAGCAGAAGCCGTGAGGCTGCAGATAGCACGTCAACAAACTGAGCTAATAACTTCTGTGAAGAAGGAAAACATTTTGCAAGGGCAGACAAATTTATGGCTCCTAAGTAGTCTCATTGCATCTCCTTTCACATTTCTTGGGGTAAAAAGCAATACATGGATACTTACATTTAATTGGATATATAACAGTGCAGGAAGCATATGACTTTTCTATATAGGTTCAAACTCGTGTATTATATCCCACAGGGTTTGTTTGCTTGTTTGTTTTCTGCCCTTGGTATGGTGGCTGATCTATCTGGCTTTGTTTTAAGTGAATGGCTGAGCTAGATGTCCTCTAGGGGCCTCTTCTCACCTAAATTATTCTGTGACTTTTCACTGTATTTTGTGGTCACTCAGGTTTCAAAACCTGCAGGAGGAGACCTGCCTTATTGAATTCCTAGCTGGGTTGTGATGGGTTGGTACAATGTGAAACAACTTTCTCTGGAGTGAGGAAGGAACAAACAAGTTGTAAAAGTGTACTGGGTTGTTGTCAAGCTCAAAAAGTGACATTGCTGTGGGCAGTGTGTGTCCCAGTAGAAGAGACTGAGATAGCTATGAAAGTGTTGGGAAAATTATCTAAATCAAAATATCTGACTAAAAGGCAATGTACAAACACATCACAGTTAATCAAAGTGTAGCTCTTTGTTTAAACAAACTGATTTACATTACAACTGATGTTGCAAAGATAAATATACTTGTGTTTATGAAGTACTGAGGTCCCACATGTGTCAAATAATGAGACGGGTAGGAAAAATGACCACAGGAAAAGAAAGGTGTTGGTAATTATGTTGGAAGAATAATAATATGTATATTCCTATTACATCTACAGGAACAAAATTGTTTTTACAAGCCCCCAGCAACTACATGGTCCTAACCAACTCTGAATTTTTTAACTCCCCTAATCTAGTATGCTTTTACATTATTTTAATATTTCTTTTGCCTTTCATGAAACTCTCTGCTCTGGAGTGTCTGTTCCAAAATAGTGAATCCCAAATCCTCATTCCTCTATTTTTCACCTGAGAGAAAAATCTCCTCAGGAAATATATAATCTATTCCTCACAGAGTGAAAGGGTGGCAGAAGTTATTTTCCTGATGGACAGCTACATTTTACTGACCATCAGTAAAAATGAATTTTGCAAGCTATTTTAGCTGTTACTGCATATTTTATAAAGTTATAATTTTTATTGTTATTATTGATTTAATTTTATACAAGGTGCGTATGTTCGTGAGCCCTGCTTTGGTTTTCTCCACTTTCTTACAATTTGTCTGGTTTAATGTTAATAGCATAGCTATTAAGTCGGTCCCCTGGCAAAGTGTTGTTGATGATTGTTTGCCCTTAAAAAATTGTTAATATGTTCCACTTAGAATACGTATGGCCCATTTTAAGTCTCCTGTTGCAAGGTCACACTCATCTCTGATTTTTGTCTGCAATTTGGAGGTACAGTTAATGGGGAAGGAAATTTTACCTCATCAGTGAAAGATGCAAAGCACACAATTTAGAAATCTATCTCCAAATGTCGGGGAGTTACACATGTAAATTCAGCCTTCGTGCTCCTAAGTGGTTATGCCCATTAAATTGCAGATGTCAGTATAAAATTATTAAAAATGTGGCTCAAAGTATCAGTGAAATCATTGGTGTTTCATCCTGATGCTTCAAAAGTCCTAAATCCCATGATGTCAACTTAGAATGTGTTTTTATATATATTTAGAAATACAGACAAAAGAAAAATTATTTAAATATAGAAGAAAAGAAAATAATTTTTTAAATGTAGATAGAGAGGGAGGCAATTTCCCATATTTCTAGTCTTTTCTATCTGCCAAGATTTGTAGTAAAAGAACCTGTAGAGTCTCCTGGGGTGCCGTGAAACATGTTAAATTTTGTTGACATATCTTTTACATATTCCCAGATCAGTGGCAGCTAGATTTTTATAACTTAGCATAGAAAAAGAGAGATAATGGTTTCCAAACCTAACAGTTTCATTAAGAAACACCTTGTGCCCCCTATTCGTAAAAATATGTGCGGTGGTTCATTGTGGCAGGAATAAAACTGCAAATGTCTAGAAAATAAATATTTTTTTTTTCCTTCAGTGCCTTTATGTGTCACTAAGAACAGAAATACTATTTATCTAAGACTAACAGGTATCGCAGACTTCTTTTTGATATTTTTTTTTTAGGTAATTTAAGCAGTAGTCGTTGCTAGCTTATAGAACAATGCGTGTCAAATAAGATTTTGTAATATACTTTTCAAAAAGGAGTAAGGATTTTTTATTCTTTTTGATAAGGAAATTGTGTGTTTCAAAAGAAACATTGCATTGTGACACACAAAGTATCTGAACAATGTTTCAACACTATTTCCTGATGCAGGCACGGCATCTGATTGAAAAGAAAAAAAAAAAAGAAGACAGGCTGTTAAATGAAGGGTGCACAAAGCTAAGTCCACACCCTACTGCTATTTCTGTGCTTTAGCAAGCAAATCCATGTTAGTGCAGTAATCCAGCCTGTCTTACTTTTTGTTTTCTTCTTTCAAATATGTGGTGGCCCTTGGTTATCCCCAGATGTCATTTATGTTCACTAACATTCATAAAAAGTTGAAGGAGGCTGTAGTTCCACAGGGTGAGGTCTATGATGATTGCTGTGGATAAGACCACCACTAAAAGAAAGTGTCAGAAAAATGGGATTCCAGGAACTCTGGAGAGATGACAGGACTGACACAGCATGGGTTTTCTCCCTCAAATTGTAATTAATAATGTAAATTAATGTAAGTGAATGTAATTTACTAAAAAAATTGCAGTTTTTATTTGTAGAATCATTACAGTCTGCAGCCCAGCCATAGAGAAAAGCAATCTTTTCCCTGAGGATCTTAGATGTTGTTTTTAGTTTAAATGAAATGCTCACGATCGTATGGATGATTGAAAGTTGGTCGCCGCCAGCAAAGGTTTATTTATTAGAGATCCAGCCTATCCTAATTTGTATATCTTCATGTGTGATAAAGGGAAGTCTTAAACCACTCTGTCGTTACTGCTTTTCCTCTGGTATAGGAGATAATTCTGACAATAACTGTCTTGTGCTCAAGGGCATTATGAAATTTATTCTCCTAAGACGTATTTCTGATTTCACATCTGTGAAATTAGATTAGATATATCTCTCTGGAAACTGGAGTAGTTATGCCTTCCCAAAACCATCTTCATGAATTAGGAATTGATTCTGTAAGGTATCTGATGCACAAAAAAAAATTTGCTAATTATTACTGTATTAATGTACATACAGACATAATTTTTTTGTTTTTCCTAATTGAAAAAATCTGGTGAAGTTTTAATGCAGAAGTTGGGTGTTGGTACATCTGAATTTTAATAGTTGGATAATGTCGTCCTCTACTAAGAAAGTAAGCAAGCCTAGTATTTTACATGTAAATAAATCACACAAGGTGTAAGTCCCTTCGTTATGTCAGACCATTTCAGTTTGCACACCCAAAATGCATGGATAAGTAATGTACAGCCTAGAATACTAAGTAAGAATGGAAGAAACCCAATACCTCTGTTCCTATTAAAGGCTAATATCCCTTTTTCCTTTGCTTTCATGTGATTGTTTTTTCAGTGGTAAGCCACAGTAATGATACTTAAATCCTTTGTTACAATAATAAAAAATAGTAATAATAATAAAAATAAAATTAAAAAATCAGACCTGTGGATGGAAGCATCATAGAAGTAAGCTGTTATTGTACTGGTGGTAGTATTATAGTTCAGTTAAGAGTAGAACTCATTTTCAGTAGATGAGGAATGAACCTAACAGTCAACTTCATTTCAGGTTTTGAGAGCATCAGTAGTCAGAAAAGCCATACTTTCAGGTACTGTTCAGGTTCACCGTGTTGCTTGTTGGCCAGAAATGTAGAAATCTTTGATTATTGTGCTATTATTAACTGAAGTTTAAGGACTAGAAAGGTCCAGTGGAAGAACAGGTATATAATTATCTTGCTGGAAGACTGTTTTAATTAAATTCTCCCAACTGAGACCTGTCCCCGTTTTTAAGTGAAGCATACACTATAATCAGTACGTTAACATTCAGTTTGCTTCCCTGCAGATGACCACGAAAGTGAGTGCATCTCAGTTAAGCTGTGCTTCACATGGGACAATTCTTCCTGAAACCAGTAAAGCCATCAATTTTCGACTCTCTCAGACCTGTTTAGGTGTCAGCTGATACAGCAAATGGGAAGAAAAGATACTGTGCATTGTAGATGTTTGTCCATACCCACTTGGGTGCATACATAAAATTACATTTTTAGGCTCTTTAACAGCTTATCTGGCAGAGTGCTACATTACCAAAATACCAGAGTTTACACACAGATAGCAGCTTCAGTGAATCCTACTTAACAGTGCTTTATCTTTTTACTGATTTGACAAAACCCCATAGAGAAAGAGAAAGAGACTCGAGTCACTCTGAAACTTTGCAAACCTGAGGTCTGTGTGAGCAGCAAAACATTTATACTGAGGAATCAAGAACTGATACTCACGCTCTATACAGCAAGGCGTGACAGCCATACCTGGGCTGCTAGCTTTACTCTCATCTGTTTTCACATATGACCAAAATTTTTGAGGTGGAAAGGAAAATCAAGATAAGATAGTAGAGACTGAAACACATGCACCTCCACAAGTGTGCATTTTCGCATTGATTGGTTTTGCACATTTACAGTCCCCTAGAAACATCTAAAAGTCATAGTACCTAGAAGTAATAGGGGATCAATTAAATAAGTATGGAAATAATTCTGTGTATTTCTTGATGATATTGCTATCAGGTGGTTTTTTAGCTTCTGGGTATTAGGTGAATAATCCAGGATAGCTCCAAATAGAGCATTTTTTCAGAACTCAGCCTGAAGATATGTCAAACCATTGTGAATACCATTCTGAGAGAAAAAGTTGTGAATTTCCAGTCACTTATGACTTGGAAAACGGCATTCTTCCCAACACTATTACAAGACATTACATATAAAAAATTGTTAAAAGAGACAAAAAGCACTCTCAAGAATGAGAAACAGCCCACTACTATGATCTCTTTTATATGCTACAGCCTAATTCTTCATGGATGAAAAGTTAGATTCCTAATACTTCAGGTGATGAGTTAAAAATTAGTCCAAGCACTTCAGACTGATGTTTACAAAGCAGATCTCTGATAGTCTGTTTTACAGATGTTCCTGAGCATAACTTTGTATATTCCCACTAAAGGTAAAGATAAGGGTTTTGGAGAAGCAACATATTAATTGTGCACATATTAATCAATTATTCTGCTACACAGTCCTTGTGTGACTAAGCAAATCATTTCATCTTTGTGGTTCATTGTCCAATTTGCAAACTGGAAATAGCGAGAATTACTTAAAATCCTTAACTTGCAAGGATCTAAAATAAGAAAGGAAGCTCCACAGTCTTCCCATGTACTCAACAGAGAGAAGGTGTTTTTACAAATAATTCACTCTGAATCACTCTCTGTATACTGAATTTTCAGACTAAATGATGGTTCAAGTATTTCAATGATTTAGGCTCTGGAAATAACTAGATACTACATAGAAGCACATTTTAGTGTTAATTATGATCCACCTTTCAGTGGATCAGTTCAGTGGAACAGATATCAAATTGTTGGTAATTTTGGAGAACTAGCTAGAAGACGTGTTGGTGGACATGCCATTTTGTAAATGTAGCAAAGAATTGTTGAGAACCCAGGAAAGAAGGGAAAATTTCCTGTTGGGAACCCAGGAAAGAAATGGAAAATTGAGTTCATGCTTACTGTTCCTTAACTACCAGGAAATGGCCTTAGTTCCAAATGAATGATGTGAAATAAACTCCTCTAACACTGTCTACTCTGAACATCCACTGGTATTGTAGGTGCATATTTGCCTCAAATTACACTCATCAGAGAGAAGTGGATAGATTTTACCATTTACCAATGGTTAACTTGGTAGTTTTAAAGTCGTATTTTTCAAATCTTGTCACAAATTCCAAAAATAATCATTCTGCAAATCCACCCATTAATTACTTAGTTGTACGTAAGGATATGCAGTATTCAGCCTGCTTCCAGCCTCCAGTGCCAGTCTAACCGCCCCCCCGGCCATGGTAGTCACGATCCAGGGTACTAGCTTGTGCAGCCGTGCGGTGTTTGTGCTAAGGGAGTTCTAGATACACTTTGCCTAATTGAGATCAGAGCCTGTATTTACCTAAAGGAAAAGCTTGTAATGCAATGGCTATTAAAGTGCAGTTCTTGTTCAACCATCAATCTTTATCCATTTTGAAGGACACCTTATGGATATAAATTATGAGGTCTGTCAAGGGAAGGTTCATAGATAAATGGGTTCAGTCACCGGAATGTTACTTCCTACAGGACTGACTGCTGAATAACAGTAAATTGTGAGGACTAAGGAAGTTTATAAAAGCCAGATCAACTCAATTGCCTCACTTCTGAATCGACATCAGCATATGCAAAAGCCAAGGTTAGGGTGTCACATGGCAGGTTCAACAATGTCGTTTTGACAATTACAATATACTTCCAGATTGACAATGTGATAAAACATAGCACTGGTATAAAACTGATAGGCTTTTTAGAACTTCAGATTTTTTTTTGCGGGTGTTATGTAGCTGCAACAAACATAACACATTGAGAAACCCCCGCCCTTCAGATTAAATAAGCATCTTTTCTACTGTGGTATCATCCAATGTCTGTGTGGTGAGACCTGCCCCAGCTTTGACAGCTCCATCATTTGTGTGATTATCTTAAATTCTCATGTTGTAAAGAGTGTACTAGAACAATTCCATATTTTTATTTTCTTAAATGCTTGATAAATCTTGCTTTTAAATGCACAATACAGGAAATAAGCAACATCTCAGTATTTTTTACATAGTTGTCACCTCTACTAATGACCATTAAGTTTAATTCTTCCCAGCCCCATTTTGAAAGTTTGGAAACATACTTGTATTGTCTTTTTAAAGTGAGCAAGGTGCTTATATGTGTATCTGTTGTTATATGGGTAATAGTTACGAATAGTGTAAGAAACAAGACCCTCATTGCATGACTCTTTTCCCTTACTCACAGAAAGAGCTTGCTATAGTTTTCTTGGATGCTATTCAGCATGTATCTCAAAGTTGGGCTTTTTTTCAGGTTTATTTGGGTTTTGTGTTTTGTTTTGTTTTTTTTTTCAGAAGCAGCTGATATGTACTATTATTTGTTAAGAATAATGACATGTGTGACTGTTTTCTGAATTTCTAGAATCTGTTATTCAGAAAGATTGAGGTGCATCTTAAGTCTCGCAAGGATGAAATACCATCATATCAATAATTATCTCAGCATCTCACTTTAAGGGTCATAGATCTGATTTTCCCTAAATATGGCCAGACTAAATTAACCTGAATTGTATTACCAAGGACAAAAAATGAAATCTTGAGAGAATCAATTCCATCATTACGTGCATATCTAAGAATTTTGCTGACACAAAATTGGTTTCTTTTTTTACTTCAGAAGCTTGGGCAAATCATCACCTACTAGACACATACGGTTTACAGATGGAGGCTGGAGGAAGACAAATTGAATAGGAGGAGAACAGAGCTAATTTAAAGGACATTTCTATTTGATAGAGATAGTTCAAGTCAGATTTCATGTATGATTCAAGTACAAGTTTGGCTCAATCTAATACAGAAATAGCACTTTATATATTTATTTTGCTACCATTTCTAAAAGGAAGGAATGCAATCCATCTATAAAGACTTAGCTTTCTGTTTTTGCTGACACTCAGTGTAGCTGAGTACTCTGAAATGAGTATCTTGGTTCTACTTTGGCTTTAGAAATGTCTGTCATCATTTTCTTCATAATAGAAATTTGGTGCCTTATGTAAGGGTGATTACTATTCCTGTTCTTTTGCTTTTCCATCATTTCTGCTACTTCTGTTTGTGGTTTTTACATCAGACAGGCAGAACAGAATAGGATAGACTATTTCAGTTGGAAGGGACTGACATTGATCATCTAGTCCAGCTGTCTGACCAGTTCAAGTCTGGCCAAGTTAAAGCATGTTGTTAAGGGCATTGTTCAAATGCCTCTTAAAGACTGACAGCCTTGTGGCACCTACCACCTCTCTAGGAAACCTGTTCCAGTGTTTGACCACCTTATTCTGAAAGTGCAATATGAATTTGCTGATTTGCATACATCTGGATTTCACCCATAATCCCTGCCCAAAAGTGCAAAGCAAGGGTTTGTCCTCTAAAACTTGATGCATACAGGAAACTCTAACACATAGACAATGTTCTGACCAAAGGTATCAGATGTGTAGGGAAAGGAAATCAGAATACATCCAAAAATATTTTACATGACCGTTGTTTGCATATTTCTATGGTTGATCTTTGATCCATTGATGTGGTTTGGGGCCAAAACCAGTGCAGCCTAAACCCCATTAGTGGAAAACTGTAGAATTTCTGGGGAAAAAAAAAAATGATAAATTGATTTTGTATAATGACCCAAATCAGAAATCCAACCAAAACTCTTTCTATTTTTTTCTTACCCACAGAAATTGAATATTTTTGCAATTCAGTAGCTTCATACTGAAAACAATATCGATAAAGTATTTTCAGTCAGATTTGTCATTTTCCTTTAAAATCTGAACCAGTGATTAGCTGTAAAAAAAGTGCATAAGAACATGCTTATGAGCACTCAGACAGATAGAAGACAGGTAGAGATGCATCTTCACATCAAATTATTTTTAAAAAGTGCATCAGAATGAGGTCAATGAGCAGGTGCTGCTATTAGTTTTCCCATACCTTTCACAATCAGCTTTTCTAGTTTCTTATTCATTGTGGTCAGGAGTATGGAATTATGTCTCAACCTTTTTTTTTTTTTTTTTTTTTTCAGGAACTACTGCTTCATCTGTAGTAGTTTATAATAACCATTATGTTATTTTCTAAAGGGATACTTTCTTTTGCAAATACAAATTGTTTCTTGTTAAAATCTTCCTTACAAGATTCATAGATTTCTCTCACTTTCTTTGCTCTCTCCTACCCTAAATGAGACATTTTGTCCCTGAACTGTGTCCTAGTTCCATAAAAACAGGAAAATAAAAATGTTCATGGTGAGCCCACAACATAATACATGCTTTCAAAATTACATTGAATCGCCCACCTCAAATGACTCAACCAGTGGGTAGCAACAGAGTCATTTCAAGTGGCTGTTTTCCAAATCAGTGATTACTTACCACATTTCACTGTGGGCTGACTTTCTTCTCATAAAAGGTATACTTCAGAGCCCAGAGACAAAAAGGTAACATCAGTCTCAGTCTTGAATCAGAAGTGCTATTGCATTCATGTCGTTAAACCTTGAATGGCAGTACAGATATAACAAACTTCACTCTCTCCCTGGAATAAACGCTTGTCTGACAGGTGAAAGACCTGGAAATGAAAATAAACATCCTTGTACATGGATATATATATATTGATAATCAGCTTAAAACAATGTGAAAATGGTACAGTAAGTCAGAAACTCATTGAAACTACTTCAATTGTGTATTTTTGTTGTTAATAGATATTCATATAGCCAAATATGCATTGTATTTTTTATCATTTACATTAGCTAGCAGAAATTGTCCTTTAGGAAGAGAGTGAGAAATCTGGTAATAGAGTTTGTCTGCAAAGGGCTTGTATTAGTACATGACAGGCTTTTGTAAGTGTTTCCCAGGCCTCTAAATGTATAAAAACACAGAGTTCTGTTTAATATACCCATCTTTCAGGAGAACTAGTCCATTTTAAGGTGGACATACTATATCAATATAGTATGGAATAATCTCCCCAGAGCTGTAGAAGCTGCGTTACTTTGTAGCCACTAACCATTAGCCATGGAAGTAAGTACACTGCTGTATGACTAATGATTGGTTCCTAATTGTTTATTACAGAGGATGCACTTATGTAGGAATTACTTCAAATTCAGCATCTTGTCATATGGGCTCCCAGGGTGCTGCTCAAAGACTTTAGTAATTCTTACATCACAATATCTATTTGACAAAATATTTTTGGTGATGAATAGTAGCCCAGCAGGGGAGAGAGCTGCTTGCTGTATTTTCACCAGGGATGAATTTTAGGCAGGCCACAATTTGGCTGTAAAATTACAGCTGCATATACCTACAGGTGCGATTATTATCTCTCGGACGGGTGCATTATATAAATACATAATAAAGTTGTGTGCACATGTACAGGAGTAAAAGTGTTAATTCCAGGCTGACCTTTAAAAAAAAAATGCCTTCAACTTTCACTCCAATATTTAGCTCACCTCTACTAGAGCCAAGTTCCACAAAAAATTGGATGAACTTTGATTTAAGGGCATTATTGCATTTGTGGGAGTCAAGTTTTTTTGAGGAAACTTTTAAGCCTGTGATTCCACAGGTCCCTAAATTACCTCAAAAAGAGGATTCTTAGTGTACTTTCCAGCCTGGTAACCAGAAGGCTGTTTTTGTAGAGTTGCAAGGCATTAACAGACACCTTTTTCAGCCTCAGGAGAGAGGAGAGGAGCAGATTCATAAATTTGGGGTTAGGTATATCTCAGTGTGATACTGAAAGCATGAAAAATCTAAGATATTGTAAAGTGTTATTCTAAACTAATCAGCTTAAGGTCTGATATTAATATTTGTGTATGTGTGTGATTGAAATATTTGTCCTTTTGTGGATTTCATAAGCCACAGGGAATGACTTTCCATATATAATCTTTTCTTTTAACAGAACATTGAAATCCTTGAGTTGCTAGCACCTGCTCTTAGGATGAGTGTAATGACTCTGTAATGTATCTTTCTCTGAATAACTTAAATATGATCTCATTTTTCACTTATTTTCTAATGTTGTTTTGACAGTTCACTATTAAGGCTGCCTGACACACCTGATGATAAGATGATGACTCATTTGCTAATTATTTTGCCAAATATTAATAATTTGTACTGGAATTTTATATTCCAGATGTCTATTTGAAGACTTCTTATGTTGTGTTTTTTTTAGTTCAGTTGAAACAATCTACTAATTTCTGGCAATGAGGGAGAAAAGTTCTTCACTTTTGATTTTATGAAAATACAGTGATCATTTGTTTGTGAAATTTAAAATCTTTAATGGGTTGGAGCAATTTACATTTTCCAGGAGGTGTGAAAACTCTTCTGCCAGTTGTTCTTAGACATATATTCCATTTTTCTTAAAAACTCTGAGATTTTATCAGGCCAAGGCTCCTGGCTTATGGAACCAGCAAGTTTAGGAAAATGGGAAGGTAGCCCAAAGCAACCCATGGGTGCAGGACCCTGGAATGGGATTATGTTAGGTACAGCATTTCCACACAGAGGAGGTTTTGCTGAGACACAGCCTGCGCCATGAGCTAGACTTTTGCCTTGTTTGGGTAACATCGGTCTTCCTTCTTTGAAGCATATTAATTGTGCTAATTTTTGCTTAATGCATATTTACAGTATGGCTAGAGACTTACCTAATGCCCACAGATGTCAGTGGAAATGCTTAGATCAAGCAGGCCATACACAGCGAGTGTTTATCACACTTATGTTTTAAAATGTATTAATATTATATCGATGATGCAATATGCGTTATTGCAAATATGACTTTTAGCTGACTTTCTGCAAACAGTAAAAATCCCACAACATTAGAGAAGCCATAAATTTATTTTAGTTTGAAGACAATGTATGAATTCAGTAATGTTAATTAAAGAATAAGTATTAGCAGATTTTAACATTCTTAACATGCTTTGAGGATTGATTAATAAGGGTAATACTTAGCTGGCACAATGAAATCATTTTCAACATCATTACCCTGTCCCTTGAACAAGTCAAGCTTGAACCCTCGGGATTTGGCAACACTTTGTAAAACAAACATTACCAAACACATCTGACTTTGTGAAGGACAAAACTTTTATAATAATCAAAGCATTTGAATGTACTGAGTTGGGAAGTGATGCAAACAAAAAAGGAGTGACAAAAGGAGATGAGGATTAGAAGAACTGTTTGAAAGAGTTAATGAAATGTTCTTCAGCCTAGGAAAATTACATAGAAACTAAAGTCAAGCCTAGATATATGATGGGAAGATGGACATAGCAGTACTGGAGTCATAGCAGACAGTAAATCAGATACTAGGTAAAGTCACTATAGCTATTGATGAATTTACTTAGATACTCATCAGATATTTACATGGATTAAGCAATAAGAAAATAAGTATTAATGTATACCATATAAACAATAACACTTGTAGTATATACAAGATAACATATAAAAATAGTCATTCAGAGGGAGCTGCAAGACAACTAAGAGACAATCTATGTGGTTTGACAGCATAAAATCGTTACCTGTACACACCAGAGACACCTTATTAGATGCACTGCTAGAACAAAGTAAGAGCAGAAATTTCTTATCTCCACAAAGACATCAAAACCAAGCAAGTTTATGTTTTCTGTAAAATAAGCTTGGTAAACTTTCATATGGTATCTTTATACAAGAATATTCTCTGAGATCTGACTGCTAGGATGATATAGCCTTGAAGCATCTTCAAATTCTCTGGGGTGAAACCTGAGATGGAGCCGAGCTTCTTCATGGCTTTTCAGGACTGAGGTGCTTCTGCATGCACTCAGGTGCAGAATGATGAGTATATAGGTATCTTTAGTACTGAAAACTGAAGATGCAGGTGTGGTTCCCTTCACAGCCAGCCCAGCAGGGCTTACAGTTTTGGACTTGACTCCCAAATATTTAGTTTGATTTTGTGTTGTGTGGTTTTGGTTTTTTGTTTGTTTGGTATTTTTGGATGGGTTTTGTTGTTGTGGTTTTTGGTTTTTTTTTTTAAACTGAATCCCAATATGTAATGGTTGTAACATCTAACGCAATTTCAATAGTGTCTGTCTATGTGTTTGTTGAAGCATTACTTATAAAACACAGTCCTTCCTATGTCTTGATTTCATTTGGTAGATGTTCTTACAATTACAGTATCCTCAAAGCAGCAAAAGCACAGAGCTGCTTGGGCTCATGCAGATCAGAGGCATAGGGACTGTCTGTGGGAAGGACATAACATTGAGATTATTATAAATAGGCCTTTAATATCTCTTGTGATGTTACTGTTTTGCCTGGTTACGGTGCAGGAAGACAAGGACCAGCCAGGCCACTATTGAAGGAAGGGTTGTTTTTATTTCAAGTGCAGGTGGTTAGTCTTGACAGACGGGATTATGAGCTCCAGCTGAAAATGAATCAAGTGACTGCCTGAGATATACCTAATTGCTATAAAGGCTGGAAGAGCCCTGTCCAAGAAACTGAATTGCAGAAATTAGTTTGGATCTTGTAGTATAGCTACTTGGGAAGAACTGCTATGAGTAGGAAAGAAGTCTGATATAGAAAGGGTGTCTTTTGACAGATATATATGGAAAATATATAGATCTATTCCATTTGGGGGCTTAGGCCTAAGAAAAGGGAAATGAGGTCTTGAAAAAATTCTGGTCCTCTATTTTTCTCTTTTCATTTTCCTCTTTTTCCCTTTTTAATGTTTCCTAAGCTAAGATCAGCTTTCTAAGGTCAGGTTTCACTAGCTTATAGGGCAGATTTTTTTTTTTTTGTTAAAGGCTTTGAAGTGAATCTTTTCAGGCTGGATAGGCTCCATCTTGTATCTGCTGAATACGCTGCATTCATCTGCTTTATTCTTGCTTATATGGGTTTTCTGCAGAGGGTAATCCAACAGATTAAATAAAAACAACAAAAAAAGTCAGTGTTTTACCATTGGTAAAAAGAGGGAATTTGCAAAATAAGTTGGCAGGTGGGTAGAGGATGCCAGAAAAAGGATTCCCAAACTGACATAATAAATAGAGGTTTACATAAATATTATTCAAAAAAAAGGAAAATAAAATTATTCAAATAGAAATCTAGTTTGGATTTCTTACATGAAAGTTATGTTAAAGAAATAACTTGCATTCTTTCCTATTTTCCCAAACGTTCCTGTCTTTCATGTTTAAATAGTTTGTAAAACAACTTACAAGCAAGTTGTTGCCCATAATGAGGCCTTCCTTGAAACTGTGGGAGAGGGAGCTTCAGAGAATGCAGAGACCTAATAACCTCCTTTTTGCAGCTGCATTATCCATACAGTGTATCTTATCTCAGAAAATGTCAGAAGGTTTAGTTTTTCAGTGTGGCTGTCTAGCACTTTGAGAACTCGATTCTGGAAAATAGCGATGGCTATGTTCACAATCAGCTGTCAGGCTGCATGAGTGAAAAATCAGTTCTCCTGAATGTGGTGTTGTCCCAAATAGTACAATAATGAAACATTACAAAGGATTTTTTCTTTTTTTTATTTGTAGGAAAAGTTCTGCTATCTTAAATCTTACGTAGTATGCTACCCATCAACTGCTATATAAAATAATAATTAAAAATACTTTTGTTGTCCTTTAACATTTCTGTGATTAAGCTGTCTGCTGTTGGGTACTTATAAGCCTTGCAAGTCCTGCCTGCTGTCTCTGTGTACCTGCATAAGCATTGTTGTATCTACATAGTGCCTTACTTAAGCCTATCCTGCCACCTTAGCTGTGTTAAAGCTGACTCGTCCGTGTATCATAACATTCTCTTGGTTTAGATAATCACATTAGGCCTATTACACATCCTGTCATAGACACTGCATCTGGGACTTGGCGAAGTTATCCTAAAAAAGAGCCATCCGTGACAATTAAAAAGGGTGGCACAGCTATGACAAAAGAGAGTAAAATAAAATGGTCCTTGAGGTGTCACCCAGCAGTCAGCTAACTCTACAGTCTCAAGAGCAGGAATGCTGAAAAACAGCCTGGCGTCTTTCCGATGCTATTTTGATGACACTGATTTATAGATCTGTTATTTTGTTTAGACGATGAGAAAGAATAGCAAAGTAAACATGATGGAGAGGGCATTGGTTTAAGGGTAAGGTCAATTACTCAAGGGAATAAATGTGCGTAATTGTACACCTGATAAGCAACAGCATAAATAGATTGTTGATTTATATCATGAGTCTTAAACTGCAACCCTTTTATCCAAACTATTATAATAATAGGAGGTTGATTATTTGTATTTGTTCCAATACTTGTGATGATCATCTTTGCAAAGATACAGGAGAAAAATAGACTAGTGTTCTCTTTGGCAGATACCCTTTCTCATTAGATGGTAACTTGCATTGTGGATAAACCTTTTATAGGTTAGGGCACACAAACACTTTAATTATGCTCGGGAAAATTTTAATTCCCAGATGCCTAGATCACAGAATCTTCTGGCATCTGAATTCACTGAATAAAATGCATCTATCTGTCATGCTAGTTCAATGACTTTTCATTAGCAATGATGTTTTGCCACTCTTCTCTATTCTTAGCAAAACTACAGTAATTAAGAGGCAATTTTAAAAATTTTGTGTTGGAACTCGTCTTGATTCAGAGTTTGCTGAGCTTGGGAAACCAATGTCTGTCAGGCAAATTTAAGGGCACGGTACCCATGTTCCGGGCCAAAATTGTCGCTACTAAATGATACCAGCATCCCCAAGCAGCTCAAGTCCAACCCTGGAAAGAGCTGCTTTGACAGGCAGGGTTATCTTCTTGCTCCGTGTTTCACTTGTTGTGGGGTGTTTTGGTGGGTGAGGGCTTGGCAAGGGTGTGTTGGCAGCAAATAGAGACTGCCTGGAACTAAAGCAGTTTTTAGAACTCAGTGCAATCAGACATTTTTCATCTTCCAGAGAAGATGCATATTTATTTCATCCACCCAGACTTTTTCATGTCTCTTTGCTGCCTCAAAGTCTAAATCAGGGTCCAAATCTGAAAATTCTCATGCATTTGAATAACCTTACAGATATGCTACACAAAAACTTTAAAAGGTAACTTAAGGTTGGTTTCAGATACTTATACTTTATTTTTAGCTAAACCCTGTCTAAATTAATTTTGTAATTTTGTTTCATTGTAAGTCTCTATTATTCTTCATGCATAAATACAAGCATACATTTCACTGTTCTCTAATTTTCCTGTTATGCCACTGGCCAGTCTGCCTGAATTTTGTGTACTGTTTCCCACACATTCCTCTCTTCTGATTTTGGTTAAAGTGAGCTGTAATTCTGAATTGTGTACATAGAATTCACAGCCTGGGTTTTTCTCTGCTTCTCCAGATCTAAGGAACTTTACAACAGCTATTAGCTAGGCCCATAACACAATAACAGAACCTAATTAAGCTTCATAATAATGTTCACCTTTATCAAGAGACTGCTGTGACCTCAATGAGCTTACTC
>JAVJGJ010000061.1:3131574-3144884 GCA_035590215.1 Microhierax caerulescens
AACAAATTACACACACAATGTGTAACAGGGTACCCTTCCATCACACAGGTGCTCTTTATCCATCATTTGGCCTGATTTTTTTAGGGGCACTGCTGAGCCTAGTCTATGGCAAGGGAATCACAATAATATGTTTATCAGTGGCTAATGCTCTCCTATGTAGCTAACCTGAGAAATCAAGAATTTAAAAAGGCAAGCCTGGTGTACCCCAACCACAGAGCCTTTGTGTAAAGATGGAAATGTCTAAAAGGTCAGCTGGAGAGTCAAGTGGTCCAAGAAATCTTGTGGACAAGCAAGCTTTGTGAATAACAGCTACTCTCTGCAGACATCACTTGGGTGCTGCTTGCATATATCTATTTAGACAAATTAATAATAACCTGATACTGGGAAGTACTGAGAGCTCTCAAACGATACTTGTGTTTGGATATGGTGCATTTCATAGGATCAGACCCAAGAGCAGGAAATTATCTTCAGAGCTCTTTCATTTTAAAGTAGATCTGTATTTCTTTAATCTTTAAGGCTCTACCAGGAACTGTACTGTATATTCTCTTCAGATTCAAAAATCTGGTTTCTATTAGTGAGTATATGAACTTTATTAAACAGAATATCTTGGTGGGAAGGGAAATGTAGTTTATACAGTAAACATATGCCTGTGAGACTGTGAAGAAGTGAATTGTTAAAGTGGCTCCAACATGTAAAGGATGCATAAAAATCTCACAAAAGCCAGAGATACAAAGTTAATGCTGACAGTGTATAGTGCAGTAAGATAATAGTACCTTTATTGTAGACATCTGCAGCTGAAGGATCCTCTTGGGATCACCATTTGCTTGCCCAGGGAATTTGTTGACATGTTAGATGTCAGCATCCACAAGTTTTATGGACAGGAACAGAAGGGTGTTTCCTGATGTAAGTTTTATAGGCAAACTCTTTGGTTAGTGATGTAGCATTTTATAGTATTGTTGGACTGGGGAGGGAGACAATTTGTCAGGTCAGAACCAAAGACTGGATTTGTCCCTGTGTGGCGAGGGAGTGCTCTGCTGCAGAATACTCCAGACATCACATAAAGTGTTAAAGGTTAGATTAAAGTCATCCGTACTAGTCTCAGACTTCAGGAAATATTCTTAAGCAGTTGTTAAATTACGGAGAAATTCCAATAGTATTGCATTCTGTATCAAGTATCAAATGAGAGCAGCATCATTAATGACACACTAATGAATACCACATGAATTAATAATAATCGGCTACTTTTTGAAGTCTCCCTGGCTTCCATCTGTCTCTTAAATCACTTCAAATAATTAATTGCTTAATGCTTTTCACCTTTGACAGGCAGAAATAAATTGCAGATTAAAAATACCTGTGTTGTCAGTGGGCAGACTAAAGTAGCATGGCTGTTTGCTACTAATCTAGAGGGATGGTGGATTTTGCTCTGCAGAGCCTGCCTTGCTCAAGTAGTAATAATGCACAGATAAAAGAGGCTGGTACTGTATTACTTTTTTTAGTAAAAAAAAAAGTCACCTAGAGCCACAGATTTTTTGCAGGTTTTCTCTCCTAGACAGAGCTAACTCAATACCTCTCATGTCACCAGTCCCCTCTTTGCACCACTACTGCAGGATGATCAGCAGCAGTACCTTTTCCTTTAGCTTGTCTCTGTCAGCAGGTGATGAGGCGATGCAACTGCACCTCTCTTCTGCTGAGGCAAGTTGAGTGTCAGGGGACTTTTTTAGGGTCACCTCCCTGTTGAGAACTGCCTCGACATCACCCTGGTCAATAAGTAACCAACCAATTGTCAGAAATTCCAGATCCCACAGACCTGGCATAAATATGAATGATAGCCTTATGTAAATGCAAACACCTTAATGTAACACTGTTCTGGAAACTGCCTAACGCTGAGGAATTTAATATTATTTTTATTGGGTTTATTTCTAGATGCTAAGAACTCATTTTCTTGGAGACCTGCACTTTCCTAACTGTGCTCAAAGCCAGGTAAGGTCAATTATTTAAATAAAGTTGTAGTGACCAGAGAATGCATGAGAAGCACGTTAATTTTTAATCAGTTTTAAAATGGGGAAGTCAGTCATGAATCTTTCTCAAAAGATTTAAAGTTGCAGATTGTTCAATCTTGCCATTTCAAAAAGTATGGGAAAGTGTGAGTTTGTGGTAGGAATTCTCCCCTGTTGTGTATTCTGCTTTGTTCCACAAGTGGCAACATCATTACAGTGCTGGATGCAAGACTATTGCTTTTATAAATACCATAACTGCCAATACCAATATATATTGTACTGCCTAGGTGATATATAAGTTTTATAGCTTAACTTACTGGGTTTTAGTCATTTTTTTTTAAAGCTTTCTTCTTTATGATAAAGTGTACAAGAGAGAAAGACATGGGTGCTCTGTGATTCAAAGTGAAGGAAAGCCCAAATGAATCTTTTTCAACCTCTGATAAATGCAACTCAGAACATTCAACTGCTAATGCAGCATTTAGTCCTTGTTCCACTTTTCCCCTTACTCAACCTTTTAAATGTGACACAGAATGGCAACCTCCTACTTTATTCTAAATGCTTTTTAAATGCATGTTTTCATGCTCTTAAGTTACTGGGTTCTTCACATAAAATGATTGTTACCCTGTGTACACAGAGAAAAATGGAAGGTCAGAGGAATTTGTTGTTCTAGAGTGTAATCTGCTAGACTGTTTAAAACTCTGGGAAAGATACTACAGTTTTTCTAAAAAAAGTTTCTTCTGCATACTTCTGTGCTAGTAATCACCACAAGTTCCTTGCAGAAAATTCCCCAGGCAAAATTGTTTCTCACAGGTATAATTGTGCTGGAGAGAAGGAGCTGCAGAGGCCAGTTCCCCACCTGGAGAACCTGTGTTCTCCCAAGGTCAGGCCCATAGCAGCAGCAGCAGCTCCAGCTCTAGTACTGCAAGGATTCCTGCAGGATTCCAGGCAGGATAATCCTGCCTGAAGGATTTCTGCCTTCTCTAATGCTGTAAGGTGTGTAAGTCCAGCTTTTGGGGGGCGGACAAAAGAGGAGAAACAAAGTCAGGTATTACTGGCAAAGAAATGGCAGATAGAAGGTGGCAGCGGTGGAGGAGCAAAGGGGCTTGCGGTGCCTGGGAACCTGTCAGTGCCCGGCTGTTCAGCCCCCTCCCCGTGCCGCTGCGCTAGGTGAGGTGCTGGCACAAGGACCGTGGGTAGGACGTAGAGCCGATTGTAAATGCTGTAGAGGAAGTAACATGAAAATGAGGAAAGATGTGACTGAAAGGGAAAGTGAAGGAGAAGGGAAACATGATCTAGAAAAAACATATGAAGCAGAAACAGGAAAGAAATGCAAGGGGGAGGGGGCAAGCAAACTGAAAGCAAACAATAACACGATAAGGCATAAGCTCAGAGGTGTTTTGCAGTGGTATTACAAAACAAAAATTCCACTGGGAAAGAAGGGCAAGCACTGAGTTAAGAAGAGGCAAGATTTCACTGTGCCTGAAAGCATCTTGTTGAGATGAATTTTCTTTATGCATCCATACCCTTTACCTAAGTGCAGTAAGAATAGTTTGGGGCTTGTTGGGTATGAGAGCTATTTATGATTTTCTGCTCTCAAATAAATGTTCAATTTTGTTCAAAAATTGTTTTTTTTATTTACCCAGGGCATGTACTTACACTGCCAAAGCTAAATGTCACTTCTATCTGCTAGAAATATTTTGTTCTCTGTAATAGCCCAATGCCTTTAAAATTCAGTGTATTATGCTTTAGTTAAAAATAATGGGTAATATAGCTGTATTTCACAATGAATAAGTATATTAATTATGGAACGGATCACACTAGACACTGCTGCTCAGTTCCCTTTGAATTTCAACGAATAAAAAAAAATTGCTCTAAAATAAGGGACATTTTTAATGCATCCAACAATGATGAAGCAGACTAATTACAGGTAATATATTTTTACTGAAATTTGAATGACTACACTTGTCATTTGCTCTCAGAAGTATGCTATATTCATTTGAATTATATGCCTTAAGATATATCAACTAATTATATATTTATTCCTTTACTAATTAAAAACAAACAAACAAACAAAAAAAACCCACAACAAACAGGTTGGTCAGAATTTCATCAAACCCAGTTTTCCTGAAGTCACAGAGGTAAAGCTCCTCTTGGCCTAAATGGAAGCTATGTTTGTTCTGCATTCTAAGGTAGGAGCAGTCTGTTTACCTTAAGAGTTTTGCAAAACAGAATGTAGAGCACTAGAAAGTAAGTACTAGCTTAAAAGGCAGGGAGAAAGCAGGGAAAAGGAAAACCAATGCTAACCCAGGGCAGTGCTAGCCCATATAAAGTGTGGCTTCTTGTGATACACTGGCTTACAGGCTTTCTCCCAGATGAGCTGGCAAGCTGTAGGCTGCTGTTGGCCCCAAAGTTAAAATCCAGACCCTCTTCAGAGCAAGCCTTTTACTTATCAATAAAAATTGCAAGCCCCATGGAGTTCTATGGCACTTTCTTCTCCTGATTCAACAGAAGTCATATAAGCATCTTTAACGTCCAGATGACAGAGACATCAAGCAATCCCCTTGTCCCACTATCATGGATAAGAATTTCAGGAATGCTGAAAACTGCTTTGCCTGGCTGTCACAAACATATGCTCATTTAATGGCTACAGCAAAGAGTCCCTAGTTCAGCTTCAAGGATACCACTTGTAGTTCTACATAGGTTGCCTCCTGAGTTAAAACATAGAGGCAAAGTTGTTCTGTGACTTCTCGGATTCCCCAAGGCAATAGGAATTAAAGCATCAAAGACATCAAAATAAATTGTGCCACCCCAGCCCTGTCAGCTGCCTAGTGTGACCTCAGGGCGAGATCTCACTTATTGGCAACTTGGGTGTCTGCAGACAGAAAGGCTGTGCTGTGGTGCTCCACGGCCAGGAAAAAAATCAGAGGCTGTCATCTTAAGTTTTAATTTTGTTGTGTGTAGGCCTCTGCAATGTTCACTTAAACTCAGCTGTTTAAGCACTTATACCTGGTAGTAAATTTTTCTGCTGGAATACTAATGGAAAGGGAGCACAAAGGCTACAATCAGTCTAAATGAATTTCAAAATTCAAACAAATGATCATGCATAGGTTGTTTTTCTCCAGTATTCAGAATTTCTAATTAGGATGCAATATGACATGTCCTGTTTTCATATTTCATATGCTGCGTATTTCAAGTAGCAAATCTAGACTCTCGAGATGATGGCTGGCAACTTGAGAGAAAGAAAAACATAAACAACATGGAGAAAAAAATTGAATATAATAAAAATAATCTGAAAATATTCCAAGGCTAAGTCAGTTTAGAAGTATGTTCAAAATACGGCGTGTGAATGTTTGTTTTCCGTAACACAGATGGACTCAGTGCAAACAGAATATTGATTACACATTTAAGCTCACCTTATCAATAAAGACAAACTTTTGCAATCACCTAATGAGGGATCCATCATGCAGTTCCTATCAATCCCCAAAATATCATTCCATCATTATCAGCAATATAGCCACAATATAGCAACCCTGTAGCAGCAATACAGCTACCATATAGCAACGTTGTAGCAGAAATATTCCAACAGTGTAGCAGAACTGCACCAACAATACAGCAACACTGTAGCAGAAATACAGCCAAAATATGCCAACATGGTAGCAGAAATATACCAACAATACAGCAACACTGTAGCAGAAATACAGCTACAATATAGTGACACTGTAGCAGAAATACAGCCACTTTATAGCAAGTGTAGCAGTAATATACCAACAATGTAGCAGAAATACAGCCAAAATATAGCAACAGTGTAGCAGAAATATGGCATCATTGTAGTAGAAATACAGCCACAATATAGCAACACTGTAGCAGGAATATCACCACAATATAGCAACACCGTAGCTGCAATACAGCAACACTGCAGCTCCGTGCAACAGGTGGTAGAAAGGAAGGATGCTTTCAGGTAAAAGACAAGTGATTTCAGTGTCTCACACTTTACCCACCCAGCATCAGGACACATGCAAGCAGCCTGCTGTGCACTCGCTACGAGGACACCTGTACACAGGTGGCCTGGTCCAGAATTGCTCACAGTGACATGGACACTGAGGGTCATCGGGTTTTGAGCCTCTCTTCACAGTTCCTGGGGTCTTAGGAGTGAGACTCCACTGAGGGGTGTGCTGGGTTTGAATGCATCTTGTTATACCCTTCAGGTACGATCAGTCTCTCTATCCTGCCCCACATCTGTGGGTTTGTGAGTTGTCAGGATTTAGCAAGTGCCTCTGTTTCAGATGTGGTTGTCTTGAGGAATCGCAGGTAGGAGGGTGTTAGGATCTTGATGGTTTGCTAGTGCAGGTGTCAGGACCACCAGCCATTTTAATGCCTTGCTAGCATTTTGTTCGAACCAGGTGTTCGCATTCTCTCTCCATCCATATAAATGTAATTTTTTTTTTTTTTAAATAATAATCCACAGATTTAAAAGATCCCTGGGTTTCTATTGTCTAATAAATTCTATTGTCTAATAAATTTTTCACTCAACCAGAGTCTGAAAACAGTTCTTTATCAACTCAGTTCCTAAAGAAACTTAGTTGCTGTGGTTTTTTCCATTTCTTTATGCCATATGCTGGGGTTTGGGGTTTTTTTGGTTGTTTTTTGGTTTTGGTTTTTTTTTTTGGAGATGAACATCAGTTTCTTAAGCACAATTAAAAAAAAATATATAGTAAACAATGGCATTATACTGAAGATAAAATTTTAAGGGCACTCTGAACTCTGCATGGAAATATTAAATTATATGTCAAAACATAAACACCCTAAAAGGAGTGAAACAAGCATCTTCTATTAAGCATATGTAGTATAAATTCCAAAATGTATCTATAATTGGAATAAAGATAGTGAAGCTAATGTGGTATCAGATCTTCTTCTGTTCCTACAATTAACTGGTTGACCTAACACACATTTAAAAAACAGCATTTCCATTTGGCAGCAACCAGCTGCCAGTAGAAGGAATATCACCAAACAACTTTGTGGTTATTTAAAAGGAACATTGAACTATTTTGGTCTTAGAAGGGTCATGAGAGTTAGAACAAAGCATGTGTTTTCCAGACTGGTGGATATGGCAGCTATAGCACAAAATAGCACAGCTCCTCTAATGAGAGCTAAATAGGGCTGAGTACTCCTTGTCTCAGGTGTGGCTATTTTCATCACAAGGTGCTGTACAGATGTATCAGAAAAGAGTAGTGCTGACAACTACCTGAACGCTAGATTCAGCTCAAAAGCTCATTTGACATATAATCAAAACCAACAAATAGAAAATCTGAACAGACAAAAGAACTCCAACATCTTTTCCCTTACATAAATAACAAAGCTCCAATTATGATTCTGTAGGTGATAGTCTCTAGTTCTGTAATCTGCAAGTACAGAAATTGTTTGTATTTTATTTTTACAAAATATAATAACAGCATAGATCTTGACCATTATCACTTAAGAAGGCATCAAGAACTTCTGTAATAGTGTTATCAAGGGTAACTGCTCATTTCATTAGCTTGTCAAAGCTGTGCAATTCTTATTCAATAGAGTAGTGATACCGTTTATTGTGCAATTGTTATTCAATAGAGTAGTACTACTGTTTGGTTTGTGGTTTGTTGTTTTTTTGTTTTGTTTTTGTTTGGTTGGGTTTTTTTTTAAGCTAGTTCATTAATAGTTTAACAAATTGACAGAGGGATTAATATTTTATTCCCTGAAAAAAAAAGAGAAAAAATAAAAAGGTTAGAAAAATAATAATTGAGAAATTAATAACAAACTCTAATTCTTTGTGTAATGGTAAGAGATTTCACTTTGCCATTAGAAGGATTAGTTCCTGAAAGCTGTCCTGGAGAATAAGATCCTTTAAGAAAGCAAACATGTATTATGGAGTTGTATGCACTAGGAAATCACAAGAGACTTCTCCCTGTGACATTCAATTTAAAAGGACTTTTGAATCTTGTTTTATTCTCATCTCAGTGGCAACTCAGAAGTGTTTGTTATCATTGGAAAGTACTTTCACCAAGTCCAGAACTCTTTCTAGAACCATTCATTGAGAATCTCTCATCCTTTCAAACTTCCCAGTCACTAAGGGTTCTCATGCATATGTGAAATATAAAGTGGTTCTAGTTCAGAATTTTTGTACATACTTTTAAAAAAATCAGCTTTAAATCTTATCTGGTAATGGAATATGCTATTAACATGACAAAAGCAAACTTCATGTATTATAGAATTACACTTCATTCTGATTATTTAGAAATAAAATATGCCTATAAGTGCATTTAAATTACAGTAAGCAAAACAGCACTTTATGAAGAGTTGGGTAGTGTTGGGTTTTTGGTGATTTTTCTTTTTAATGGACTGAGCCACCCACTAAAAGATTTCTGGTTTCTTGGATGATTCATTAATGTTTCCTTCATTTTCCAATTTCTATGGGACCATCTGGCCCATCTTTGTAAAAAGGCATTTAGCTGTAAATATATTTTACAGTCTTTCTCAATTTAAAAGTAGTTGCCCAGCTGCTTCACAGAAACTGTCAGCAATTGGTGAACTCCTCAGAATTGCCAGCCTTCATTAGTAATCCAATCAGGATGTAGTTTAAAATACTGCAAATCAGATTATGCTCCATTGGACAGGAATTGGAGTGACATGATGTGCTGGGTTATCTTATTTTGCATCTGTGATTGCCTTTAATCCTGGAGATGCATGCACTTTCTTTTGAAGGGAGGGCACTTAGGCTGAGTTTGGCTGTCCCTGTGCATGTATGTGGTCATGTGTGTGTGTGTTCCCCAAAAAAGAATACTGTCCAGGTTTTATCTGTCTCGTTGAATTGAATTCAATGTCTTGCATTGGTAGCAGGAGTTATATGCAGGATTAGCTATGCCTTTGAGTTCCTGTTTTATCTGTTTTACATTAATTAGAACTGTAAAGTTGTGTTTTCTGATTTGAGTGGATTTTAGATCAGTGCCTTTCTCCCTATTATCTTCTGTACTATCAAAACCATATTTCTTTAACAGCTGGCAGAGCTTGCTGGTAATAAGATAAAAATGTGGAGGTAAAGCAATAAGGCTGGCACTCAGCTACATTAAACAATTACATTAGTACATAATTTCTGTAGTTGCAAGACTCTCTGGTACAATATGCAGGTGGGAATATTTATAAGAAGAACAGCCTAATTAAAATTAATTTCCACACATGGAGAATCTTACGCATTAGAGATTGAGCTGTACAAGGACTTGGATGGATACAGAATTCCATATTTATTTATAAAGCATCTATATTGCTCAAATAAATATGTGCATAGAAAAACTGCTATTTTACATGATCTGTACAGTCTTTGGACTGTTGCTTTCAGTCATGCTAGTTCTTTTGATGGAACAACTCGTATAAGTCATTAGTGAGGGAGAAAAGTTCACCTCATCCAGCCAGCTGGTGTTACCTGCAGTGCATTTCACTATGTAATTTCACTCAACAGTAACTGAACTTTGTGCTTTGTACAGGTTTTCTGAGTTACTCCTGCTATAGCAAAAGAAAACAGGGCACCCAATACCTGATACTCAGCTGGAGAAATCTCATAATTTGTTAAAGGCTGAAGAGTCTATTTGTTGTCATCAGTTGGATGCACTCAGAGTTGTATTACAGAGTTTCTGTCAATTGTACTTTAGATTGTACAAGTTTGTGCTCTAATTAGATGAGCTTCAGGAACAGCATTGAAACTATGAAGAAGACATGAAAACTTTATGTAAAAAGTTATATGAGACATGAATACACTACCTTCAGTTGAACCAAAGATTTTCTACGTGTGAGATATAAAGGGAAATGTTAACAGAATAATGCGATGTCAGAGAAGTTTGTGTAGTCCTTTTTTTCAAGGAAATTTATAAATAGGTAACAGTGTGAAGACAGGTTCTGATGGTTCTATACAAAGTAGATAAAGGAAGATAAATTTCTAGACAATAATGTCTTAGGGATCTATTCAGTTAACAGGACAGAGGGAGAACATTTCAATGAGTGGAAGAGAAGAGAAACAGAAATTTTGTCAGGGGTTTGAAATCATTAAAATTGCATTTCACTAGTCTTGTCGAATCTGTAATTGAATAGTAACACAAAAAATACTAAAACTAGATGTCTTAGTGGAATGAAAAGACTAAAGTTTAGTGAGTAACTTCTACTCTTTGAAAATACCATGATAATAAATCTACTTTCTGACACAAAAGAAAATCATCTTACAGTTCATTGTGTAATGCATTCACGTCCTCCAAGCAATATTTTTGGTTAGCTTTAGGGAGGAAATTATGGAGTGCTAGAAGTGACAAGTATCCATTATCAGATGTTTGGTAGGGGTAATTTTCCTTAATTAAATCCATTGTTTATGGAGTCATTGGCACTCAGCTAGCGGAAAGTTTCAAGATAACTACTTTTCTCATAGGCAATTGCATGGAATTATTTGAGTGTGTTTGGTTACTTTATTAAATTCAGAGAGCTCTGCTGATTCTGAATTTCATGTATCTTTTCATTTTTGTCTACTGTCAATGTGATCTGTGAAGACTTTGGTTTTTCAACTAAATCTCCCAGTTCAGTTCATTCCAGGCATAGTTTGAAGACTCATCCTAGTGGATAATTACACATTTCATGGCGTTTTTATGAGCCTTTGCTTCATAGCTTGTGGATGTCTGTATTTCTTAAGCTTTATAGTCCATGAAATAAAGGGGTTGTGTTGCAGTACGTGCAACAGCTTATATGTATAACCTGAATGCTAATTTTGAGGAACTGAGGTTTTAGGCAAGTGGAATAGTTTTCCACTTGCAGTTGGGAATCAGGAATGACTCTACTGAAGTGAATGGAGCTAGGCTAATAAAAAGCCTTTGAAATCCCACTGGTTCCTAAATAGATTATGGCTCCCAGTGGAAATTCCCCTAATCTCTGTGGAATTAGGAAGGAACTCTACGTACCTTCATATATTTTTGTTGACTACAAGACTGCTAGACACAGACTATTCAAGCAAAGTAAACAGTAATGTACAACACTTTTTCCACAACTGAAAAACTAATATGTGAAGTAGTGATTGCATCAATACACACACAGCTATCAGAAAAGTAACCAAAAGGGAAATGAAAAATGGTACATGAAGGGAAGAATGAAAAAGGAGGAAAATGCAATCCAGCTGTCATCTCCAAAAAATGATCTGAAGGAACAGCTGCTGTCAATTCTCAAGTGTGAGAAAACATGTTCATGTGAAGACTGCTATCGTTCTGTCCTTGTCATGTTTAAATATTAGGCCTACTTTTGTTCAAGTATTCAGCAAAGAGTGCTTACAAAATTTCTTTCCTACCGGATTTGGTGATTGATCCTTTATTCAGATCTTCATAAAATATCCACCAAGATCTACCAGTGAGTTAGCTCTTTTGACTGGTAATACTGACAATTTTATTAACATAAGTGCAGAAAAGAATCGAAAATTTATATTTAGAAAGCTATACTTTAAACCCCATATTTTATATGTTATTAATTGATATTGCTATGGATAAAACAATGGATGCGTTGGATATTTTACACAGCTCTGGTTTAGACTTTCTCTGTGATTATACTGCCATAAAATATTGCAGAGTGTACTAGGGTAAATCACAGAGATTTCTCAATTTCTTCCTTCCTTCTTTTTTGGTCTCTTCCTTGTTTTTCTTCTCTTTTGCTCCACCTACACTAGCAGTAGGAGCATGAAATAAAAAGATGGATGACTTGATACTTACACTTACATACCACTTTCTATTCCAGTTGCCAACATGTTTGACTCACTGATTAGGCATTGTTTAGCTATAAGAGTTCTCTACACTATTTAAGAACAAAATGCACATATTTACATATATTTATAGACTTATATACAATTTTTATAGCAGTCAATTTTCAGCAAAGCATTTGTGGTTATATAAAAATCGAAGGACGTTTATTTGACAAAATGAAAGAAGGGGAAAGCTGGTAAAATATGGAAAGTGTAATTCTCTTAAGGAGTGTTAAGAAAATGAAATACATGTTTGTATTGCAATCCAGAAGTTATTCTTAGAGAGAGATGTCAACCAGTAGAGAAATGTCTGTTCCAATATTACTTTTAAAGATTATGGTAACTAATTGTATAGTTCTGATTTCATCCATTTTGTGGGGGTTCAGCTTTATCATGTGAGAACCTCTATTGTTCTTGTACTTGATAAAGAGAACACTGAAATGCTTTGTCATCTTAATATTTTCAGTGGACCTTCTAAGCAAATGTGCGGTATTTTGTCATCTCTCTTCTAGTCCCAGTCATGGCCCAGAATCACAGAACACGAAAAGAAAAACAATCTGACATTGTTATGCAAAACTTGTTTGAAATTAAAATATTTTGCTTGGTAAAGATTCAAAACAGCTCAGCAATTATTTTAAATTATTCCTCAGTATTTTGCTGGTCAAATGAGATGGAATTACTAGAGCAAGATTTGAGGTAGGCTGCATTTCAATAACTAAATATCTGGTGCATTCTGGAGGAGGAGCTGAGCTCTAATTTGACCATTAGTTCAACTAAGGATCTGAATTTTAAACATTGCTATCACTTTGATTATGAATCATTTAAAAGGGGGTTCTAATCCTAGGTGACTTCTAGTGTTAAAAAAATGTATCAAAGAAAGCGAAAAGGACATACGCTTTATCACTTGCAGCTGCAGAGGTCTCAGGGCCCATGTGTGAGAAATAAAAGCATGGTTATTCAGTGAGTGAAATCATGTCACTAGACAGAACAGTGACTTTGATCCCAATGTATAAATGGGGAAAGCAAAGTAACTTTATGACTTTGGGGTTATTTATTGAAATAATAAATTATAAACCAGCATCGTAATGGTTCTTTTGCAATCTAACCCTTGATTTGCTTTAGCTTTACTTTTGAATGGTTTACCTTGTATTTATAGAGTATGTATGAGCATATTTTACAAAACTACTTTTTTTTTTTTTCTGATCTGTATTTTTAAAAGAGTATGTTAGAAGTTAATATATAAAAAATACAGGAGAACAATAAATTATAAGCAAACCAAACATCTAAAGTTAATTTAGCATTCAAGGTTTAGTTTGAACCTCTGACACTTCGAAAAAATCTGAATCTAAACCACACACAACAGGACATGCATTGATTTTTGTGTTTTCCATTTTATATAGTGGACATTGATTTGCATTCCTAATAAGGCCATTAATAACAGAGTGAAAGGAAGGGTAATAGTCATCCGGTACGTCTGTAATAAGTAGGAATATCAGTCATTAACTACTATAAGTATTTCTGAAGTA
>JAVJGJ010000061.1:3144984-3159759 GCA_035590215.1 Microhierax caerulescens
TATCAGTCATTAACTACTATAAGTATTTCATAAGTATTTCAAATCAAAGTAATGTTGGTTCAGATCAGTGCTTACTGATCTTTCCATATCCCCGTGAGTGGCAATTCTCACAGTTATACAAGTAGACTCTCTGGTTTGTTTTGTCCATCAGCTTCATCCAATCATTTCATCCTTCCCATTAGTAAGTATGGAAATTCCTGTAATAAGCTTCTTTCAAAAAATAATCACCACAGAGTTTAGTCTGTGCTTTATCTATCTATTGAACTAGTTATCTATCTGTTTAAATATTTGTCAAACCCAAATCTAGACATTAGCCAACATATCTGTAACTAGAAAGGGAGAAATTTTCTACCATTCATAGACTTCCCCAGGACTCTCATGATCAGATGAACAGAAGCAGACTGTTGCATAAGATCTCACTGATACTATAGGAGGTTAATCTTTGCTAAAGGTCTAACCAAGTTAGTACCATTTTGCTGTTGAAGAAAAAAAAAAAAGAAAAAAGAAAAAAAATTGGGCTAGAGAATTGCTACGTGCCCACTTCCTGATTCTTCACGATGATAAAAAAATTGTAGACAGCTTTGTCAACTACCTGAGCTTTCTCTTTGTTCCTCTTAGACCTTCTCACAGTTTGAACAATTTCAGAGTAGTTCAAAGTCAAGGACATGGCTCCTTCTGAAAAATGCGCATCTGCCATTTTCAGAGTATGTGCAGAGTTGTCTCCTGCCAGCTGCAGTACAAGTTCATTAATTTTGAAGGCATCAAAAAGGCCACCATACTTGATTGTGTTAATAGAAGTACATCTTTTCCACACTGGCAAACATAAGTGCAGACTTCCTTTGTCCTGTCAGATCTGACAGCCACCACCACCTTCCCTAAGTCTCTCACTCATCATCATTTCAAAACCCCTTTTGATAGGAATTATTTATGAGAGTCATAGCTTAAAGATGTTTTGTAGCAAAACAAAATACTAGGTTAGTAATAAAGCTGATAGGCAGTACCCAAAAGTGTCACTTTGCCCTAGGGCTGACATTTGTGCTAAGCTTCATCTCAGGCCTTAGCTCTGTAAATTTGAAAAGACTAGTCCAGTGAACATTGTGGAATATCCTGTGGCGGCTCAGGCTTCTATCATTTTCTTGTTAGCCACCAGTGAAGCTTGAAGATGCAAAGCAAGGGCAAGAGGGCTGATCCGTGTGACTGAAAAGTTGTTTTACAATCAAGGAATCATTTAGGTTGGAAAAGGCCTTTAAGATCATCAAATTAACCCAGGGGAAGTAGAGAGAGCAAGGTCTTCTATCTTATTGGAGGCAACCACCCGCTCCTGCTGGCCAAGGCATGGTTTTCTTCCCTGTTTTCTCATAAGCACAATGATCCCTCGTGCCTTCAGCATTAGCATTCCCTAAAAATGTGATGAGAAAAGCATTCTGAGGCAAAGGTCACTTTCTTTCCCAACATCCACCACTAATTTCCCTTTACAGGGAACCTATTTTGTCTCTAGTCTTTCTTAATTCTTCTCTGATAAGATTGTTTTTTTGATTTCTGATCAATAATTCCCCTCCATGTATCTTATGTCAACTAAGCTTGGTGAGGAAACCCACTTTTGTACAGGATTACTGTAATCTGAGAAATGTTTGTCTCTATGTTGCAGTTTGAATGAATGAATTATTAGTTTGAATAACTGATGAAATTTACTGAGATGTGATCAGCATATGCTAAAAAAAAAAATAATTGGCTTTTGCATTACTTTGATAACCTATCACCTCTGAGGAAATTGGCAAAGGATCACATATTCAAGGTATATATGTGGACATGAAACTTATGTTACTTGCACCCCAGAAAAATTTCAATCAAATTAATTGCATTTTCACTTCCACAATTTAAAAGATTACATGTTATACTGGCATAAATGCTTGGGAAAATAACTCACTCTTGAGGTAAGTGTCCAGGCATAAATCAGTTTGACATATGCTGTCTCCGTGGTTAGGAATGGCATTGAAAAGAAGGTAACATAATTTCGAAGTTAAAGAATAATATGGGCCACAGCAACTGAGACAGTAATGAATCAAAATTGCTATTCATTGTGCAAACCTGAATATGAAAGAAGCTGTATCTGAGAAAAGAATCTGAGAAAAAAAAGATAAAATCCAGCATCAGTTCATATTTGCTCTTTGAAGTCTGATCGTATCCACGGAAAATGAATAAAAGAAACTGGGAGTGGTTCTTTTTCTGATGATCAGGCTTTTTAGCTGTTGACAATACCATGGTTTTGCCTGTTAGTACACTGTGTCAAGTGTATATTTAAATATACATAATTGGAGACCAGGAAGAATCCTTTTAATCTTTCTTAAATTCATTACCAAGCACAGTGCTTCAGCATTGGAATGACATACATACTGTGGTTGAAATCAGCAGAGTAGAAAGAATCAAGGAGATACCACTCTTCATATCTCTGAATGTTGCACTTGTTAAAAAAGTCTCGGAGAAGAAGACTTCTCTGTGCATTGATAGTGCTGTTAGAAAAACTGGCAAAACTTTAGTTTACACAACATTAGCATGACATTTTTATAACTGTATGGTTGAGGAGTTGATATCTGATATTAAATAATTCCACAGCTCCGAAAGTGGGGTAGAAAACATAAAATGAATGCTTTCATGGTAAAATCACCTTTCTTATCCTGAGCCCAGTGCCTTCTGACCATGTTCTTTTAGATTCCCCGTGTGGAGGGTTTACTGTATAATACAAAACATACTTATTTGTTCCTTCTTTAGTTTTCATACTACTATGCTGGGCTGAGCCATGTGTACTTCCCAGTCCTGGTCTGACTAGCCCAGGAAGACACATATTTGCATTCCTTTGATTAACTCAGGGCAAACAGCTACAGAGCCAGTTAATTCTCTCAGCTGATGTAGCTGTTTATGGGAACAAGGACTGCTCTCTCACTCCCTTGCTGTTGAGGGAAGTTCAGCTTCCTTTGTACCAGCTGTGGCCCGTCACCCTATATGTTCTTACCTAAAGTTGATGAGGACATTGCCCTTGCTGGTCACCTAGGAGCCGTCTTCCACTGTAGGGGGTTGCTGGTTCAGCATGCTCTTTCTCAAATTCCTGGTGTGGGAGATACTGACCTTCGCTTTCAGGAAAGAGATTTCCATCCTCTTCCAGACATTGTCTCTCCTATCAGGTCATGAACACTTGTTATAATGGTTTAGTTGGGTTACAAACAAGTCAATTCTCATTCTGAGCGACTGTAAATAAGGAACCAGATCAGGGATTGAAGTTAGCAGAATTAGATTGTCTCTTTTCTCAGCTATCTGTTGCACAGCATTTAGCACAGTGCAGCTGATAACGATTGAAATCTTTGGGTTGTTCCTTAATCAAAAATTACGATGATGAGATTATCAAGTAGAAGAATAAAAAATGAAAGCATTTTTTTCTGATAAATATTGTCTGGGTTAAGTGTTGGCAGGGCAGCAAAAGCTTTGCCACTTGGAGCGAACAGTTTACTTCAGCAGTTGTATCTGTGTTTGCCTGGAGCTCCAGCTCTCACAGCTCCCTGCGGGCTGGCAGCGGGAGGGAAGGCAGTGGTAAATGCTCGGTGAGCCTGTAGCTGCTCTCCACATATCCAGTGTGTCATAGGACGCAGTCACATCCGCATCAGCTGCGCTCGCTATGTGCTTGGTACAGCATCGTGCACGCGTGGGGGAATATGTTTGTCTCTAGCTTCTCCTAGATGGACGCAGAGGTTCAGGATTCGAGCTCCTACGTGGTTTAACGGCTAGGTGTCACGGAGTGTTATGCTGGCTGCTGTTTCCAAGGAAACTTGTGATACAGACTTTAGAAACTGTCTGGGAAGAATTAATGAGCAGTTAACTTGGTCTCAGATCTAACTGAGCAAAAGTATCTGTGTGAAAAATGAGGGTTCATCCACACCAAAAATCTTTAGTAAAACTTTGATTAGGGTTCTTTTATGGGTAGCTAACTGATTATTTTGAAATCTATTTTAAAAATTAGAATATTTTATTTAACATTTTTCTAAGAAACTGAACCTTACAAATGTTAAAATAAAGAACATTTTCATTTCAAGAAGACTGTAAAAGAGAGAATAAGGCTGAAAAGGACCTTATCTTGTCTTCTAGTGTATTTGTTTGCCTCAGGACGAGAGCAGTTATAGCTGAACAATTCTTGGCTGATGTGAGTCTAACCAACCCTTGAAAATCTGGATTCCTCCACTTTCTTAGCCAACTTAATTCCTTCTTTATCCTCTCAATGATAACTTTCTCATAACATCTAGCTTAAATCTCCATTGCTGCATTTTATGCACATCACTTCTACCTTATTCCCCAGTGGATATAGAAAGCATTTTGTCAGAGTAACCGTTTATGTGTGTGACTAGTGCTCCTTTATCTTCATTTTTCCTTTCAAGACTGAACAAACCAATTCTTTCTACATTTCCTTTATTTAAATTCAAACTATCCTCACAGACGAAAACCACTGTAAACAAAAATCTGCCAACAAACAAAACAGTCCTCCACGTCACTTTATTCTTGGAGCAAACTTTGTGGAGAGCTGAAGCAATGTCCCAGATTCCTTATTGTGGAAAGGAAAAGCCAAGCATCCAGTCTAACAGTGTCACTACAAACAAAATGAGAATCTGAGAAAATACCATAACTGAGTGATACAATGGAGAGCATTTTTTAAATACGATAAAGAAAAGCAGTCTATAATGTAATCACAGGGAAATATGATTCTTTCTGGTTCTTGTATCTACATTCACTGGATTATTTTTATTTACTCTTCATTTTTAAGGGCAATTGCTTTCATTCCTATTACTACCTGCTTGCAGTTAGAATCTTATATTTAAAATTTATGCTTGTACATCAGAGAGTATAGTTACGTGGACACATCCCTTCATCATCACATCTCAATTATAAGTAGGATGTTTATTCTTGAATGAATCAGACTGAAGAAAATATTGCTAGGAATTAAATCATGTAACCAAGCATATTTGCACTTGAGGTACATGGCTATATTTTTTGTGGAATATAACACAGTCTACTTTTCCAAATGTTGCTATTAAAAATATTTTTCTGAAGTTGCCATTAAGAATATCTTGTGAACTTCTTTGCAGGAAAGAATTTATAGTAAATTAAGGAAACCCCAAGAGAAGTCATTTATTTTATTCCAACAATACATGAAACAATGACAAGTTTTCAAGCCACAGCTTTGTTTTCCCATGTAGTTTCTGAGCTTTTTCCATATGTCATGTTGCATACATGGGTACAAGGCTCTTCTCATGTAATTTATAGTTGGGGATGCCAGAAGCCCTCAGTTTAGTCAGAACTAAGCTCAGTGAGCCGATGGTAGATGCAGGTCAATAGAGATTCTCCAAGTGTCTCTCCTTGTTCCCGAGACTCCAGGTCACCAGCCTGCTACATGTTAATTGCTACTGAGAACTAATCTTTTTCCTTCATAGAACCGAACATGTAGGAAAACCTGTTCTCCGCATGCTCTATTTAATGAGCAGCAGAATTTGTTCAGCTGCTGTCAGGGAGATCTCATCGGAAGGATAAACCTTTTTTATTTGTGCCAACTTTGGTACTCATAAAATGGCCTTAGTCCAGAGGGGCAAATGGCATTTCCCGTCCTTCCATGCCCAGTCTCAGTGCCATACAGTATCACTTTCACCCAAAAGGAGATTGGTCTACTCGAGTGTGCAGGGGCGCATACAGCTTTCCCCCACTCCCTCAAATGCAGGGACCAGAGCCTAGAGGTGTGGCACAGCAGGAATGTTCTTTCCTTGAATTGTCTCTGCTGTATTTTGTAGGTTATGGCTTGCTAGGAGAACATTGTAAGATGGGCGCTTGAAAGTCTTTGAAGTTCTTCAGAATATTCTAGTATCTGTGTTGTACTGATACTGAAGTAATGATACATATTGTTACTTCTTTAATGATGTAAAAGAAATTACCTTTTCAATTAAAATAGGAGTGGATAATTTTCTGAAAAATAGAAAAAAATATTTTGGAGAATATCTTAAAGCTCAAGAAACCTTTTTTGTTTGGCAAAACTTATGTGACTGGAGTTTATTACTCATGTACTTGAATGTCTGCACTGCCCAGGGATTTTTGGTTCACTTGCTGCTTCTTGAACTGGTGCACATCACCTGCTTAAAGCAGCTATTTTAAAGCAAACAAACCCTGTAACATTTTAAAACAATACAAATTTATTCTCAGGGTGTGGCTTGTAGGCAAAAAATGCAATTTTTTTAGTCAGTCATCTGGGACCCTAACCCTTTTCAATTGACAAGGCTGAAAGCATTTTTGTTTCCAAGGATTTCATTTTAACTAAATTCCTTTTTGATATGGTAGCAAGTAAAATGAAAAACACTTTTAAGTGAAAGTGAGAAACATAATTTTCACATGATAATGGTTCTGTGCATTGTTGGCTATTAAGCATCATTTTAATTTTGATTGGTCAATGAAAATGTGAGATTATGTTGAATAAAATTAGTTGGCTGTATTCCAGTAGTGACATCCTTTTACTTTATATTTGTATACACTGAGACAGAATGCAAGTTTATATTGAGTAAATATTTATTTCACTCATTTAATGGCCTAATCTAAAAATGAGAGTGAATGTCACTTTTCACCCCTATGTTATAGTCAATTTCTGTGTACCGTTTTATACTGTGAACTTACTCAATTGGTCATTTTTCTAATGAATTTCAATTAAAATAATGGAAAAATTAATAGCTGACTGTCCGTGATCCAAATGTACAGTCATGTATCCGCATATGCTGTTGTTCATACTTGACACATACACCTTAAAAGACACAGACGTTCAAAAGAAAAAGCATGTAACGAGGCTTTTTCACCAAACTGGGGCCACTCCTGGCTGGACTATCTGCACCCTGCATGCATTTGAGGTGCCACTTTTAAGTGATGTACTCTGGCAGTTCTATGACAGTGTTTATTGCTGATTAAACTGTTCTTAGTATTAGGGAAATGCGGTTTTATCCATTTTGTCAACTCCAGTTATACCTTACCCTTGGGTAGTTTTTCACACTGTTCCCTTCCTTGTGAAGACGCAGTGAGGTGGTATCGATAGTATTCATACACGTGTACTTATGGTTTTGTGGAAAACCCTCTTTTCCCCATTCCTTATAGTTAGAATAAAGTAAATATCTCTGTGCATTAGAGTGAAATACTCCAAGTATTCGAGTGAAATGGAAGGAAGAAGAGTTACGAAATATCGCCCCAAATAAAAGGGCCTGTAGATTATTAAAACCAAAGGGTACCTATGATAATCTCCAAATAGAACCATAATCTTTGCCTTTGAAATCTGGAGGGAAATTTTCTTCATCTTCGAAAGTTTAACTGTGATTTTCACTAGAAAGGTCTGAAATCTTACACCTGCATGTTGTTAAGATCATGTGCCTAGATTACATTTAAGAGCAGTACATACTTTACTGCTCAATAAATTTAATGTGTTTAAAGCCTGCAGTGCAAAAATTATGTATTTCTTTACATTCCTTATTTGCACTCACTGTTAGCAAACCCCCTGTCCTTTTAAGCACAAGGTGATGCTAATGATGTAATTAATTAGGTATATAATTGTGCATACCCTTGTATAGACACACTTTAGCAACAGTGTAACATGAATATGTATCATTGTTCTCCTTGTAAATTCCTAAATTGTTTTGAAAATATTTCCCTGTAATGATTTATCCATAGTCATCATGATTATTATATACTTATTTACATAGTTATCTTGTCTGAATTTGTTATAGAAACACAAATTCCAAGTAAAGAAGGAATGAAAGGAGGTATTCCCTGAATAGCTCCTAAGTAGGGAACTCATCCAAAAAAAACCATAGTAAAGACATTTTCTCTTTTATGTAAGTAGCAAGAAAGGCAAACTCCAAACTGTTATTCAGTTCCTTTTATCTGCACCTGCAGTGTACACTACAGAGGACCTTAATGAATTTTATAAACATTGGTTAACAGGTGAAAGCATTTTTAAGTCTCGAGAAACCAACAGAAATCTGACAACCAGTCACCCTGTCTCCTGACATATGAGTGAAAAGGTTATTATTTTCTTAACATAGAAGACAGCTCTAAGTATTCACTCTCCATACGTAAAGTAAATGAATTTAAAATTTCATCATAGCTATCAAGAATGACTATGAGCAGGAAGATACAAAAATCTTGAAGGGATAAATTTCACAAAAATAAAGCCAAACAGAAACCAAAAAAAACCCAAACAACAACAACAACCACCAAAACCAAACAGGAAAATATAAAACTTGGAAAGATTTGAGTATCATTCCTGTTATTAACTTTTTTTCCTTGAGCAGATGTTTTACAATAGGTGGAAAAGCATCAGGTAATTTTTCTGGCTACAATAACCTTAAACTTGAGGCAGAGACAGAAGGAAAGCAAAGAAATAAGTGCCTAAGTGGCCTCTAGAAAATTAAGTCTTAAAAGCCAAGTTATGATGCATAGCACTGGAGGTAATGGCAGCAAAAGATCATTTTTTTTATTTTATTTTTTTTTAGCAATTCCATCAAATACTAGTCCAACACTGTCCTGTCCAATTGATCTGCCAGTGCTGTAGAAGAGACTGTACTTATGTACTTTTCCCATCTTTGTGCTTATCATACCGAGCTATAAGTTGTCAAAGCCAGCAAAAGTGTAAGGCTCTTAGTGGAAAACGCTTGCTCCAGAAGACAGAGGAAGGGAAAGAACAAAGCCAAATCAGGCTTCAGAGATTTATTCTGTCAGTAGTCTGTGACATCATAGGAGTTTAATAACAGCTTAACTGAACCCTTCTCAGGGAAAGGGAATTCTAGTGAAAGCCCAGGATTTTAAGAGGTTATCAAGAGAGACAGATTTAGTTGATGAAATGTCACATCATGAACCTTGCTCATTGCTAACAACATAAAACAAAGAATGTGCTGTAGGACCAGCCAAAGAAGTATTCTCATTAATGATTTTATTCTGACCGTATGGCTTTGTATCTATCAGCTGCAAGAGCTGATCCCTCCTGAATTAAAACTGCCATAGGTGTTGCGTGCTGTTCACAGGCTTCCACAAAAAGAGGCATTACTGTACGTACAGAAGAACATTTGGACAAGTGTTATGCTCCCAGTAGCCAGCAGGTTATCATTACACTGCTAACAGTAATGGTATCTCTAGGACCAAGAGTTTATTGTCCTAAAACTCGGAGATTATCAGTACTTCTGCAGCAAGAAAGCCCCTTTCCCAAATAGCCGTGCAGGCACAGGAAAGGCATAATAACAGGGTGATAAAAATCTTGAGGTAATACAATGCAATGAGGAAGTTAAAACAGTTTGTCTTAGTCCTGTCATCCAACAATACTTCATAACCCAAAGGACATGGTTTTAATCAGTGGGTCTGAAATGTAAATGAAGCAAATTCTGACAGCCTTTGATCAAAGGCAAAGAGAAGGATGGAAAGCTTCTCAGATAAGTCTCTAAGGGAGCAGACAGAGTTAGTCAGATAAACAGAACAAAAGTAAAATATATTCACATCCCAAATTTTGCTAAATTTAGCTTTGACAAAAGAACCCAGAGGTAGCCTTAAGCCAGTGTAATTAATTGGTTAAGAAAGTAGCAGTGGGCTAATGCTTTTTGGTGGCAGACTCTATGCAGACGGAAAACATGTCTGATAAGGTGTGGGCTACAGAGATGACACCATCAAAGCAATTTTGAACCCTTTGATGGGTGCCAAGAGACACACTTTCTAAATGGGTATTCAGTTACTTACTGATTGGTAATTCAGAAGAATCAGGTTAATACTTCCAGCTCTAAAAACTGTGAATTAGAGATGGCTGACTTAAGGTTCATTAAAAAAGCAATCAGCTGGAGCCAGACTTTAGAGCACTTTGGTTACTGTGGAGAGGAGGAAAAAGCACATTAAGGTGTAAGTCCCATTGCAGTTTTCTTTCCAGCAATGGACACCAAGTCATCATTACTATTAATTGCCAGACTAAATACATGTCACGATCTTACGGAGGGTATCCCACAAAATCATCTGTTTCTTATGTTTAAAAAACCAAAGCAAACCAACACAAGACCTTTTGTTATTTCATTAATTTGGAATTATTTACTGTGGGAAATGGATTAGATTGAATTGACTTCGTAATGATCAAAGTAATTGTTCCATTTATAGACTGTAAGTTTGGACAAAAGGAAACAGGCTTTGGTTGGCATTTGAAACAGTTCTGAAATGTCAACACTTTTAACATAATTTATTTACAGAATATTTTAAGCAATACAATATAAATAGAACATTTTAAACAATGTATTTTTACATAAAAGCCCCTATTAGAATCAACTGGTCTTGTTATGAAGTACCTTCTATATATTCTAGGTCTGGTCAAGCATTTGTGAAACTCTCACTATTTCAGAGGCTCAGTTTGATTTCAAAATGTTCTGGTGCACTATGATGAGAATTTTTGCAAAACTTGATCAGATTGCCTTCCAAAGCTCTCAACAGCCTGCTAAGCCAGGATATAGTTGAGGGTGGTGTCTGAAGGTTTCCAGGTTCCTGCTGGGCCCACTAGCCAAGCCACTGAAAACGTAGTGCTTCTTTCAGTTCCTTGACTACATTAACGCCTGTTAGACCACCAGCAGCATGAGAAACCTTAGAAGGTGAAAGCTGAATAAATGATTTTTCTTAGTTTCTTTGCTGGCCATCAATAAGCAGGAGAGATTAAAAATGACCATACTCTTCTGGTCAGATTAACAAGAACATGGTTACATTTTCCCATCTCAGGTCTCTGGTGGGCAGCAGGAAAAAAAAAAAAGTCCAATTATATATCACTTTTAATCAGCAGTTGCTAGGACAGTGGTTTACCATCTGATAGGCAAAGACTGTGGGTTGTATATATCTTTTTGATAACTTAAATTTTATTATTTCTCATTCAAAATAAATTTTCTTTAAGAATTTTATGAGTTTATATTTTTGGTCTTAACCTGGGACAGGATTTATTTATTTCTGTCATATTTATGAGATTAATTTACTATATGGAAAATTTGTTGCTGTTTATAAATTTGAACACGAGTGCTTAACCTTTGTACCCGTTCTTCATGTGCAATATCATTCCTAGGAATTTTCACAAATAATTACGAACACCATACACTACTGGATAGCAGACTTCCTCATCAGCCTTAGACATGTAGAGACAAGGTCTGTAATTCAATGAAAAGGTATTTTTTAACTACCCTGTTGCTGCTACATTCCTAGTGGGAATGTCTGATTCCCTGTGGATTTTCAGGTGCCCCTAAGTGAGGGGCTCATGAGTTGAACTCGTAAGCCTCTGCTGGACGCTGGACAGATGCATCCCTGCAGAGCACAGTGCTCGTGGCAGTCATGAGAATAGCCTTAACACAGGTCTCAGTGTGCAGTGGGGCTCTTCCACTCCCTCTGTCTGGTCATCCTAATGTTTGGCTTTCTGCAAAACTACACAGGTTGTGGTTTGTTTGGTTTTGTGCATTTTTTTCGAAAAACACTACTGTTATGCCCTTGAAAACACAGTAAATCTTAAATTGTTTTGATAGCACTTCGGAGAGTATATGGTGGCTCAATTAATTAGGGATTTTTTTTTCAGGATAAAAGAGGTATGGAGAATACATTATTAATATTTCTCAAGTATTCATATAATGAATCTTCTAGTATGCATTTAATGATAAATAGGTGTTTACTAGGATGTTCACTTCTAGTTTTTTTAAAAAATGTTCATAACAAAGTGTAGGAACAACACTGTTATTCAAAAAGGAATAATGTATCTACTAACATTTTCTTTATCCTGGAAAAATGTTTTTGCATCATTCCTCAGTATCAGAACAGAATGTATTTGAAAATTGAGAGTATCTATGAAGGTATCCAAGTAGTGTGCTATTAACATCAAAGTAGGTTATTAATCAGTAGACAAATCAAGAGAAGTGTTCCCGAGTTCTAAATTTTGAGCCCCAATCTTGAGAACAGTGGAAAGACCCCCAGTGATTTCAGTAATCATTAAATTTTGATTTTTATATCCACTTCAAGGATCTGAACAACTAAGAATTGTAAAAAAAGTGTAAATATAAAGCATATCTACTTTACAGTATAATTTTATTGACTTTTAAAATTATTTAAGTTAGACCAATATTTTCAGTTTAGAATACTTTCCACTGAAGACAATGAAAGTTACAGGAATCTGTATCTGCATAAGTATCTAAATGTAGTCGTAAAGCCTGTTCTGCAAACAGTAAAATTATTGTTAATTTTGCATATCTAACTGCACTGAAAATATGCAGTTTCACAGGTTCATCAATATGTGCAAGGTCAAGTGCAACATTTAAATAATCAAATACATATAAGCTCTGAAGATGCTTCTATCTCCTGCATTAAAAAAAAATAATAATAATTGGACTAAATTTTATGGAAACAAGTTTGATGTGATTGAAACTGCCTGTCTCAGAGTCTTCAGATTATTTTTATTTTACTCTGGAAAATAATTTTTCCATGGCAGCAGGATCATAAACTATATAAATTTTCCTTTTTGAATATCACTCTCCACTTACTTAAGTACTTCATAACTGATTCGACATTTGTCTTGTAGAACACACGTGTCATCAGCATGTGAGACCACACCCTTGGGAATATTGTATATGTATTTTGTGCAGCTATATAAAATCCCCAACTCCCAAGCTCACTGTTTTTTCCTTGTTGTATAAATTCAGTAATCCTTCTGTAAACACTTTTGCATACTACTAAAATACTGGATATTTGTATAGACAGTCTACTGTGTGTCCTCTCTATAGAGAATATCTTCAATATTCTTTTAGGTTTCAACTTTTCCATCAACTAAAAACAATATTTTTTTTAAAAAAAAACTTTTCCTCGAATAAAGTTTTAGAAAATTGAAAATAATTAAATTAACTTTTTTTAAAAAAATAGTCCATCTTGATTATATAAAAAAGGCAAAGGTCAAGGAAGAGAATATGCACACCAATTTTGGATCCAGGAGTGTTTTAAGTAAAAGGAACTTGGTGTTGCCATGGACTTTAGCGAATAGTAGTGGGCAAAACATACTGACAAGTGTTGGAGTTCTATGTTACAGAGTCATTAGTAGGTCATATAAGGAGTATGTAAAAATTTAGGAATGGGCCTATGCACAGTCTGGTGTGCAGCTGTATCTACCATGGCAATGGCTCAGGTGACCTCTCCTTCAGAGCAATACAGAAGCAGCCAGGCAGGAAATTTCTTCCTATACAGGAGAAAAGCTTACAGAGAAAATGAAAGTCCGTCTTGAAAGAGACAAGTCTATGTGAATGCTCAAGGACAGCTGGGTAACCTGCCTTGCCTAGTTTCTTGGATACATGAACAAACAATTTGGCATGAGTAAAGACTACATCTACTCCTTTGTAGCCCTTTGTCTTTGAAGAGCTCAGTAGATAGGTTAAGGGTCATTTATCACTACTTCCTACAGACAATTAATTGTTTGACTGCAGTTTTATCCTAATTTACAATATGTTGACTTTAGATTCTTTAGCACTAAACATCAAAGCTAGAAGAAAAAAATACACACACACACCCCCAAACATAGGCTAAGATTAAATTGTGGCATTTATTCCCTGATTTTATGTTGTAGAGTTAAAAGCTGTAAACATAAGTGAGTTAAAAATAATAAAAAAAAATCTCTACCATAAAGCACACTTGCTGGTTTTTCACCATTTGAGAACATCTTTTCAGTTGGTTCATAAAACTAAAGTGGTCCAAGAGCTATACAATACCTAATTAGTGGGAATCGTGGATGTAACTGATTCTTTTCGGTTCTTACTTTCATTAAGCTTCATATTCAATTACATGATTAGAATATCAAGCTCTGTTCCACGAAAACCTAGGGGGAGGGGAGGCCCTGCACATACTTCCTAAAGAGCCACAAAAGAAAAGCAAGGTTATTATTAGATTCTTAAATTCTTTATATAGGCTATCATATCTCCAGAGTAAAATTGTCAGGGTGGCACCTCAAAAAAGGTTGAAAATCAACACTATGATACCAGGACCAAATAAGTTTAAGATCATGAAAAATTTTAGTGTAGATCTATTTTTTCTCATTCTCAGAATGTGTTTTAATTTTTAATTGAGCACAATTTCCAGCTGTCATCTTCAGCATTCCTCCGTTCTCAGCTGCTGTCTCATAAATGGCTAGAGAATGCTCTTTCACTATTTAGCACTAATTAATTTTGTTAATTAAATGTCACCCTGCTTTTTTCCTTATTAGAGTTTTTGTACCAAAATGGTTCCCAGGACATTGCTGCTAAAATCACTAAAGATTAAAAAGAAAGGATGGAAATTGAATGTGCAAACACTAGAGAATTCATTAAACACGTTGTAAGACTTGCAAATGCCTCTTGACAAGCAGGATAAGAACTGTAAGACACTTTCCTCTGAGGGTGAGTTAATAGGCTAGCCATTTATGTCAAATATTTTGTTGGTGGGCAATAGTATCGCAAACCGCTGAACTCAAGAACCAGTGTCAACATGTAATCCTGTTCTGAAATTCCTCATTATAGCAATCACATTGTCTGTGATTTTCCCTGTATTAATTGCGTGCAGCCAGTGGACAAACATCTTGTTATTTCTCATTTCCTTTTTAGATCTAAAGTAGTAAGTGCACGTGGGAAGAAAATGAGAAAGGCAGACTGTCTTCCTCCAGTGTAGTGGCAGCTCACCCATCCATTAAAAAAAAAAAAAAAAAAAAAAAAAAAA
>JAVJGJ010000061.1:3159859-3201197 GCA_035590215.1 Microhierax caerulescens
ACACAAAAAAAAAAAAAAAAAAAAAAAAAAAAAAAGGCTTGAATCGCTTTCAGGGGTCATACTGATGTGTGTATGGGGAGCTGGCAAGCAGCCACATAAAGATGAATACTGCTTTTTGAACCCCTGTAGTCTACGGCAGAGCACAATGCATATGTTAATACGCTTTTTCGTAGTGTTGAAGGGTTTCACTATTTTCTTGCTGGCATGATACCCAAGTACAGGCCGACTGTATTAAGGAACACAGAAAGCTGCAAGTGAGGAATGTAGTCCAGGATATTATCAGGAGAAACATGCAATCTTCATTGATTTCTTGGCACTATCATTAATAACAAAGCCAGGCTTTCCTATAAGTCCCTGAGGTTTTTAGTCAGCACGTTCAGTTAGTTCTTATTGTCATTCATCCTTCCTCAAAGGCTTTTGAGTGAGTAGGGAGAAAGAGAGCAAATGCACCTGGTTGTGTTTCAATGGACTGGTTCTGCTGAGTCTTTCTCAGCTGCGTGGGTGTGCAACTAGAAAGTGCCATGTGTTATGCACGAGGCAGAGACCTGAGAGAAACATCTGCTGAGCGTTGTATAAAAGTTCAAATGATACCAGAATTAAGCCTAGTATTTCAGAGGAATTGGATGGAAGCATCAGCGAAGGATATTTTACTCAGCTCCCTTTACTTGTGTATATGCTTGAAATGCACAGGGATGGCCCGGTTTCTCAAAGGCGATATGGCTAGGAGTTACCACATGTACAAGTAAATTAAACTGGTGGTACTTAGCCAAATATCACGTTCAGCCTGAGCTAACTATTTCCAGACAGCATCTGGAAATGTTTGGAAAGGGTTATAATATGTAATTGGGGTTTATATAGCTTAGCGCTCTAAAACTTTGTAACATAAAGCCTCTTGTTGCCCATGTGCACGCTGACATAGGACCATCCAAAGTGTTATTCAGTTTAGTGAACTGTTTTGGCAAGTGAAGGATGTAGTGCAGGTCAGATGCTAGTAACTAGTTTATCTCCTTGCTCATGCTGACACAATACGGAACACATTTGTTTTGCAGGTTTTTACTGACACCTTAGAGGTGCTGAAACTGATGCCTCTCAAATGTCCAAATTCAGCAAAATCAGTCGCTAACTTTCTTCATATGTACTATAAAATTATTCCTCAGCAAATATTTCTTCCTTTGGTAAAGTCTCAAGGAATTCAAACAGCCTGTAGGCAGAAATATATTGAGCTGATCTATTTTGTAAACATTTCAAAATAATGAATGCATTCCACTAGTTTTGGACAGATTATCTACAAACAAACAAACTTACAAACACAAACAATTTTTTCAACCCAAGTTCTTTATGACCTATACATCAGCCAATTCTAGAGATGTGACAGTATTCTAAGAGTGATTGGGAGAGTAAAAATAATTGTGAGGAGTAATTTCAAGATGGCAACATTGCATGAATTGAATAGAAGAAAAATGGAAAAGAAAAGGACAAAATTATAGAACAGATTTAAAAAAATAATAATAACTGTAAATATGTTGGCTTCCCTAAAAGAAATAAAGGAAAAAAAAATTGTCCAACTAAATCATGAAACAGCTGGCTAATGTATATGTATTACTGGATCTCAGTCATGCATAATAACAGGAAAAGAGCTAATATATTTTTCATATCCTAAACTTGTGTCTGGCTTGGACTTACAACATCATTGGGAAATTGCTTAGAAATAAACTGAAGAATGGGGACTATTAAGATAATTTTCCTGCACTGCCAAAACTGTAAAGTCAATACTATAATAGTAGTAATAGTAATAATAATAATAATAATAATAATAATAATAATAATAATACCCTTTGTCCTTGACATTGACATGCTAGGAATATTGAACAACACTATGTCCAAACAGCTCACATGCGAAACTAATCCATGACTGCAGGTGTTTGAGATGAACTGGTTTCTCAACACAGGAGAAAATTATGTTGCCTGTGTGGATGGACAACAGGAGTATTATAACCTGCTCTTGGTAACAGGCTGTCATCAGTTACCTCTCTCCTCTATGGGTCGGGGGGGGGGAGGGGGGGGAGTGGCAGGGAAGTCAAAGCCATTGCTGTAGCGAGCAAGATCTAAACCTCTATCGTGTCATTGATCCACCCCCAAGTGCCCTTTCCTGCGAGTTCCTCATGGCGAGGTAAATACAGTTATTTTTCCTGTCTTCTCACTGTTAGATCTTGCAAGAGGTCTAACAGAAACAGAGTCAGCATCTGTGATGCTGTATATGCCGTGCCTATGCTATTGACATATTCAGCAAGTTTAAGTCAATTGCAATCATGTTCCAACTCAAGTGTCAGGGAGCATTTTGGTGCCTTACAGCATAATGCCAGTCTGAAGAGGGCTGTAACAGGAGATTAACTTGTAGGAACATCACGCTAACTGGAACAGAGAGCATAAAAATAAGAGGGAAAGCAAAGCAAGGTGAAGATTAAAATATAAACATCAGGAGATCATTTTAGAGCTTACTGGAGAATGGCCAAAGTGAAGAAACCTGAAACATAGAACAAAAAAATCACTGGGGCTGTAGGAAAGGAAGTGGGAACATATTACAGACATTATGATGATGTCTCAAAATGCAATCCTTCTGTCTGCGGAGATATGAGGGAAGAAAGGAAACATGAGCCCCTTGGGTTGTGACATTCCTCTACAGCCAAAATTTGGGGGATTTGAGGGATCTCATAAATTGAACAGGGCACTGAAAAAAATCATTTTAACAGCTTCTGAAAACAGCAATTTTTTAATACTAAAACTGGGACTTGGCTATAAAACTCCTATGCCTGTATATGAGGTATACTGTGAGGAAAAGGTTAGTGGATCTAAAAAGACAATAAAAGAAAAATAAAAATGTGGGGTTAAATGAGAACAGAAAAAACTTTGCCTGGATGATTAATGATCCATTGATTCTACAATCACTTTGAGAAAGGTTAAATCTTTCCCAATCCCTGTGACAGCAGTAGTAGTCCAAAGCAGCATTCTCACATATATGTAACAAGCCTCTGAAATAATATATCTGTATACACAACAGTACCAAATCTGAATGACAGCAAGTAGGTGGCTGGCAGTAAAAATCAAGAGACAGGTAGCTTCTGTTAAGGCACAGGACAAGATCTGTACAGGGTTAGTAAAGAGCAATTGCCTTAGCACTTGGGAGCTAATTTTGAAATGGGAGAGGAGATAAAGCACTCCCACACCGATGCTGGCAGGACTGGAAAGTCTTGCAGCAGCAGAGAAATTTCTCAGTATAAGCAAAACCCATGCAGCTTTGCTTATATTTGCGAGGAACCGATAACATGGATAAACCAGGTAAATTTAGTTCTGTCTCTGACCGTATTCCTGTTGACACTATAATAGCCTTTTAGCTATACAAGATTTATACAGAGCTATACAAAGATTTAGAGTGTACTGTTGCAGAGGAGTCAGATCCACATTAGACTCAGACCTGTGTGCAATACAGGGGAAAAAATATTTGTTGGTAATTACATGTGGGTAGGTATGAGGTTTTGAGTGTTTGTCTCCAACGTATGAACAGCACAAGAGCAGGGAGGTTTTTAGCCACTGAGCACTCGACTTTCTTCTCTTTAAAATCCTTGGTAATTCCAGGAGTTTGAGCAATTCCTTGTGAACACTGTCTCATTGACTTCTGTTTCACCTGAGTGCATCAATATTATTGCTGTTTTCTGCTGTGGTCCTTTTTATGGGGTTAATACAATCGGTATAGTTGTGGCTAAGAAATTAAGTTAGCTGATAACATGATTTGCAATCAGAGATTATTTTCTTTTCTAAGAAATTAAAAGACTCAGTGAAACTCCATCATTTAACAATAAATTAAAAACCCATAACAAATATGGAATAACACATTCAATCCAGACATTCCACGATTCTGAGCTATAACTACCTTGTCTGAGTAGCTTTGGGTGACTTTCAAAGTCATTGCAGGAACAAAATTTTGTGCTCCTTCACTGACTTGTATGTAGCATTTATACTTGAAAGGCATGCTAAACTAATATTTTGGGGATAGTTTACAATTTTAGATTATCTACCATTTAAATCTTTAAGTTTCTTTTGATAGCGATGAGATTTTCGTACCATCTGGTTTCTCAGAGATAAGGTCCTCTTTTTTTTCTAAAGCTGGCAAAAAATCCACTTGCCATAGCTATGACTGCATGACATATCTATGTCTTGGAATGTAGGGAATGCAGTTACAAGAAGAAAACATTTGGTGAATTAGAACATTTTTTCCTATTATTTTATGTTATGGTGCTGAAATATTGATACATTATTTTTCATCCATACCTTTAATGTTTCATCTATTTTATTTATTTTTGTATACAATGTCTGCTGCTTCTGCGAGTGTACATATAAGATCACTGGTAATATCTGTGTGCATTAAGTGAGTCATACGTAGTAATTTTGGTATTGAAGCCTGTATTTAGAAATGTAGTCTCTTAGAGAGACTTCCAGAAAAACAAAAGAGAAACCCAAGCACAGTAAGTGTTATTCATGGTGAAAGCTACTGGTTTGAAATTTTAAACTTATGGAAAAGTAAAACATTTAATAGGGTCTCTCTCTACGACATAATAACTAGTTTGCTGCAGTGCAGTTCTGTAGGTAAACAGATAAAATGTGCAGTGAGAACAAAAAATAAACTCATGAAAAATGAGACAGTTGAGTTGTGCCATGTTTTATATGACTTGCAATCCATCATCTTTGGTTTTAACATATTTAGAACGGTTTGGTTAACATTCTTCAGGAGGGAAGGAAAACTAAGATGTTGATACAGCTGCTAAAATATTTACATATATGTTCCAAAATAAGGGACTATTTTTATGTTCTCGTGTTCACTTACAAAATTCAGATCTTCATTTTCACTCTGTATGTATTACTTTCTATGTGAGAAAGAAGTAAGCCAGTGTCTTCTATGATAGGTCTAAGGTGCTTGTGCTTGAATTATTTAAAGCACTCTTTGGTTCCTTTATTCATTTTTTCCACTAAGGAAAATAAGAAATTTATACAATACATATATACAATATTGAGCAGGGAAGAGCGAATTGAGGGAAGTGGTATCACCTGCAGTAAAAGAGTAGACCATTTGATTTTGCACTACTTGACACTTGGTGATTTCATAATCAAAAATCAAAACCTCATCTGATTTCTCCTGTGTAACTTCTGCTTCCTAGAGAAACAGAATTTGGGAGTTTTGCTTTGTTACGGTGCTCCCGCCAGTGACCCAGAGACTGAAGGAAGCCACCTCATGTAGGACTACGTGTAAGAGGAAAGAAGCACGGGCAGTCTCGCCACACTGCTACCACACACACCTCTACTCCAAAGTAGGCAGCACCAGGGCAATAACCTAATGAGCCAAGCCACAGGGCAAACATCATCTGCTTCACAAGGCGGAAAGGCAAAAGAGATCTTGACATAGGAGGTTATATAATTCTCAAGCACTGGAGTACACACGTACTAGTCGCAGCATGAGGATCTGGAGGGCTTTTGTTCCAATTAACTGGTACTGAGATGTTGTCAGCCTCCCACAAAAATCCCTTCGGTGGAAAGGAGGAATGTGAGGATGCTCCCTGGGAAGGTGCAGCTCAGACTAACCCTGAGCTATGCTCCTATCTCGGTGGTAACTTCAAAAGTAGCATGCCCAGCCCTCCCTCAGGCGCTGCTCCCACCCTGTGGGTGAGGAGCAATGCAGACGTGTGCCATGCAGAATTACACACATGCACATAAATACAGATATAGATATGTACAGAACAATTGCAGAGGGAGGTATACACATATATAAAGTACACATGTGTGTTTATATGTAGTACTAAAAAAGAACTTTTCTTGATCTTTAAATACTAAATATAGTCTGTCTATATTTCTTTTTACATGTACATTCATCATAACCATTTTTCTATGTGAACAATTTTGTTCTTCCTCCTTGTCATTTTCATTGTTTCCAAACATAGTTATATCCTGTTAATTTCAATGGTCGTAAGTATTATTGCCTAACAAAGTATAATAATTTTTGTAATCTACCAGACTCTAATTAATATATTTTAATACCTAACAACAGAACACCAAAATGGCACTCAGATGGACTGTGAGTTAGATATTCTAAAATCATGCATTTCAAAAGAATGAAACAGCAGAAACATGTAAATCATGTTACATATCAGCTTAAAAGGCCCAAAGCCTGTTTTCTTGTGGGAAATACAAAATATCGGTATTAACGAAGATTCGAAGCAAAGGTAGACTGCACTCAGGACTGGTTTTCTTCTTCTTGCGAGTGTTTTTAAGTTATTCTGTCTTCCTGATGTAAAGACCAGTGAACAGAAAAGGTAGCTTGTGACAGGAAAATTCAGTGTAAAATCCTGGCCTGGTGCAATCAGTGTGAGCTTTGCCTTTTGTTCCACTGTGACCAACATTTTTTCCCAAAATACTTTCATTGTGAGCTTACAGACTTAATCCTACAAGTTTCTTCCACACTACCCACATGCAAGCATGCAAGGCTTCTCAGTTTGCATTATCCATTTCCTCTTTTTTTTTTTTTGTGTAACTGCACAGGGTAATGAACAAAGATACCTGGGAGAAAATAGAATGTTGTTCTTTTTTCCTAACACCAAAGATCAATAATAATAAATCTTAGCTCTTGAAAATTAGTATATAGGACTATTTAGTGCGTTTTCTGATTAAATCATTGAGCTCAACCACTTCTGCAGAGTCTAACCTTCAGCATACACTGTTGCATACAAAGCGTCTTCTACTGTAAACTTCTGCTCATGTTATTAAAGCTCATCAAAACAAATTATGCCTTTTCAGATTTTACTGAAAAGTCAATTCTTCCAATGCCCAGTAAAATTTTTATGGCTAGGGTTTTGTCTATTTAGGATGGCTATTCTGGTTCAGGTACATTTGGCAGATAACAATATATATGCTTTTCTTTCTCACTACCCATTTAAATGAAGTGTTAAAATTTAGCTAGAAGAAGTTAATATAAATGAAGAAGTGGCAGACAGCACAAGAAGTCTGGGTTTAGGGTTAGGATAATACCCATAACAATGAAGAAATAAAGATTTATCTTGAAGGATTTTTAAAAATAATCCTTTACTCTTACACCTACTACTTAGGTGCTTTAGTCTCACAAATATTACTTCGTACAACTGGTTGTGAATAAATTTGGATTGTACCTATGGTTTAATCATAGCATGGTTTGGGCTGGAAAGGACCTTTAAGACCATCTAGTTCTAACGCGCTTCCATGGGCAGGGACACCTTCTGCTAGACCAGGTTGCTCCAAGCCCCATCCAACCTGTCCTCCAACACTTAATTATCAGAAAAAATTGTTTTATGATTAAACCAAAATTTACTTAAGAAATTTTTAGTTTCCAAAAATTCCCCTATTTCAGGCAACAGAAATAACTGTGTGTTGATGTCCATTCTTACAAAGCGCTGTCAGTGCTTATTCACAGGGATTTTTGATGAAAACCTGCAATAGCCATCAATGGGCTGAAACATACCTTCCCCCAACAAAGAACACCTCATAAATACCTACAAAACTACTCATCATCACAATACTGATGACTAGTGACATGGTTATTCACATATTTTACAGACAATCAATAAGTTGGTTTAGAAATTTTCAGGAACTGAAATGAAAGGGTAATGCAAGCTCTCATTTCCTATTGAGCTACTCTTGCACCAACAGAGAAAAAGTTCACAACAGCCATGTGCTTTTCTGCAGTGTTTTCTTTTCTTAGTTCTCTACCAACTTATCTGTCAAAGAAATGTCAAATGTACAAACCAAAAAACCTCAAAATGTTTGACCTAAGTATTCTGTAAGAAAGGTTCAGAAAACAATTTTGGCCACAAAATGTTACAGATTTTTTTCCGCATTATCTTCTTAGCAAAACTGTATACGAAAATATTTTCCATTTTCATTCAGCTTTTACAAAGCCTCTCTATGCTTCTTGTTAGATGTGTACTACAACGCTGTTATACCAGTCAGAATAAGGTACAAATTCAAAGCACAGGAACAAAGGTAATTAATAGCTAACAATATCTATTCTGGATAATAAAGAAAATAATAGCTGACACACTACACAAAAATCTGAGGAAAAAAAAATCCATAAATCAAGGATGTTAATTGTTATTTCCACTACTTGTTAAGATGAAAGATGACACTATGTAGGCTTTTTCTCAGCATGATCTCTCATAAACAGATGTCCAATGCCTTGGGTAAACCTGTACAAACTGGGAAGTATCTACTGACTGCATCATTAGTCTTCTTCTGATTTCAAGCCAGGGATGCTGAAGAACAAATTAGTCAACTGATCCTTGCCAAAGTCAAATTTTATTAAGGAAAAGCATTTGTTGCAGGGTAGAAAGGAATTCTGGGTGTACACTGAACTTCATGTAACAAAATCCCAGTGAGAAAGTATTTTTGTAATTTCACATTTGAATAATTATTTGCAAACTTTACGTTCTGCTTCCTGTGTCAAAGTCACATTGTGCATTTATCTTTCCTCTAAAAGATGCACTTTGAATATGCTAAAAATATGAGTATGCTTGAGGATACAACAGTTGATATTCAAGTAAAATACCACATTTTTCCAGCATCATTATTCACAGGTACTCTCTTAAGCACTGCTTTCTTGCCTACATCTAATAAAAGAAGTGAAGTGAATCTTCAGGTCACCCATATGTGAATTCTCAGCTCTAATAAGCCTCCAGGTAATCGCAAGCAGCAAAACTACTTTTGATTTTGTAAGGCAATATTGTCTGAAAAGAGACTGATGCAGATCATGGCATTTTTCTCTTTAAAATGTATAGAGTTAACATGTTCTTCAGTATGTTTAGTATTTACAGAAGCAATTTATTATTTTTTTTTATAATATTGGAAATTTGCCATTTAAATGAAATGAATAAAAACAAAGAAAAAATATTTAGGGATACAGCTATCTGAAAAGTGGGGAAGGATGGAATGAAATCAGGAAGAGAATAATTTAGAATTACATCAGCCCAAAATTTCAGACTGTGCATGATTAAGGCCATGGAAAAATATGTAAAAGACAATGGGAGATAGCCATTTTAAGCTCTTACCTGTATATATCTAACAAAAGTAATATCTATAAAATTAAATGCAAGAAATATTATGCATTAAAGGATGAGAAGGTCTGGATTAGATCAACTCACCATTTCTTCATCTCTCTACTGTCTATAACTGCGTTTATTTTGTATAAACACAAACAACAATGAATTGCCAGAAAGTAATTATCAAGGAATCAAGTGGCCTTAAGAGAAAATTTAGTTATATCAAAAACAGGCTTAAAATTAGGCTGGTTATTGTTTTATTGTTATTGTTTAGCTTTTTCTGTTAGATAAGACAACATAAAAAATTAAGGACTAAAATAAAACAATTTTGTAAAGAAAAACCCAGAGACAATTTCTCCCAGCACTCCTTACTGGAAAAATCACACAGAATGCAATGCAGTTGCCAAGATGCAAGTGACCAAATAAGTCACTTTACATCCATCTGTAGCATCTTTTTACCACTGCTTCAGAAATTAAACTGAAGAGGAGCTGGAGGTACCTACAGAGATTTGACCTTAATGGCTCTAATAGGCATTTGCCTGAGTACAGACTGAATAACACCAGAGTACAAACTTAGGGATATGTCCCTTTAATGAGGAATACCCTCATGGCTTTAGAAAGATTAAGGTACTTTGTCCTGCTCCAGTTGAGTTCAATAGGTGTTTGGCCATTGGCTTCAGCTGCAGCAGTACGGTGCTGTAAGCCTCCGGCTCCAGGTAGAGCGGAGCGCTACGCTGCACAAGCAGCTCAGATCTGTTTTGCTCATCCCCTGCACATCCTCCCCAGCCCCTGCTCCTCGGGGGCTGATCTGTGCACCTCTTTGTGTTCCCAAATTACTGTGTTTTTCTATAACACTGGTTGCTGAATGCTTTGCCTTGTGTTGGAGGTAGCAGTACACTAAGCAAGTTCAATGTGCACAACAGAATTTTTTCTCTTTTCTTTCTAAATGCTATCTTGAACTATGAAGTCTATTACTCTTGCTTGTGTTATGATAGTGCATTAGAGGTATTTTGATTTTTTCACACAGTAGTTCCTTCCTAAAATCATTTGCATTATAAATATTAATGGTGCATATTTAGAAGCAGGTTTGATTAGCAATTTCATTAGCTTTGAGTAGACAGCAGAACAGCTAAATGTCAACATTTAACTTTATCTCCCAAGGTATGATAGTTAAAAATAACATTAGAAAATTTGTAATTACAAAAGAGCTAATGTTTATTAATTGAAAATTAAACTATTGGTTGTTTCCATCTTTTTGGCCTATTTCACATTTTATAGTAACAAAATAATATTAACTGGATAACAAGACCAAATATCTTGCCGGAAGTGTTAGAAAAATTCAGTATGATTTTGAAATTACTATGTTTAAGTGCAATGAGTCTACAAGTAAAATATGAAAAAGTGCTGTCATCTTAAGTGAGTTGCTTTATCAGTAGCAATAAGAAAATACATATCTTTATTGTTCAGTCTTCATCACATCTGAGCATTGATTGCAACATATCCACCAAATACTGCAGACGGTGTGACAAGTCACATAGAAAGATATATAGAATTATATTATTCAGTACTGCATTGCTCACTATTTGACATTAAGATGTCTTCGGTTAACACTGCCAATTTGAAGCAACAATTGGAAGGTTTTATCTACCACCAGCCACTTTTTGTGTGTGATATAACACCTACCTTCTTTTAAGTCACATTTTCTTCCAAAACCATGTACCAAGTGTAGGCAATTTGGATCTAAGCTTATCTGAATTTTTGAATGCAATTTGTCTGCAGTAGCTGTAAGTATATGTATTAAGGCACTGTAGGTTCTAAAATACAATAACCAGATATACTAGAAGTATAGCCTAGCATAAAATGTGTTGAAGTTTGCCGTAAGAGGAAATGTCAAATAAATGTTTTAAAAGACCTTGAGAATCTGAATGTTTGCTAAATAAAAAACTACAGTTTACCAAACTGAGATTATTGTACAAAAATATTTACATAGAAAGCATTTATTCAGTATTTTAGTTATTACTGTTATTATTATCTGCAAGACTTGGATGCTTCATGCTTCTATGTCAATTATGTTTTTCAAAGTGTTAGAAAACAATTATTTCAAATTATGCTGCATATTGCTGCAGGAACTGGAGATGAATAAACAGCATATTTAGATAGAGTTATGTATCTTTTCATACAGTGTTAAGTTAGTAATTCCAAGAGTAATGGAAATGGCTGATACGAAAAACCTGCACACAGTCATTGAACCACAGCCTGGATGGGTTAGAAGGGACTTTACAGACCATCTAGTCCCAGCCCCCTGCCCTGGGCAGGGACGATTTCCACCAGAGCAGGTTGCTCCCAGCCCTGTCCCACCTGGCTGTGAAACCCCCCAGGGCTGGGGCAGCCGGGGCTGCTCTGCCCCAGTGCCTCGTCACCTTCATGGGGAAGAATTCCTTCCTCTTATCTAGTCTAAATCTATCCTCTTTTTATAAAACTATATATGTCTGATTTCATATGCAAGTTCTTGCTGCACATGACAGTACCTGGTTACCATGCCTCTGGGCAGCACAACAAAACTCTCAGCACAGTATTATGCTGGAAATTACTCTTGCAGTAACTTTATTAAATATTTAGCTTCAGAAAAACTGAACAGAGACACCACGACCTTCATTTTCCATGGATCTACATGCACTGAGTGTAAACATTGATGGCTAGTATGAATATACATTTTGCCATGGGCCCCAAATGATAAATCTGCTGGCCTTTTCCGTTACTGGTTCACGCTTTGCATGGTGCCTCGTTGCGTTAGAAATAAGCGCACTGGTTCTGAGGAATTTGGCTTAGGGACTCAGACCTCGGTCTGGCTGTCGTCTTTCTGGGGAGTGGCTTAACTGCAACTCCAGGCATTTATCTGCTTTTCTAGGAGGGGAGGTGGCTGACACTCTTCCCTTCTCTGGCCCCTTCTGTCTCAGTTGTGTATTCTGGAGAAGATTTTTTTTATACTATTTTGAAAACAGTAACATCAATAATGTTACTATTATTTTATCAGGGAAAGGACATTGACTATAGCTCAGCGATACAGATAGTTGCTTCAGCTAGAGGAAGCTGAGGTTAAATCCTGAAATTTATAGGCGTGTTATTCTTCAACAGTTTTATTCACCTTTTTTTCATGAAACATAGGTAAGACACAGCTAATTATAGCAAGAGTTTCCTCCATAGATTAAGCACAGTCTCAATTTAAAAATCTCAAGTTTCAAAAAGCAATATAGAAGATCTAGGTTTTGTGTACTTTCACTCTACAACAGGGAAAAATGGAAGAAAGTTCAGAAAAATGATTTTTAAAACCTAAGAAAACAGAAGACGTTAGGTAGAAGAACCTGAAAAGTTATGAGTGTGTGAATCTTGTAAACTCGCCCACGTTCATCCTTATTGCTTACAAAGCTGGGAAGAGCATGTGACAGCTGCTTAGAGTCAGGGTGGAAAATGATGAGTCGGGTAGAAAAGAAAAGGAAGTAGTAAAAGACATCTTATTCTCAAAGTACCTACCGAAATGCGGAGGTGTCTGTCATCTGGCACCCATCAGGATATAAACCCTGGCAACAAACACAAATAAATCCCAGAGGGAACTTAGCAATACTTCAAAGACACCAAAGTAAGTTCACAGTTAGCTAGCAGTAGGCAGACCTAAAAAATTTATCATTACAAAAATATAAAATATCTTTTCTGTGAATAAACAAATCAAAGACTTAACTCTTTTTCTGCTGCTTCTCAGAATAATTAAGTTGGGTTTAGTCATCTTTGATGAAAAACTTATACTAATCACTTTTAGCCTATGTGACATCCATGAACAATTCATTAACTATTTGCTTTTACAAGGTGTGCTTTGCCATTCAAATCATGTGCTGTTATTTTTGATTCCCGATTGGACAAGTAAAATATTCAGATTTTTTTTTTAAAAAAATCACTTCCAAATGCTTAAAAATTTATTTTTTTCTGTGAATGCTTAACCCTTCATGAGGGCTTTACAGGTATTAATATAGGGAACAGCAATTCTTCAACCATTTGTGCAAACAGAATCTTAATAGCCCAGATGTTCATGAATAGTAAATAAAAAGGAGCAAAAACATGAATGAATGGAGCAGCTGCTCAGAATGCAGAAGAATGTTTGCAAACACCATTTTGAAGTATGCAATCAGCCCTGGTTCAGAGGGAAAACTTGGATAACCAACAAAAAGTTTGAATAAGCGACTGAACATGTCAACAATATTATCTAGTCTATCCAAACTTTGAAACTATTCAGCTGAAACAGAAATTTCCTGTTCTTTTATGATTATTTCTTACTCCCAAATGGATCAAAACTAGAGCAAGAAAAAGGCTATCAAGTTTAGGTTGATGTGCCTGTATGAGGGCACAGAGCTCTGCACACGTATGTACATTCCTTTGCTCATTATTACGACTGCCTTACTTTGTGGTTCTTTAGGTATGTAAAGCCTAAATTTCCAATGAATGAACCATCAACTGTCAGAAATTAGGTTTAATTAGTGGGCAAAAGATCAGGCTATTCCACTAATCTGAAATTCTTAAAAATAAGCTATTTACAGGGTTGGTAAATGGGATGGAATAAACTTTATTATTCTAATTGCCAGGACCCCACATTTATGAAAGGCCTGCCACAGAGGCTTTGTGCCTGCTCTTTGTGCCTGCTCCGGGAAGATGCCCTGCCCAAACGAGGCTGGGGACCAGCTGTGCGTGCACACAGGTACTGCTGTGGCTGTGCTCCTCTTGAAACGGCAGAGCGCATTCGCCTCCCGTGGCAGTCCTTCCCCAGCAAGGCAGACCTGGAACAACAAGCTATACTTTCTGTCTTTCCAATTTTACCGTACTTTTCGTTGTAGTGTGAATTTGAGCTAACAAAGAGTAACTGCTCCAATTCAATTCAATGGAGTTTTTCAGCTTTCCCTCTCTGGTTCCATTGGTGTTAGGTATGTGATAGTCTCCATTTTCAAAATCTTAAAAGAGTTCAGTCCTTGCACAGAGTGGCATACTAAGAGAGTCATAATAGCACCGGGAACTCTCTGATGTTGGGTACGTCTCTCGTTTATTCCTGGTTCCAGGTACGTCTCCAGGTGCCTGTGAAGATTGCAGGAAGAAGCAGAAAAGTAGAAAGACCATAAAGGACAATGAAAAGTGGCAAGGAGACCATTGAGAAAAACAAGGCACACGCATTTAGCTGGCCTCAGAGGTGACAGAAAAAAAAAGAAAATCTTTCTTAGGGACCCAGAGGGGAAATTGTAGAGCTTGTTGCAACCCAGGAAGTCAATATAAGATGCTGGATTAAAAACAGAATATCAAGGACAAACCTCATAAACCACATCAGAGGAAAGAGAATTCAACATAGGCTTTTATCTTGATTTAACTCACTCTGGTTTTCTCTGTTCAAAAATTCTGTGTTGTAATTTGTGCTCTGGTAAAACACTGACTTAGAATTTAAAGCCCCTGTTGTGTTTTTGCTGTGTTTACTGTAAAGAAAAGATACAGCTAGATGCACCCAAAACCTCTGGATAGCCATCTGGTCAGTGCTGTCTGGCCCATTTATTCATCAAAATTAACTCAGCGGTGGTTCTAAGCTGAGCACCTGCAAACTGCAGCAGATAATGAATTTCCTCTCTTCACTTCTCTTACCTCCCATCTGCAGGATTGTGCTCTGCTGCTATACGAGCAACTGATATTAACAAACTGATGGTACAGAATAAATTAAAATCTGGAAGGAAAAGTAACAAAAATAATAAAAAGAATATTGGATTGTTTGTATTTTTTTTAATGAATACTTTCTGAAATGTTCCCTTTTCCCTCAATTATTTGTTTCAAATTTTGGCAATAACATTAATGCAAGGACACAAAAGACTCACTTTGTGTATAAACACACAGAAACTGTTTTCAACCATCCAGCATCAGAAATTGAAGATATGAGAGGTTAATCGGCCTGAGAAGATCAGCCCAACTGCTTTGTCTGCACACAAGCAATGTGTAGCAGAATTTTTATCTCCAAACAGTGAGGAGTGTTTTGGTCTTAGTTCAAATTCTGTTGCTGATTCAGATTTCATATTTAATGTGCCTTGTCCAAAGCACAATGAAGTTGATGCAGAGATCCCATTAAGGTTTAACAAACTCCAAACTCCAATTTAGGCCCATAGCAGAACAGACATACTTATGAACCTAGAGACAGAGCAAAATTACAACCTTTCTGGGCTAGCAATGTCTAATAGGCCAAGTAACTACCTGTATAAATGCATGGATTTGTCTCAGTAATCGTATAGTTTTATCATTTTAAATTCATATTGTCAGACTAAAATCAACTCCTTTGAACCTAAAAGCAAAACTTGCACTGATGTAGCCTGGAGTTCATCCTCATAGCTTTTATGTTTTATGGAAATACCTTGAGTCTAGAATATCAAGGACATTATTCTATGCAGGCATACAAATATCATCACACTCGCTGTCATTTTTTTATTAGTTTAAAGATATATAGTCCCATTCCTGTTTTGACTAAGTATGCTCTAAAATTTCCAGCTGTCTGTGGAAAATAAGCTGACTTGTTTGCTCTCTCTCTCTCTCTCCTTTTTTTTTTTTTTTTTTATTAGCCTTTGCTACCCTTCCAAACTTTCTCTTTCAAAATATAAATACACAAGAAGTTCATTTTGGTTTTATGTTATCTGCAGTTCTTTTAGTGTAAGGTGTTTCAGTGGGTAGGTTTGTTTGTAGTGATCTCACATCATCTGTCTCACTCATCTTCTCTTTCAAATTTGGCTGACCACTTCAGTCTTTCAGCGGGAGAGAGGAAAAACAAAAAAGAACTCCTTACAAACTATTTGGAAACCATTTCACAACATCATGCTAATGAAATGAATGGGAAGAGCGGCGTTTTGTGCTCACAAGAGCAGCAGCACCCAGAGGATGGGTAGAATTTCCTCCAGCATCTGTGGAGTCTGGGCTGCTGCTTGAGTGGTTTGCGTGAAATCGGTGAAACTAAACCACCCCTCTGGTAGTGCCAGACCCGCACGGCAAGACCCCCTTGCCTTTGAGGGGTTGCAGAGGGAGGACACAGGGCAGGGTTTGGCTCTGAAGTGTCAAGTAGAGAAAGGATAGGACCAGGGCTAAACCATAGCACTGAGAATCAAGAGATATTGATTTAATTTCAGAATCTTCAATTAGACCAGTCTAAAAGTTTCCAGGCAGAGGTGAAATGCTGAGTAACACAGTCTTTCATGGTTCAACTTTAAATCTCTATGAGGACAGGCAGCTTCACTAATATTGTAAGACTTTATTTAGAGAGCTTCTCATAGGTGGTGCAACAGAAGTAGATTATTAAATAATACAAGGCTCGTGATCTTGCATAGGGTAACATCTGCAAAATCAGGGTACAGGTTTAGCTCTGGTATTGCATACTTGGTCTTTTTTTGTGCTTAACCCAGGATTGTCATGTTTTGTGAATATGCCTTGCACATTTTTAAAAACAGTTAACACAAACGGATAGATGCAGAGTTTCGCTTAAAAGAGTATACGCATTTTCAGCTGTTCCCTTTGATCTCACATTTTGTACATCTAATACATAAGTGCTGTAGCTTAATTAGAAGATGCTGAGTATTATAACAATGAATGGTGGAAAAACTTGTCACGTTTTAGCTTATTTGAAACCCCACATGCTGTATTTTTAAATGAAAATGTATTATTATAGTATACCCAGTCATAAAGCATTTTTTCCCAGGGTATCATGTCATGAAAGGGCATATGCACAGATCTAAGTGTCTAAAATGAGATCTTTATAGCCAGCTTAGACACTGAGAACAATGGACTGAAAGTGGTCACTAATGACATTGTTAATGATAGATACCATTACCTTAGAACAGATGTCAAAGTGAAATAGCATTATAGCCTTCAAGATGGACTGCCTTGTCCTTCTCAGTAAATCTATTAAGGTGGCTTGCAAGAACAAAACAGTGGGGTGTTTCGTTTCTCTCCTTTTTCTGAAATGCAAAACATTCTGTGCATTTGTAACTCATTTACCTGCAAAAGACTCAATTAAGAATAAATTTTGTGAGAGGAAAAACTGTGCAGGGGAGTAAACGGAAAAGTTAGAAACAAAAGGAAGATCATATGCATTTAAAAAAAAACAACACAATTCTGACTAGACAAAGACAACAATATAATTAATCTAGACTAAGATCGAATGTTGTCAGCACAAACTAGGAAAAGCAGAAACTTCAAACTGCTGTAGCTGTACCTAAATATTGTACCGAAATCAGCATGGTGACAGGTGATAGATATAGGGCTTAATTTTAAGAAACTATTTATTTCTAATCTGGGAGGTGTGAATTCCCATATCTGACTGTCTACAAATCCCTGTAAGTATGCTTGTGTGTGTGTAGGCATAAATACAGCCATGAAATTCCTTGTTAAGGTTGGGATGGGATACATGACAGAGCAGGGGTAAAAATATTTTACAGAGAACAAGTTACTGTTACTCTCATTTTACTTAATGATTTATCTTTTTGACATGTTACTATGTAAGGTAAAGTTGATTTTAAAATTGTAAATTAGAATATATCTATATGGAAACATCCATATATGAAACTAAGCACATGAAGGTCAAAAGAAAGCACGTTGAAATGTATCTGAGAACACTGACAGAAGAAAAGCCCTGATTTTGTATTTTATTCACTTACCATTCAGTAACAGATCGATGAACTTGTGCATCAAATTAAACACATTACTACAATTTGAGCACTGTAGAATAAGTGTACAATAAAGTACAGTAAGTGGAGAGTATATAAAGGCATTTCACATGACTTATTTGGAATATCAGATTGAATATTGGTTGCAAATACTTATCATACAAGCTATAGGAGATTATTTTCTGGAGTATTACTTCTCTGTATCCATAGGTTTTACCTACTAGAGTATTATGTGCTTGTATGTCTGGCTCAATAATGAAAAAAAAAAAAAGAACGGATTTAGTCTTTTGGCTAGAACTGTAGCTTAAATTATCATATCTGACAGCTAAATTGAGATATCCATCAAGCATATAAATGAGAAATACTTATGTGCTATTCACCAGTTTTATCTTGATGATGTTCAGGGCCTCTGGATTATCATCTGCTGTTGTGTCTCTGCAAAGGTAATAAGCGTGGTACCTACGTTAGGGGGGTAGATCAGGCACAGGTAGACTGTAGGGGTCTGCAGACAAGTTAGTTGACCTTGAAGACTTAGTCATGTACCCTTAAGACAGCCACAAAAATGTCAAACATAAAAATTATGTGAAAACCCGGAACTTAAAACCACAGCATACGGGCACATATAGCAACAGCAAGTAGCAAGCAAGCAAGACAACAACAGAAAGCCTATCAGTGTCTGACACATGTCCTATCTAAGATCTATAAGCAATATGACAAAACAAAGAGCCATTTTGCCTGAACCCAGCCATGCTGATATGGTGTTTTTCAATCCGTCTTGACTTGTGTCACCATAGTAGATGTTTTTATGCTCTCAGAATTCAATCAAATTATATCTGTAGTTTTAATGGGATTTGAAGCATGTCCTGGAACAGGAGTAATTTTGATTTTGCAGGGGGAGAAATAGTAGAGAAGAGAGACTAGGGATCGTAAAAACTCGGTCCAAAGTTCAGTGAGTGCAACAGGATTGTTTCCATTTCAGCTGATTTCAGTGTGCTCTGGATCACACTCAGTGAATTGGTCTCAGACCAAATTTCAACATACACACAAACACATTTTCTCACACAGACAGAGGAAATTTGGGTCCAAAGTTTGCAGCATTCCTGCTGTACGAATCAAGGGAACTTGTTATTACTTTTGGTTATTTCATATCCTCAGTAATAAACAGGGAAAGTGCCTCACTTCATATTTTGCTTCATGTACTGTTACTTTATCTTTGAAGCAGGATTTTTATCATTTTGCTGTTGCTCTGATCCCTGCCAAAAGAATTGGCAAAGGAGAGGTAAATGGAGATCGCCGTCCTTGCACTCAGAAGTGCCTGTTCTGCAGTAGCACCAGATCCAGCTGAGGGAACATGAAGAATTTACTCAGACATGCCCTTCTCAGCGTGTTCTTCCAGGTTTCCAAATCCGCTTTCAAGACAAGCAGCAGTGCTTGGTACAGAAGCGGGATCAACAACACTTGCAGTAACGTGGAGAGAGGTGCTATTTTGCAAAGTGACGAGCAGCATAAGTAAGTTGAGTACGAGCCTAATGAGCCAATGGAGGGACAAGGCAGTGATTTTCATGAAGCCCACTGGGGTCTGTTTATTTCAGTCAGAATCTTTAATGAGCAGCTTGCTGCAGCTATGGTTATTGTCAGCACCTGTATCAGTTGTTGCTTATTGGGATTTCAGTTCAAACTGCTGCAGGAAATGGGATTTGGCTTTAGATTTGGGTTTTAAAACTTTTCTTATGTGCTGCAACATTGTACCATATTTTCAGATCCTCAGCACTAGCAAGGTGATACTAACAAGAATTAGAGTTCCTACTGACAGAGGACTTTTATGAGCTCAGACGTGCTTGTGGCTTCCAGACGCACAACAAATAATAGAACAGTTGCCAGACTAGCAGACTCTGTTATATACCTTTTCAAATTAAAACACAAAAACAACACATGCCCCACACATTTAAATTAAAATCCTGTGTGCTAAAGCAGCAAGTTTTTTTTAAGCATCCCTGTTTCTAGGCTCTAAATGCATGATGAGCTGAATACTTATCTCTTTCTATAAACAAGAATGCAAACACGAATAAAAGCAGGTCTTTTTCTGTGTATTACACACATGTGAAAGCAAGAAAAAAAAAAGTTTAGAGAAGAGCTACCACATCAGGAGTGCCCTGCTTTCGGCAAACCTTTTCCTAACGCTTCATTCCCTCAAAAACTTCCTCTCTTCTGATTCCAACAATGAACTTTTTCCTCTCTTCCAAAATCACATCTGACTCTGACTCACTTCCACTGTCCCCCTGACTTTGGACAGGTCATCTAGACGCGTGAGCTAGTGAAGGATGGGTGTTCTATCAGAAGATATTTCATGAAGTAGGATTTTTAAGAACATTGGGGTTGCCAGAGACTGGGGGTGGGGGGTGCAGTGCATGAGTAAATATGGCATTGAACTCCTCAGGATCTGTCTTTTATTACAGTTCCTTGATGAAATGTTGTTTAATTGCTGTCTGTCTGTAAATTCTTAACATACAACTGCAAGCGGGCCTATTATTAGCCCACAAATTCCTAGGGAAGAATTTTTTAAAATTCTCTGGTTTTCCTGGCTAAAGATACAAGGAGAGTGACATTAAGTTGATTCAGGTTCTAAGACATCGGTTCTGAGTCAGTTTTATGTCTAGTCATCTTTCATAACTTCAAGAAAGATGAATTTTCTTTCTTGAATGTTGGAAATTAAAGCAAATGACCGACATTTGATCTGTTTGAGTACCACACCACATTATACTATTCCTGTAAAACAGACTGTCATAATCATGAATGTGTTAACTTCACCTCAGCCTGGAGCATGGAAGCTTGATACTGTCTTGCAAATGCTGATATATCCTGGTCCTTCCAGTACAGGGTTTTTCCGCACCACATCCTCTGGAAGAGGGATTGTCATTGCTGAGTTGTTTATTTATGGACAAAAATGTCTCTCTCTGATTTTTTTGTTTCACAGGAAGATCAATTTATCCAACCAATTACAAATATCTGTATATATATATTCATAAATGTGCATGCTTTTATCTCTCTCGGCTGAAGGAAGAATAAATGAAAATGCTACCCTCAAGTCTCGGACATTTCTTGAGCTCTTAAATAATGAGAAAGTCCAAGGTTGACAACCTTATTTCTGAAATACTTCTTTTCTTGTTCTCTTTTCCTCAAATGTAATGAGAAGATACAGTTTAACAAAGATAACCCACTCCTGCTCTAGTGCTGGAGAGGAAGAGAGGGCTTCACCTAAGACTGTAATCTTTAACCCCAAGAGTTTCTCTAGGAAAGTAGATTCTCAGATGCTCAAGTTAAATCATTCCTTTTCACCTGCCATTTATCTGTTTTTCCTTATGGCCATACAATCTCAGCTCAGTGTACCAGATGGATGTATTCTAAAAGCATCACACTCAACACCTGTTTCTGAGAGATTTATGAGAGACCGAAAGAGGCCCACAAGTACCAACAGGTATGAGTGAGTTTGTATGAAATGTTGAGATTAGTCCGGATTCAGTTTTATCTCTAATACTTTATCATAGGTTTTTTATGTCTGAGGCTGTAGATATCCCAAAGTCTTTCATATAAGCTTTGGAATGTATCTGTTCCGGCTCTTTGTCTTAGGTGAGATATACTTTATTTATATTGAAATAATGCAATGAGCTTATTGTCTCCAGAGATGTCTTCTCTTTCCCTTCACATCTGCCAAAGCAATCTATATGTTTCATCTGACACCATATCATTGCAAGATGAGATAAAGCAGAACAAAGAAGAATCCTCTGACCTGTGGTGGTCTTCAGATATTGAGCAAAACCAACTATATTCTCCAATTGGATAAAAGCTCTTTTCCTGTGTTTCTCCATTTGGCAGTTTAGGCATTTGGACTCACAAAGATTTATATTCTATCAAAGTGTCAGTAAGAAGCTGTCAGAATTGGGAGATATTGACATTCTTCAGCCAAGCTATGGATGAAAACAGAAAAGATAAAACTGACACCACAAAACAAGGTGTAGAATCCTGTTCATGTTGCAGTCAGTAGCAGATTTTCTAAGACTTCACCCAAGGGATTTTGAAAAGTATGTGGGTGATCTGGGACCCCTTATAATGGGGTTTTATGGAAGAAAGCAATACAAACACTTTTTGAAGTTTGTGACTTTGACCCAGTCTGAAGTATTAACTGGTACACTATGTTTTGATTTTCTCTTCTTGATGTCTACACTGTAACTAGGAAACAATTCAAACAGCCCACAACACGGGGGACTGAAATCTCTAAGATTATTCAGACAAGGGAGGCTGGATAGCCAACAACTGTAAGAAGTTTTGTGCTTCCTTATTAACACTTCTCACTTGTGAGACGCTCTTTCAAAACTTCAGGAAATTCAGTCTCTTCACTGTATTCCTGCAAATTATCTAATAGGATTTGTGGTTCGGGTTCGTCCTTATGATCGGGGCTTCCCTGCTGTGGGGAACTATACACTACACTCAAACTGTGGGGAAACTTGGACTTAGACGCAATGTGCCTAGAAAATTTTCTTCCTCTGTATTACTGTTACTGAGAACCTAAATCTTCATGGGTAAACTAAATGCTGAATGGTCATTTTTTTTTTTTGTTTGTTTGGTTTTTTTACTATATACTTTATACAGAATACTTAAGAAACAGTCAAAAGGAAGAAAAGTATGTGTGTATGTTCATGCCAGACTTCTATCACTAAAGATTTTCCTTCTCTCTGAAATATCCACTTTTTGTACATATGGCCAAAATTCATCTATATTGCAGTCAGTAAGGTTGTATTGGTGATTCATCCAGTTTCCTTTGTGTAGCCCCAGTTCTTTACTATTTCATATTGTCTGACCAAAGCATAGAGAGATTTAGTCAACTAATTAACTGGAAGAAATGAAATAAAACCCAGCACATATAATATTAATGATAAATAAAGATACCAGGAGTGTGCAATATATATGTCTTACAGATTTAAGCATATGTTTTGATATTTATTTTTTTTTTAGTAATTCCTCAGTTATAATAGTAATAATACTAAATTTATTTAGGATGAGAGACTGTGGGAATGGTTTTCTTTGAGCATAATGAGGGCATTTCCAATGACATATTTTTTCATTTATAAGAGATTATGTTTCTGTCTTATATGTTTGGGGTTTTTTAAGTCCAGACAGTTCATCCTATGGATTCAGTGTCTGGCTTCCAGAGCTGAGAATAATTTTATGTGCTCTAAATATTACCTGTGTATTTCTTTTGTACTGTATTGAATATAACAACTCTCCAGTTCACTAGCTTTCTTTTCTCATGCAATTTTGAGCTTGGCTACAAGATAGGCAGGTGGATACAATTCTTCATATTGTCTTATGTGTTTTCTTTCAAACCCCACATGTATTTTGGCTTCACCAACTTTGCACTACTGAGGAAATATTTTTTCCCAATGTTTGTCTAGTGTGCTTCTCATGAGATGCAGGGAGTGCTAGATATTGTTGATTGCTCAGCCCAGGCACAGGAGGTGGGCTGAGGACCAGAGCAACATGATACTGATGCTCCTGGCCAGCTCACAGCCAGTGGAATCTTGCTTGGGACTAGGATCAGTCACAGGGTTAATCAAGAAAGAGCCAGAGGGACACAGAACAAGAAGCATCCTTCTTGCTTCTATTGTGGAGATCAAGGATAGTTACATCTACTATTTACACACTATTTACAAACAGAACTGAATTTTAATGCTGCATTGCCTATCTTTCTCTGGTGAACAATTAGCTGCTGTTAATAATCACCTTCACTATCTTCAGCTAAATCAAATGTCCAAGAGGAAGAAAAAAAAAGATAAGAATTCTTTAGCCAGACACAGTGGGAACAATTAAGGGTGATATTTTCCTGTTGAAAAAGATTGTAAATCCAGATTTCAATGTTCTAATTATGTCCCAGGGCTCCAGAGAACCTTTGAATCCCCCAGTGGGAGCCAGTCTCTCAGGGGTACAGGTTTCATGTAGCAGAACCCATAGGAGAACCTGCTACAGCTCTGACAGAAGGGCTGAAAGCACATTAGGTTGGATTGTGCATGGATGCTGGACAGACCAGAATGTGGACCGATGTATATGCATTTCATTTATGACAGGCTGAATATATTTATAGAGACAAGGAAAACTTTAAGCTGTAAGAATGTAATGTAGAGGAGATAGTGCTCTTTTAATCCCACAAGTAAAAGTATTTTTTACAAAGAGGAAAGCTTAATAAATTCATTAGAAGCTTAAGGAAGGTTGACAGTAAGCGAGTTCCCCTCAAAATGTGTATATATGGTAAATGACACCCCTTCCCTGTCTCTGAATCAGAGGAGGGGGTGCCAACCATTGCCTTGCCTGAGATTGTACATACCCAGCCCTTAACACACCACGTTACGAAAGTCTTAGTGTATAAATACCGATATCTGCAGCATGTAGCAGGAGACTAACAGCGGATCGAAGCCCTCAGGCTTCAGCTAAATGACATGAAAATGTGGCGACATCATAATGGATCATCTAGATCATAATAATTTGATTATTCATTTTTCGTTAATTTGAATCATGGATATTTGTGTTGGGGCAAATTCTTGTTAAAGGCAGCCCTTTCCCTCTTTTCCCTGTCTGTTTTGCAAACTAACACTTTCATTGAAGTGTCGGTAATTTGTACAGGTGCTGTCAGCTTGCTATGGGTTCCACAGTGGTGTAAATGCTCTCTCGATCTGCCCCGTACGTGTTGGTTTTGCACAAACCAGTCAGAAAATCACTAAAATTAAAGGTGAACGTGACCTTCCAGTGTAATCATATAACACCAAATGCAAGCAAGCACAAATTAAGTAAGCAAGTATTTAATTTTTTTTTCCCAAATTGCAAGTATTATTTTCTTACAAGGGAAAGGAATATTTTAATAGGATATCTACAGTGGCTTTTAATCTAAACCAGTAGCAGGACTCAAGCAGCCATAGGGCTGCCAGTGGTAGCTGTGGAAGATTGTTTACCTACCTGGCATCCTTTGGACAATCCATAACTGAAAAAGTAGGATATGCATGTGGTGTAAACTATACCCGGAGCCACATTTGCTGCAGAGAAGCAGGAGCTATTCCTATATTGTCATGCATTGTAGCCTTCTTATTGGCTTTGGCGCGTTTTCATGGAAAAAAAGGGGTTTGTAACTGCACCCTTCCAGAAGAATATAAAGGACTGTGGGACAATAGGTTTATTCAGGCTGGAAGATACCTGAGGTGGTCACCTTGCCCAGCCTCCTGCTCAAAGCTTTTGATTTGCTGGCTGCTACTCATACATGGTGATCTAGCCTCTTCTCAGTTACCACTCATTTAAATGACCTGAGTGTTTGGGGTGCAGAATGAAGTGGGTTTTTTTCCTCTTTTTGGGCCTCCTGTCCCCTACAAAGCAGTTTTGACTGGGAGGCCCTCCTTTCTTTGCTCACATTTCCATCATCCATGATGCTCCTGTGTAAATGGCAGGCAGAATCTGGTGCTTAGTGAGTTGAAAGAACTACTGGATTGGGAGCAGTAGCAAATCCCACCATCCCACTGCAGTTATGAGCCTTTAGTAAATAAATGGGAAACATTTCACATAATTAAATACCATCTTAGGAAACTGGAAAAAAATGCCTTAATTTGAAAAATCATTGAGAGTGGTATATAAAACATGCTGCTTAAATGTATTTTGTAGTGATTTTGCAGCAGAAGCATACATCTGAATACATTCATGAAAGATCACAATTAATCAGCGTATGATACTTCAATCTGTTGGTTTTTTTTCTAGGGCATGCTGTTGCTAGCATTGCTTTAATAGCTTTTCTATATCCAAACTCCACCTGCCTGACTCCCGCGCCCCTCAAAATTCCCATTTAACCAGGGTTCTCATTTTATCAATCACATTTTGTAATAGAAGACAGTTTTGTGTGTCCCAAGTGGCTAAGCATTTCCATCCTTATATCAAGAATTAAGCATCTCCTGAGAAGGAAGAGAGGTCAAGTGCTGTAATAAACCAGATTCCATCAAGAATGTGAAAAAATGCTGCTCTGACCAAAGCTAAATGGAAGTATAGCTGGTTTGAGATGTGATGTGAAAGCGTAATGAATAAGCTGAAGCTATTTCTAGAGTTTATGTCTACTGTGGTTGATTCCTCCTCATTCTTTCTGACACTCACTTACTCTGAATCGTGCTGAAAACTCTTTATACATTCATGATGTATTCAGAAGACCAGGCCCACAGCCAGTTTCAAGCGCCATAATTTCATAACACATATCTATGCCTTTTGACTATGTACCTTAAAACCACAATAAACCTTCAGGAATGCAATCTGAAAGAGGAATAAGCATAAACTAAGTATAAGCAGGTAGATATTGAATAAGAAAATAGTTTCACTGGACTTCTGGGGCAGAAAGAAAAGTGACTCTCAGAAACCTGTCAGCCTGTCCCTGTAGTTCAATAGGTGAAAAGTTTGCCACATCGGTAGCACTGGGAAAATATCTTCTTAATTTCAGCAGAAATGGTATTTTCCACTGAAATTTTCTACTTGATAGCATAACACAATATAGTTTCAATTTTATATATTAAATTACCAGAGGAATTAAATACAGGTTTTAGTATTTAGCACAATGCTGTGTTTATTAGCTTGTTGTATTATTTCTTTTTGGCAATAAATCTGGTAACTTTCTTTATCATGAAAAAATTTAAAATCTGTCATTCTTGCTTCCCAAATATTCTGAATATCCAACTAACTGACTGAGATGAAATCAACCGTAGATATTTATTCTGAACAGAACACATTCTTTGAAGCAAAACTTAATTTTGTTCTGAATCCAATTAAATATAATGTTTTAAAAAATATATTTTATCCCTTTGTACTCATTTTTGATAGAATAATGTTGACAAACACCTTTAAAAATTAATCTTATAAAAAAATTACTTCATACGCAAACCACAACAGTGGTGGCTGAGAAGAAAACAGGCTTGTATCACTAATGGTCACATTATAGGTACTTGGTAGAAGAAGATGACATGGAATTCTCTGCAAATTATTAAGTGTAAATTCAGTCTGAAGTTGTGAAGAGGGTGCATCACTTACAAAGAATGATGAGAAATTCCTTTAAAAACTTCCTACTGATTATTACTAAGACAATGTCTGACAAAAATATTATTTGTGAATCCATTATTCCTATTCTACTTTCCCTGAAGATCATTACTCCTGTACAGACTGAGAGAAAACTGCCTTTTTTTTTTCTTTTTTTTTTTTTTCCCCCAGTATATAGACTAATAATATGAAGGATATTATCTGTACCTACAAGCCTTGTATTTACTATGTCATACAACTTTAAAAAAAAGACAATCCAGGATATTACTATAATTGCCATCCACTTTAGATTTTCAAAAGTACTATAGATGATTTTGGGATATTTCTGTACAACAATGTGTTGTCCTCTCAAAATAGTAGTGGTCAGTATACCAAGAGTTTTTGAAAGTAAACACCAAATTTCTGGTCTGGGTAGTGCTCTACCTACCTGATTATTAAATAAAAATAAATATTTGGAAGTTACCTTTTTTAGAAGAAGATATATTTCCTTTCATAGTACTCAGCTAAGCTATCTTATATATATTTGCACAAAAGGGAAAAATGATCAGCAGTATGGCTAATTCTCTGGTTTGTGTGTCGAGTTCTGTGGATCAGGCCAGGTGAAGCTTCAGTGTTTTATTTTTTCTCGCTGATTATGGATATCAGTTTCTCAAAATGCTTCATCATTACTGAAATAAACATTTTCTAGAGAAAAATATTCTCATTTGTTTTCATATCTTCTGGTCAACACAGTTTCATCACTATTATTTCTTGCTTTTTATGCAAAAAATATTGAATCTTAGGTCTCAGTTTTTACTTTTTTCTTTCTGAACATGCTAGATGAAGCTCTTCAGGAATAATACTTTCACCTTAAAGATGCATCGATTTATACTGTTATCAGAAAGAATGCCAACACAGAAGTGGTCTGTTTTTCATAACATATCCCTTGAAGTGGATAAGGACCTTTTTATGCTTTTTGGGTTTTGACAATTTGAAAATAGCAAAACTGTAGCTGTGAAAGGTATATTTTGAGATTTCTGGCCAGGACAAAATTTGAAATGTAAAATCTAGTAACATGAGTTTTCAGCTGTTCTCTGCAGGTATGCAGTATACATGTGTTGTTAATTCTAAGTGTGAGTAACTATAATAAATCCAAATGAAATGGTTTAGGAAAATTAACAACTTTGATTTTTTTTTTTTTCTTCAGGAAAATAGCAAGAAATGCAGAAGTTTCAAGTTTATTATCTTGCTTTGTTTTGGTTTTTTTCTGGAAAAAAAATTTGTTTGTTTTGTGATAGAGGTTCCTTCCCCCCCTCCCAGTCAAGGCTGCTGTATGTCAGCAAACTTACAGTCTTTCCCTCTGATGTGGGGGCACCCTCCCATGTCATTCTGTCACCAGGCACAGGTGGAGAGCCAAGACCACTGCCTTCTCTGTGGCCTGGCTTGCCCATGGCATCCCCACCAACATCCACGGACACCTTTTTTGGTTTGGTACACAGATTCTTTAAAATATTTCTGGTGTAAAATTAGATAAAAATAAGGTTAAATATGTCTTTAAACAATTAGAAAAGCAATTTACTAAGAAGAAAGATGGAAAAATTCTTCAGAAGATTCATGGCATTCAGTCTTGGGCAAAGTCCTTCTTGCCTTGCCTACAGCAGTTCCCATACTGCTGCTAAGATTGAGGAGTCAGCTCGTGCAGAATATTAATTTGTAGAACTCAAATCACTTCACAAAAGAGATCAATGTCATTCCAGAAAGGGACAACATGTGTAAATGGCTTCTTGAAGACAATCAACATGAGGTCATCATGATGAATTTGAGAGTTTAAAATCTGTGTCTTCCACACTGTGGAAAAGTGCATGAGGCATGAGGATCTGATATGTGATGGAGACATCTGAGACAAATACAGATATCTCACCATTGCCTTTGCACAACTGCCATTAAACAGGAAAGCAACATACATGCTGGAGACAGGTTTACATTGTCTTAGCTTCAAGTTGGAGCTCACATGGATGGTGCTCTCTAAAATAGGGGGCAAAATATTGAAATTAAGGGTCTACAAAATATAATACTATGTGTAGGTTTGGGAGCCACGTGGGAGGTTCTCACCACAGCTGCACGATGTGTGTAAGAGCTTGGGGAGAAAAGCAGCATTCAAAGGTCACACTCTCCATGTTGCACATATGAATAGCCAGCATTATAAGTCCTCCTCTCCACTTACTGCTGGGTCCTTAGGGGCTCATGGTTCCAGCCATACACCTACCATGAAGGGTCTCACACAGGGTTGACTATCCTTTCATACCTCCAGAGCTCAAGAATAGTGAGGGAGAAGGAGCCACAGCAACTGTGAGGGCATGTGGGGTAGGACCAGTAGGGGCATGGGCAGTATTTGTCATTGTGTGTGCATCTATGTTGAGGAAGAAACAAGAACAGAGAAAAGGGGAATGCACCAGAGCTCTCAGTGTGTGTGTGTGTGTGTGTGCGTGCACATGCGTGTGTGCACACTTCGGACACCAAAATATGTCCCTGTGTAAAGGACTTGCTGCAACATCATGATTTAGATGTTTGTTCTTGGACCGATTCCTGCTGTTATTCACTGGAAGTGCAATCAGCTTCTCAGAATTTTGTCCAGGCTTCCTTTAAATGTCCAAGTGATGTAATGAAGATGTAAAATAAGTCTTAAATGCAGTTTTTGTGGCACTTAGAAGAGAAATTTCTGAAATCCCTTTTTAGAGCTTTAAAACTAATCTCTTCATTGCAAACCCAGGCAGGCATGATCTCACCTTTTGGCTTAAGAATAATTTCATCTTGCCAAAGAGTCTTGCTATTCCTCACCTTTTAAATGCAATTTGATTTTCTTATGCAGCTCTAACAATAAGATTTTTTGATGTGTTGAAGGCTATTGCAGAAAATAACAACTTGGCACAAGGGAATGTAGAATGACTGATAATTTTGCAGCAAAAAATACAAGTACTTGACTTCTGAGGCTGTAGGGCAGCAAATGTCCTTGCCTAAAGCATATAAGCAAAACTGAGACTTTCTAAAAGGTTTCTGTTTTCCTTCCCTATTGCTTAATATTCCAAAGTGCACACCTTTTTGTCTTTGCTAATAATTTTATCCTCAAGAAGGGATATTGTTGTCATCAGAGATTTTCATACGGCAGGCTTGCTTCCAAATATTTGTTAAAGGGGTACGAAAATCCTTTCCAAACCTCCTCCTTGTTTGACTAATGCTTCCCTGCGTAGTTGAGAAGAACCCAGGAGCTACACCAAATGCTGGAGCCATTACCATATCCCTAGCTAGTTTAAACCTAACTCAATATCATCATTACATGACACTGCAGCTTACAATTCAGATACAAGTCCATAGCCCTTGGCTTGTCACTGTTAGTAACAAAATCTTTTAAGTTAAAAAAAAAAAAAAAAAAAAAAGCAGCAAAAAGGCACTGTAAATTATTTAGGACAGTATCTGTATAACAAAGGAAGCTGTGTCACTTAGCAACTGCTACTGACATTATATTTTATGATCACAGTGTTTTAGCACAGTGGCTGGTATACTTGTCAATTCACTCCTGCTCCAGGAGTAAGTACCTTTGGACAACTTGGTTTAAGATATGAAAATCACATCATTGCAGTGATGGAGACTGCTTAGCTCACCATACCGTCACTGGATAGACATAAAGCCATGATAAACTCTGAATAATGTGTGAGTTTTGAAGGCAAGTGTGTTGTAACGGAGCTATACACACTATTTATAAATATGTGATGGAGTAATGTGGTCATTAGGTAAAAAATCCAGTACAAAACTAGGCAAAAATGCTTCTGCTTTTCCGTAGGAAGCCTCTCCCTTGTTTATCAACAGATATTTCCAAGTGAAGGGCATAAATTTGCCTGATTATATTGATCATATTGATTGTATTTAATCCAACAACTTTGGATAGCTCAGTTTCAAGAAATATCACTTTAAAAAGTATAAATCAATTCAAAATTTGCCTCTGCAATCTGGAGCCTAGGATGGAATTTATAATGTTCCAACTTTCAGCCTGCCTGACTATTAGCATTAATTGCTTCCTGAGAATACTGCAAACAAAGCATATTAAGATTTCTTTTCTCCTCAGTACAACCCTAACACCACCATTATGGAAAGTTGATATAAATTTTGTTGTTCTATAGGCAGAATTTTAAAACACTTGCATTTGAGCGAGTGTATTAGAAGCAGTGTTTAGACTGCTAAATATCTTTAATATTCCATGCATGTACAAATAATTTCCCCCTTCTCTTCTCAAGAACTGTAAATCTGTAGGATAAAAGTTGTCATATAACCCTTCCACACAGAAGATATTAACTATACAAAATTGTGAGGATGTGCTTAAATTTTCATCTAAAATTGTTACATAAAACAGAATCAAAATATTATCACCCAAGTAAAATATCTTTTGCACTATACTGTATAGATACTGCTGTGAAGGTAGGAAGAAAGTATTGTTTTGTGCAGAAAAGAAATGGCTATTGTAATGCTGTGGCTTTTTATATAGATCAGTTTCTATGATCAAATACGAAAGGGTTCAAGCAAGATCCCAAGCACTTATTGTTTGATTTAAAAAAACAATAAAATTAATGAAAAAACATGAATTGAAAATTCTTCACAGCTTGTCACGTAAATCAGCCTGCACTCAGATCACCTGCTTAAGGTGGCACTTCCAAGCCCCTTCAAACTGCTAATCCAGTCCTGAAAAAGAAACGTCACATCACTATCTAAAACTTTACCCTGCCCTGCTAATTCTGCCTCCAAATAAATAGGATTTGTAGCAGTTTTTAAAACTGAACACGTTTCATAAGAAGGATGGGAGCAAATTCTAAAGCTGAAATCCTTCCTGCAGAAAGACTTGCCAGCATACAGTCTATACGCCAAGGTGACTAGTTAGATATCACCTGTGGCTGCATTTTCACGAGGAGATGGATGTGGTCTCACTGGCATGCAGCTTCCAAGGCATTCACATTTACTTTTGTCAGAAACAGCAAGCGGCACTCCACCTGCTATCAAACAGGTAGCAAACACACTGCAGAGCACTGTGCTCTTAGTGTGTGGGTCACGGCTTTCTGTATTACTTTGTCTCTAAGTTGATAAAATTCAGCTTTCTGATGTGTAGTAGTAACACAGATATTATCTATCACAGTGGCTGTGAAAAGCATAGCAGCCGAGAAAAATAGCTGCTCTTCACTGGGTGATCACGCACAATTTACAAGCTTCTGAAACTTTCTTTCCCTGTCACTCCCTCCAAATTGCCACCTCAATTAGCAAACTGAGTCACAGGGCCTTCGAGACAAAACAGTTGTTCTCCCAGACCTACCAAGACCCTTTCCCTTCTCTCACTGTCAGTACTTCGCTTACGCTACTCCCCACCCAGTTCTTGGTCTGAATGGTGATAGTGAACCGAGGAGAATATTATCAGCAGCTTATGAACACTCTTCTGCTGCTTTCTTTTCCCTTACACATCCATGGACCCATCCATACGGGAGATTAGGTAGAACTTTATGGCCCAAGACTGACATACCCTTTAGCAAATAAATGACTTTTTTTTTTCTTTTTTTTCCCCCTCTGGGCTCTCAGCAAGAAACGACTGAAAACACAGACATTCCTGGCTACTCACATTCTATTGCACCATGTAAGGTCTGAAGTTCAATGCTGATGATAAAACTGGTCATTAACAGTACTACTGTGATCATTATAATGTTAGAATTTTACAAATTAATTTGTACCTTTAATAAATTTGAAGGAATAATTTCAGGCACTTTTATGCATGTGGGTGCTTTAAGAATAAAGCTTCTCAACATTTAGTTCTTGTTTTATTAAATGAAAAGTCCAAGCTAATCAAAGAAACTTATCACAGTTTCTGCTTCCCTTTGAGATGTATGCAGGACAAAGAACTGTTTCTTATCCCCAAAATTTACACTTGGCATTTCCATAGCCAAATACATCCTCTGGAATTGTATAACTGCTGTGTAGTTTTTCTATTCAATATACTATAATGCATATAATGTTTAGAAGAGAATGAAAACATTAGTAACTATGATTGAGATGTTTTGCAAGTTTGGCAGGAGTTTTAATCGTGTATTGCTGTATATCTACTCTAGATGGTACTCTTAAGGAAGCTAACAAATTAATAAATTGCATGTCTAGAAGCTAAGGGGAGGTGTGAGAAGGACCATCCTGGGAAGAAGGAGCAATAGCAGGTAATACTAAAAGTAGCTGCTTCCCACCCAAATCCATCTCTTTGTTTTGGTAGCTTCTTGTAGATGTTCAGTGGTGGAAAAAAACAAACCTGCTTGTTAAGTATTGAACATTGCAGGAAATAAAGCAACAATATTTCAACATTTATTAGGAAGATGGTTTCCAGGAGCAGCCAGGTAGGTATCGGTGTTTGTGCTGCAAGCCTGCCCGCTGTATCAGGTATGTAGTACCGCTGAGCAGTGGGGAGGCAGAAGCATTGGGGTGTTTCACAAAAACAGTCCCTAGCTGCGTTTCAGAAATGCTTTCAAAATTGTATTAATTTTCCTAAAATTAAAATAAATCTACTGGGGCAGGTCTCTGGAGGGGTTTTAATTTATCCCTCTAAATTCTGAGAACCACATTTTGTCATGTTAAATTTGATTGATATTTTAAGATTACTGACTGCTTGGTCTGTCTGTCTATCTACCCATCCATTTATCTTATCAATCTAAATTTTTTTGCTGACTGGACTGAAGTGGACTGTTGCAAGTGCTCTGTTTCAGTGAGAAAAGAGTATTTCTAATAACCTGTAATATTTTGTTGCTACCTGAAGCTCCAGTTGTCATACCTTTGCCATAGAATATGTTTGCGTTTTCCAAAAATTTCTATAGTTTCCAAATTTATTTTGTATTCTGAGATGTGGCCAATAGCATTGATTAGCATTAACAGGTTATGAACAAAATCTTCCATTTATATATGAGAATGTGAACAGCATTTTCGGAGAAGTAATGCGCTGGTTTTGTATTCTGTTGCGTTATCCTGTAGTACTGATTTGCATGTCTAGTCAGAGCTGCAAGTTGAGATGCAGTTCCAGAGGCAGCGGTGTGGGAAGACAAACCGCTTGGGATTAGTGAGGCATGAATGGTTCCGAAACAATGCAATTAGTAACCAGCTTTGAAGAGAATCATTTGGAAGTTAAATCCCAGCTACAAATTGGGTACCAAAGTTGAACATATAATAAATAAATAAATAAATAAAGGACATGTTCTTTCCTATATTCAAATATAGGGAAAAGAAGACAACTTGATTTTTATTTTATTTTATTTTATTTTATTTTATTTTATTTTATTTTATTTTATTTTATTTTAATTTTTTAGGATTGTTAGATTCCCATCTGTAAATACATTGACTCAGACATAGGCATAGATTCAGGACAGGGTGCCATCAATCCAATTTTGAAAAGGCTTTAACTAATAATATTTTGACGTTGTTTTGATATGGGAAGTTAGGGTGGATCCTTTCTAGGTTTGGGAGTGATTGAAATGTCAGTTTGCCACGGAGTGTAAAGCATGTCTCAAGCCACTTTAGAGGTAAGCAATTCTGAATCCTGAACATAAAATATTCTTTATTAAAACAAAAGTCAGTGGAAAATCCGTCTGGGCCTGGTGCTTTTCCAACTGTAACTTTTGTGACTGTTATATTAAGTTTTTGCCTTCAAGGACTTATTCCTATATAAAATAAAGGAAATAATAAAATAGCAAACATCTGCACTGATTCAGCTGAGCATGCCGCAGTCAGTCATTGATTGTCAATTGCAGCATCATTCCTATCCAAAATAGCAACCATTTTTATTTAATCGGGGTTTTTTGGATAAGCACCCAAAACAGCAACTTGCCAGGACTTACACCATACTGCCCCCAAAACTCTTTGAAGAAATCTAGGGCAAATTTTGATCTCTGCTTTTATGTCTTATTGATTTTAGATTTGCATTAATAAAGGTCCATAGTACCGTAGAACAGGTTGCCCAGAGCAGCTGTAGCTGCCCTGTCCTTGGAAGGTTTCAAGGCTGGGTTCTACAGGGCTCGAAGCAAGACGGTGGAAGGTGTCTCTGCCCATGGCAGGGGGTTGGAACTAGATGGTCTCTAAGGTCCCTTCCAACCCAAACTAGTCTGATTCTATGATTCCTACAAAGAAAGACCAATGTATGTAATAATCAAAAGGTTTGATTTCTATTACTTTAGCATTTTACCACTCACATGTAATAAAAAAAATATATGCAAAGGATACCCACCAGTAAAAATTGTGTTGCTTGCCTACAAAATATCAAAGAAGGGTCTGTCAAAGCACTAGTTAACAAAACCTCTGAAGTTCCAGGTCTTTGCTACAAATGCAGTGACTGAGGGTATGTTAGGTAACCTAAGGGGGAGCAAACAGGGTATGTCTAATGAGCCAAACCTCACTGCAAAACAAGACCTTTGCAAGTAAATTGCTCCCGTGAAACAGTTGCTTTTACTTAGTTGCTGATGTTCTACAGAGCAATTTGGATCACAGTAGACAGACCGCATCACAGAAAAGGAAGAGATCCTTAGCTGTAGGGCTACACACCTTCAAATAAGAGGTAGGCTCAGACCTTCCATAGCGGGCAGACTCCTGTGTCTTGTGTGAATTCACCATGGGGAGAGGAACTGCTCTTTCAGTTACATCACCTGCATAGGAAAAAATGCCATGTGGCATCCAGATTTGCAAAAAAGATGCCAGTAAATCAGGTCAGCCCCAATTACTGGAAAACCGGAGCTTATCAGATCCAGCCTCAGTGAGCTGGATTTACCCTCCTGAACTGACTTCGTAACTGGAAGCACTTATCCTATGAGTTCCTTTGGTTGGTTGGGTTTTTGCTCTCTTTTGTTTAAACAAAAGTCCCAGTGCCCTTGCCTGGGCATGATAAACAGCTGTGCCATAGCTTCACCCCAGGTTCTTTGCAGCCTCTGTCTCTCTCATGCCTAACTCCTGAAGCATGGCCACTTCAACCATCTAAATGACGATCAATTTTTTTCTCCTGCTTTATTGGATTATTTAGACTCTTTCCATTCTAGTAGGCTTACTGAATTGTTGGGGTGGTTGGTCACTAACAAAGGCATGGATCACAGGCAGTTACTTAACACTGAACTAAAAAGCCAGCATAGTTCAAGGCAGGTTTTTCAATGAACTGAGCGGGTGGCTGGGGCAGTAACATGGAAAGGACAGTGTTTCCAGAGCTCTGCTGGGCGGCTGTGCTGCACCAGCTTGCTCAGCTGTGTCAGTGTAAGGATGTGGTCAATAAATCATACACTGCCCAGAGCAATGGCTGGTGGAGCTTCTGCTCTACTCCCTGGCCTTGCCTAATGGTGGGTTCTGACAATTTCACACATTTAAGAATTGTGATTCTTACTCTTCCTAATTTCACAGCTGCTGAAATGCTGCTCTCCTTTTAGAATATCTGGAGTGGAGGAGAGGACTGGGAAAAACATTACTGAAATAAGAGAAGGAAAAGGAAACATTACTTTCTCTGGGGAAAAAGGGGTGATAACAAAAGAAGTAGACAATTAACACCTGTAGTTCTTAGATTGCTTCAGATGTACAACCAAGTCACATTCAGCTTTCAGTCCCAGCATCTTGTAACATACTCAAAATGGAGCCTACATAAAAAAAAAACAAACAACCCCCCCCCAACAAAAAACACCAGATAAAAATAATTCTTAAAAAAAAAAAAAATTATCCAAACATCCAATGTAAATGCTAATCCCAGAAAAAAGGTACATAATTGTGACTCTTGAGCATCGTTTGTGCTCAGCCCATTGATGTAACCAGTCTGGTTGGAATCAGGCTGCTCCACTAGACATGACCTAGTCATGGGTGAAGCAGCAATATATCCCACAGTATATAATAAATCCATTAACACAGAGGGTTTGGGGGAAGCAGGTATTGGGTTACTCACAGGAAGCGAGAGAACTCCAGAAACTCCAGGTTCCCTTTCCACTCCAGACATCCAGCTGGAGAACATGATCAGGTGAAAGCAGTTCCAGTAAATGAGCTGCAAGCTTACCAGCAGAATTCCTTTTACCTTTGTACACTACGGACAAGAGGTAGCATCTTCAAAAAACTGGAAATCTTTCAAACAGCACTGAAAAGAAACAAGGCACTGTGGCAGTATCAGAGCGAACCATTGTAGAGCTTAATCCAAACAATATTCATTTAGAACAGGAAAGAGCTAAGTCTATTAGGAGACTGTTAGTGATTTATTTGCTTTTTTTACAGTCATGCAGTGAGTAATCTTGTTGGACTCCATTAAGAAGGTCTCTTCAGGCTTCAGACAGCCATGCATCCCCCACCTGGCCCTCAGAAGCAACATGACTGGAAATTTCATGTGATGTTCAAGGCCTATTTGCATAGGTGTGGAACCAGACTTGCATTAATAATACCTGTATTAAAGACCTAAAAATCCTGATCATGTCATTAGACGTGATCCCTGGACATTTTTTTGGCATCACAAGTATCTCCTAACCACATCTTTTATTTCTATCATGTCCATGATGGTTTTAGTAACAGTTTTATAGTACAGCTGAAGTCAGAGTGAGAAGACTTTTTTAATTGATTTTTTTTTTTCTTTGAAAGGAGAAGGAAGAGTTTCAAATATATCTAATAGTATCTGGTTGCAGAGATACTACTTTAAACCTTCAGGGTTTAAAATACAGAAGGGGAACTGGGAAGATCATAGGCAGGATTTGCATAGGAGAGGTAGTGAAGTCTGGATTCATATTGTCATCTATTTAAAGAGACATAGAACGGTAATTCTTTACTTCTCACAACCTGGCACTTCAATTGAAAGTGGTTTATATATGCAAAAATCACACCACTGGACTAGTAAGTAGAAGCAATGGAGTTGCAGGACAGGTGTGCCCACTACTATCGAGGTCCTTTCAGGTTTGAGGGAAAGACTTATTTTGTGAGAGTTATGGGGTTTTCCCAGTTTTCTTTTCTTTTTCCAGCCCAGAGAAAGCTGGGTTTAAACTGTGAAAGCAGACTGAGATCTTCAAGGGGAGGATGGCTGCATGCCATCGAGTATACCTCTACCTGTGAAGATTTTCACTGGCCGAGTTGCTCTAACAGGCAAGCTCACTTAAAAGTTGAGAGCTGTTTTCTGCTGCCTGCTCATGATAGAGTGTCAGAGCCCACTGGAGCCCTGTGAGCCCCCACAAGCCCCCCGTCACCATGGTGTAAAGGTGGTTTTGCTGTGGTGGGGGTCTTGGCCAGGCTGTGGGCTGCTGGGTTGTGCCCTTCCCAGCAAGGCTCCCCCCAGCATCAACCCTCAGCTCCCCACGTCTCCGCTGCCAGAGCACCTGCACATTGCTGCCTCAGAAAGATGTCTCCTTGGCTTGCTTTTTGAAATGTTATTAGCAACCTAAAACCGAAAGCAGAGATGGAGGTCTGGAAAGTTTTTGCTGCTAATGTTGATCCAGACACGAACATTTATGGGAATCTAGCAACAGATTCCCATAATTTATTGGAACATGGGTCTTCGACAGTATAAAAAACCCATTGACATTTCCTAATAATAAAAAACTGTTCTCAGACATCAGTAAGAAAACAACATTTATGACAGTTATGGTGTAGTGGCTTGCCTTTTAAAAAATTTCATTAATTTTCTATTTGTAGTTTTTAATCAGATCCCACTTAACCTGTTTTTTATTCCACCAACTTTTCAGTGAAATCCAGATGTCCCAACAGCATTTGGGATCCAGCAACGCATAAGCAGCCTCACAGGAACTCAGTTCCCCTTAAAGTTGGGATGAACAAAACAATTAGTTTGGCAGCATTCAAGCAATACATTCATGAAGTCCTTTGAAATGGGAATTCCAGTATAATTCAGCATGATTGTAAATGCTGTGAAATGTGTAATCCTAAACAGCAAAGGGAATTGTATACTGTAGTTAGTGATAAATGTTCCATGCAATATACTGGTTTTAGCTGCCCCACTTACCCAATGCTCAGTGGAATTAAGTAGTTAAATTTATGTGCATAGTACTGAAACTGTAATGCTGAGTGTCAACCTCAGACCTGTTTTTCTCTTAAAGCATAATAAAAATATCAGCGGAAAAACTGTCCCAAACCTCACTCTGGTAAAAGGACTGCAAGTCAAGCAGAAAATGTAAAACATCTCTGGTTTTCCTGACCAACCTGTCACAACCCAATCTGCTGTGACAGTGCAGGAGGCACAGCCTGAGAGCACGTTGGGGAAGGGGTCATGGCTTAGGGTCCTCTCTTCCTGACAGAGCTGAGAGTCTAGGCACAAAGTGTCTGCCTTCCTCTGCTAACAAGGTGGCTTTTTTGCAAGCCATCAAAGATGGAGGTGGGACACAGGGTTTTGGGTCTCCTGGGAAGTCCCAGGTTAGCCAGTGTCCTTCTTTCTGGCCTGGAAGCTCTCCTGGTTTCCTGCTAGAGCTCTGGATGTCCTTAGGCTGAAAAGGACAGTGCTAACCGTAAAGTACAGCTCTCCCTCCTTTCACGCTTTGCTATATCTGAAGCAATGGCATAGCAGCTGACGAGCACTGGAGGTAAGGAGAACATGGCGAAGGTTGTGTAACTGCCCATTTCTACACGTAGGTCTGAGCAGCTACGTGTCTGCAGGACAGCAGTAGCAGACCTCACCTTCCCCAACAAAAGCACAGGAATTTTCTCTGACCTGAATGACCGTTGGAGGCAGCCGGTGTGCAGGTGATACACAGGTCTTTCCTGCAAAGGCCACCACAGCAAAGCACAGAAAGGTTCAATAATTTCTGACCTTAAAGCAGGAAAGAGCTACACCTGTGTGGGTAACATGGAGGAGCCATCACAGGTGTCAGCAATCTCTCCTGATGAGACAGGCTGGGGATGGGGCATCGTTTATTTGCACGCTATTGCAGAAAGTTGCTAGCTTAGGAAGGAGTTACACATAAAGCTGGGAGCAGTCCTTTGTGGTGCTACATCCCCCGGGGAGAGACTGCGAGGGTGAGTCACTGTTTATGGAATAATTCTGCCTTTTTTGTGTGATGTACGTTAGATCAAGGGAGTTTGTCATTCCTGAATCGGGGGCTTAAGGAGATGAAAGACTGGAGAATGCAAAGATGAAGTGAGTTCTCCTGGCTCTTCAGGTTTCCTGAACATAGAATTGTTTAGATTAGAAAAGATCTTTAAGGTCATTGAGTCTAACTGTTAACCTAGTGCTGCCAGGTCTACCGCTCAACCACGTGTCTAAGTGCCACATCTATTTAAGAGGTTAAGGAGAACGTAGTTACTGGGTATATGCAGTGGGCATATATTTCATGGTGGTTTAAGATGGTTGTTCTTGTAGATGTACTGCTTTCTCTGCATCTGGTTGTGTTTGAGCAAGTGAGTTTTCTGACTGCACCTGGAAAAGATCTAGAAGTTCTCGGTAAAACAGGACCAAATAAATACATGCATCATGTAGCTGGAAGTATTCTGGTGTGCTAATAATTGCAGCTGTGTGCAGGGCAAAGAGTCCCTTGTATGACCTGTTCATCTGGCACCACCGATTGACCTGAGTTTGCCCCTGTAGCTGAAGAACTTGCTTGAGTTTCAAGTTAATGCTTAACAACTCTGGTTCAATATGGATAGACCTCAGTTTTCTTGGGAAGAGATTATAAAAAAATGGCAGTTGTGTGCTGATAACTGTAAGACTCTATATAAAATATGGGGAAAGGGAGATACTTGCGTTGCTTAACTGAAGCTTGCTGTAAGAGCCTCATGAGCGTGTTTGCGTGGGTGGGCCCTTGGGATGCCTCTTGCCTCTGGCAAGGAGCCTGAGAGATACCAACACATCAAAATGGAGAACATGTTTTCCTTTCCCTACTGACTCCCTTTCTTCAGTTTTCCCAGAAACAGTGACTTCTTAGTTCTGCTATTGCTGTATTCTGCTCTCTGCTTTTACTTCAACTGGGTCATAGGGATTTTTTTTTTATTTTTTGTTTATTCCCCTTTAAAAAAAAAAAAAGTCTCACAGTATCTCTAAATTATTAACAAATATTTTCGTTCTTTTTGACCAGAGCAGTCCCAGGCTGCCTTTATTTTGTATCCTTAGCTCATACACATGTTGCAGTGTTTAACTTGCATATTCTTTCTCAGCCTGAAACTGAAACACATTTTATGTTGAAGTGCTTTAAAAGCACAAAATACTCTGTTTGATAAGCTAAATCAAAATTTCTTCATTTAAATGGCTCAAATCAAAATGTGTATCAAGAACTACTGACTTTATCAAGAACTACTGATTCAAATAAGCCTGAAATTTTTTGTTGCTGTACATTAAATGCTTTTCCTACTGTCTCAGGCAATAAACAGTTTTGAACAGAATTTGAAATGTAAGAAACATTAGTATTTTAATGCCCTTGGGGGGGGGGGGGGGGG
>JAVJGJ010000061.1:3205897-3231069 GCA_035590215.1 Microhierax caerulescens
GTTAATAAAAAAAAAAAAAAAAAAAAAAAAAAGGACAAGACCTTGTTCTCATAATATTGCTACCTATGCTATTATAATTGGCTTTCATAAACTGTAAGGTTTGCCAAAAATCACTTGAAAGAAGATCAGGAAGCTTTGGTGGGAGCAAATGAAATCAGGTTGTAGTTAAAAGTGGTTTTGTTTCCTTTAACTCTCCTCTGCATAATGGATGTGAAAAACAAGAGAATGCTTTTTCCAAGTGAAGTGTCTGTTAGGAACAGGTGTCTGTGTCATGTAGTACAACATCTGACAGGAAGCCTTGCTTCAGAAATAATACAATCCTCTGGAGGCTTGTCCAGCAAAAGTATCATCCAAGGTCATTGCCATTCTACCTGCATGGCAACGCACGTAGACTGGGAGCTGCCTGGCTCTGAGCCTTCAGAGGAAAGCTGTAGGGTCACAGGAGAGCTATGGTGCTTGTAAAAAGCAGGATAACATCCCACTTAAGGGGAAAAAAAAAAAAAAAGAAAAAGTATCTAGCACGGGGTAAATGCACGAAACAGCAGTGGAGAAATTAAAAGCCAAACAAAGAAGTCCCTTCCTGAAGAACTAACAACCTGCTTCTGGAAATAAACAGAAATAGCTCTGTGCTGTACAGCGTGAATCGTGAAAGTAGAACAGTTTATTTAAGGGGGTCTAGGATACAGTCTGCAGTTTCATGTCTCTGCATGTGTCCAGATGCAGTGTGAACCGATGGCATAGAGATGATGCAGAGTCAAATGGAGCGCTTCCAGAGCCACAGGCGTGCATCCGAGTCAAATTATTATCCATTAAATGGTAGGAGTCATACCATCAATACAGTGCCAAAAGTGTGTTCAGTTCTTTATAGACAATGAACACAGCACAGAGCCCCTGCTCAAAGACCCTGTTGGGGTTCATTTCGGGTGAACTTTAAGAATGAAGTTTTTTCGGTAAAGGGACGAAGCAGGAATTCAGCGTGGTAGGGAGGCCTATTTTGAAGAAGAGTGCTTTTTCTGCTGAGGAAGTACCCAGGCATTTCTTTAACTGTGTGCTCACCTGCTGCTCAGGAGAGACGAACTGCTGTGTTTACTCAGCCAGCAGCTGAGTGTGCTTGGGGGGCATAGTGTTAGATATCTCATTTTTGTGCCATCGTGGGTAAGAAAAGGGTACACACAGAGAAAGAGGGAAAACTTGTAGTGAAAGACAGTGTTGCTGAAGCAAGTGTTGTGCACGTTGTAAAGAGGAGGGTACTGGTCTCAGTGAAGTGAGGAAGTGTGCGGCTGCGGGGGGAGCGGTGCTGACCCACAGAGCTCCGCGCACCCTGGGACACAGAGAGGAGTTTTGTACGGTGTTACCCAAATTTCTGAAATTCACTTTTTCCACTTGCCATGTGTGCTTTGTGCTGCCTGTTAGCAGCAGAAATAATATTGCACTTTGAGAAATTACAAAGTTGAAACTTACACCCTGCCTGTGTGTAAACAACAGAGCTGTTTCTCCAGAAGCAACTCCTTGGTTTTAAAAGTGTAAATATTATCTGATGTTTTAAGATGGAGCTTATTCTACTGGAAAATAAATGTTATCGGTGGATGATCACCTTAAGCAAGAAAGATCTTAATTCAGTTGGAAGTATGGGAAGTTTGTATATGATTACTTATGTGTATTGGCAAGAAGCTATAGATATAGTTACCTCACGGAAGGTAGATGTGTGGCTGAAAACAGCCCAGACATACTTGGTAGTGAGCTTTCCCAGGGATGCAGCTTAGGTGACTGAAGTCTTTTCCCATCTCTATAATCTGTGATTGTTTAAAAATTATTCATTCTCTTGTTCAATTAGATGATAAATTAAAAAATGCATGCCAATACTATCTTTTAAAAACTGGTATGCAGAGAAAAGTAAGAACAGTTATGAAACTAACAAAGATCTTAATATTTTTTGCTCTGGTATTAACTATTTTAATCTTAGCTTAATTAGTTGGTGAAAATTCACTTCATATCAGAATCACTGAAAGGTTTTTAGTAAGGAGAGAAAAAGTAAACTAAAAACTGGAAGCGTGGTGCTTTTAAAGACTTTCTGTTGAGGATAAGGTGTGCTACAGCACAGCTTTTTCTAACTCCACGTATAAGAAGTCTGCTGCTGTTTGGACATATCCAGAACTATGTGAAAGGCAAAGGTGAGAAAAAGTCCTTCCGAAAAAGACTGAACAACTTTTTTTTTTCTTTTTTTTTTTTCACTAATTAATGTGTAGTGTTGGTATATTTGGTAACCTTAAGGTACCCAGAGAGCAGCAAAAAGGTGAAATGTGTAACTGCAGTCCTCAGATCCAAGGACTAATAACCCCCTGTGATCAAAAGGCATCTCCGTATGTTTGTTCTCCAGTTTAACTTGCATCTCCTTGCAGAACACGACTGTAATCCCCCAAAGTCACAACGGTGTAAGAAATCCACCCTGAGTCGGGAGCAATATTTTGTCCTAATAATGTCAGCTGCTGTCTTCTGACACTTACCCATGTAATGGGGGGAAGGAGCCGCACGGATGCGGGCAGGAAATGCAGCGTGACCATCGGGCAATCCATTAGATAGCCATAATGCTCACAGCTGGAAATTTTTTTGAGATGGCATTTGATATCATCATTGTTAGCCTTCATATAATGCAATATTTATTACAGTAAGGGAAGAAGGGAGTATTTTTAGCCGCATCTTGAGTAACTTATCTCCATGGCAACCCTTTACTTGCCTACACTGTTGCTGCTATATAGAATGTTGTCACATTAATAATAAATGGAACACATCTAACACATTTGGCTGCCGATTGGCTTCCAGCCACATATTCCTCTTGTTCTAGTTGAAGGGTTTGCGAAGCTTAGGGTCCATAAGCAAATTTCATTCATTTTGTTTCTTGGAGAAAATTGCCTTGGATTATATTAAAGCACTAGGGAGGTTTCATCAATGTATGCATTGTGTTTGTTGGGTTGGATTTTTTGTTTGCTTTTGTTTCTAGTTCCACTTTAAAATGCCAAGGAAATCCATGAACAAATACAATTAGAAAAGCTAGAAACCCAGCAGCTGTGGAGTAATTTTATTTGACTTACATTTGTACAGATAAGAAAATGGCATTTTTTAAAATTGCTTATGAGGAACGCCTGTGACGTGTTTTTGAAGAACAATACTTTCATTCATGGAAACCTAAAGCAAGCAGGTCTACAAGTGAGATCCTAGACTTGCTGATCACTACCACATGCATACAAAAAAGCAGCTGCAAGCAGTCAGCCCTCATTTTGTGGTCTAAATACATGGATTTCAAATTTTGCAAATGCTTGTTATAAAGGTAAAAAAAAATAGAGACAAAAGAGCATTAAATTTCAGCTTAAATTGGTCATGTTTTTTTTCTATAGCATATTAACACTAGTGCATAATATAGTGCAACTGGGGTTTAAGTTTGCATATTAACATTTAAATACTACCTGCTTGGCATGAGAAACCATCTGGAGGCTGGTTAAATGGCACTATGCAAATACTTTCACAAATAAATATTTATATATGGATGCCTTAGTCCACATTTCTTTTGTTTATTTTCTCTCTTCTCAACCTTATGGTTATTTCCAAATGTGCAAAAAAGGAAGAGGAGGAAAAAAAAACCTCACTAAGAAACCTGTGTGTTTGTCTCATTGCATGACCATGTGCTCTTTCTGCAGTCTACCCTCAGTTTAACTTCTCAAATGAAGTATATGTGCCCATAGGAATACTGCCCATAGGAATCTTTATTTATGCAACACCTATTATATTTTAGTTTACGTAATAAAAATATGTTGCCAACAATAACTAACTGGTCTAGGATCATGTACTTATTCCTGTAATGTCCAAACATCCTCTTTTTCAACCCTAAGACTTAAGGATAAAAAAAAAGCAAATTCTTCCACATACTTGTTCAACTTTTCAAAAAAAATATATTCTTTTATGAGCTTACAGAAGAATAACATTTAAAAGAACAGAGAACATCACTGAACAATTAGGTTCTTCTACGGGGATTTCAGTCACAAGCACGATGTAGCTATGTCAGGAATGTATAAATAGAGGAAAAGAACAATTCATGTGTGTCCTCAAGCGCTACCCAGGAACTGAGAGTTTCTAAAAGCCTGATCCAAAATATTTAGTAGCAATCCATGGGAACATTGTTATTGATTTCTGAGCTTTGAGTCAAACTCTACTTTTACAAAATTTTGAAATTGTGAAGGTTTTTACCTCAGAAGGCTTTTTTTTTTTTTTTTTTTGCTGTACAGTGTTAAAAACTAGCAGCATTTCACTTGTTATTTGTATTTAAGCACACACACAAGGAGTAAGCTTTGAAGAGTGAGCAAGGAGAATAACTGGTACTATTTCCTTAAAGAAACAAAGAAAGAAACCCCACCACCACCACTAAACTCCCCTGAAACTTGAAGTCAGTAAATAATCTAGCATTATTACTATTTTTATTTGGAGAGTCCTGCTCTTAACAAATAATACCTAATTTGTGATAAGTTGTATTGAGCTGGTGGCTTCTTGGCAGTGCTGCCTGTCCAGGTGAGAAACGCGCTGTGCACGTGCTGGGCACTGCTGCCCAGTTATATATGGACCCTGTTTAATTAATGTACAGCCCCATTCCTGGGGTTCCAGATGTTCACACTTACCTGTCTTGAACTGGAATTCACATGACATCTGCTGAAAGGCCAGGAGATGAATGAACGTGGGGAAGGATGTTTTTTCTCCCTGTTATAACAGGTCATTTTGGGGGTTAGGTGTGCTTCTGGACTTTAATTGAGAGGCTTTGTGCTGGGCACTGTAGTGGATGAGAGAGGCAAAAAGCTTGCAGGATGCGCATCTTTCCCGAGCAGCTGGGAGCCAGACTTCCGAGTTGCTACATTTAGCACAGCAGAAAGGCATGTTATTAATTAGGGAAATTTTCTAAAGTGCTATGAAGATGAAACTTACATATATAATTGCTATTAAGGTGATTACACTTTAATTCATGGTTCATCTCTGCTTGAGACAAATCTACAGTCAAAAAAAGTTTCTGTAATTAATCTGTAAGGGATAGATTTCAAAATGAACCGTGATTCTCTCATCTAGGCCTTAGTGAACAAAAGAAAAAAAAAAAAAAAAATGATGGCAACTGCTGCATTTAAGGTTTGTGCTAGTGATAATGGAAAGTACAGGAAATTTAAGGAAAACAGTCTGCTGCTGAGGTCTCATCTTGTGAGCGTTTGCACCCAATTTAAGTGAGGTGGGAAGCTGGTTCTAGTAAAACATGGACACACATCCTTTATACTTGGTTTGAAACTGGTTGCAGATACTAGTTGCGTTGGAATTCACTGTTTCACTACCTTGAATGAGGACAAAAAAGATGTGCATCTTATTTTGACTATTTTATGAACTATTTGATATTCAACTCTACCCTTTCTGAGAATTCTAGACGTTTAAAGAACTTGGAGCGTGGCTGTTCCTTTCATTTATGATGTTGTATGTTTTCTTGGTTTTACTTGCTGCCTTTTTGCTTTTCTTTTTCCCTCTCCCAAGTGTGACTTGGAGAAACGCTGACTGAAAGGCAGAACCCCAGTATAATCACAGGAGCTATAAAACTGGTTATGTCCTTTGTGCCAAGCAAGTCCTCTGTTGTCCCTGTAATACTGCAGGTCTGGAGAAATAATACCACGGGATCTTGCTATGATACACAGATTCCCATCCTTTCTTAGCTGTGGGAGCACTGGACTATAGAGTGAGCTAAACCCTAAAGACCACCCTGAGTCTTTCCAGGCTTTGATTCTATCTTACTGGTTCACAGCTTATTTGAGAGCAAGATCTGAACAAGTGGTATTTTTATTCTAACACTATTTCACTAAATATGTTTTCCCACTGGCTCAAGGGCACAATTTTTACTCTTTTTAATTTTACTTTTGGAATTACTTTTGATCAGAAATCTAATGAGCTACTTAAGATTCAGAAGGAAGAGACAGCTCTGCCTCAAAAACGGTCATTAATTTGAAAACTTGAGGAGGGCTTCAAGCTTGCCTTTCTGTGAGCTCCCATTTTCATGTGGTGCCTTCTGGCACAAACTTAATTCCTCTAAAAACTGAACCAGTACAAGAGACACATGTGTTCTTTGTGATGAGATAAGCATCCTCGAGCTTTTCACAATTGTATTTATTTTTCACCTCCTCATTTAATGTACACCTGTCCCAGCCTGGCACTGCTCTTAGCTGCGGTATGGATGATTCTCAGTTTCAAAGCCAGATTTGTTCTTACATTTATTTTACTGTCACATAATACAAACTGTTTTCTTTGCTCAGCTAAATAAAGAGTCCAGGTGTGCCACATTTGTCAGCCTTTCTACGGTGTAATACTGATCTTTGCTCTAAATAAGTAGCTTTAATAGACTGTAATAATAACCTCTTAGCTAGCACACCCCAGGTAGAAAACAGAAGATGCTCCAGTCTGCTGCACACAGATTTCATGGTGGATCTAGATGAAGTTTGTGGCACAGGTGTTGATGTAATTGGAATAATGATAGGTGAGGGGTATGCATGTGGTTCAGCCAGCCTTCAGGCAAATGCTTCTGCTGGAGCGGCATGGCAGTTTGTTGTTTATGGGTGGGGGTCTGGTCAGACCCATGTGGGATCAGGCTCAGGCTGTGTTTTAAAAATAACTAAAGAAACATAAACAAAACCCTTCACCCTACCCCCTCAACACCACACCTTCAAACTTTTCAGCTGCTGATACAAGAGTTAGGGTTTTTTCCCTGTATTATGTCTGTGTATTTGCACTAAACTGATCATGCCAATATTTCATGTTGCTCCCTCTCCTTCTGTATATTTTGATATGTCTGTACACATATTTATGTATATTACACTTCATAAAAATATATAAGTAGTGATTATGAGTTGATTCATGGTCAATTCGTGCTTTAATGAAGAGTTGCAGATCTATATAAATAATGGATTTAGAATATTGACTTCTAGTATGTACTGATCCTTCTAGGCTTTTTAAAATTAGAATGGCTGATACAGGCACAACAACTTTAAATGCAGATGTGTGACAGGTAGAAATGTGTACCCTTGGCAGATGAAAAAAGGTGCATCTGGGACGTCTTAATGCTGAGAATGAGCTTTTGTGTCCTAGTGAAAGTATAAATCTGCACTAAGCTACTTGTTTAGGGTCCGAGCTAGGAAAAGCACTTAAGTATATGATTAAATACGAGGATGTGGTTACAGCTTTTGTGGAACTATTCTTATTACTAAAATAATACTTTTGCATTTTTCTGTGATTATCATACTCTGAGCATTTACAACTGATGTAAGTCGGGGATAGTTACACAGATACTGAAGGTGTGAATCAGTGTTTCCCTGCAGCAATTTAGCCAGACAGCGTGCAAAACTGTGTTGTGAGTCAGACTTCAATCTTAATTCCTGCCAAGTGTTAATTTCCTCAGTTGTTGCAAGATATTTTTTTCATTGTTCGACAGTAGAGTATATAGAGATAAATAGGTACAGTGATGTCTTGAGTAATCTTTAACTGTTCTAAAGGAAATAAATGAGATAAATGTATACTCATCTGAGTGAGTACTGGTTCATTTAAACACATGCTATAACCAATTAAATTCTTGCTAATTATTCTTTTCTTTGTCTTGAACTGTGTGACTAAGACGAAGAGCAAGTATGGGCTCAGATGTGTGTTGCTTGCTTTCTGAAGGCTTAGCTCGCTGAAGCTGCTTCTTCATGATTTGGTATGACTTTAAAAATGCAGATATCTCCTAGTGCATGCTCTTAGTTGGATTCGCAAGAGCCTTTCAAACAGATTCTTTGTCTTATTTCCTTAACTTGAGCTTGAACTACGAGCATTTAACTTACCCGTTTTGTCTGCTGTTTCCTGTATGCTTGCTTCAATGTGCTCTAGCTCCTCTGACGTTCACCGCAAAGAATTCATTGTGGGTAGGAATGTTCCCGGTGTCATCAATGTCTCCTCTCTAAGTAATGGAGGTAGAAAAGCATCTCAAAGGAATCCTGTCTCTGACATCTGAGAAATATATTTCATGACGTAGTGAGCCTTCCTGTGCAGCAGTGAGTGTGTGCACTCTTGCTCACCCTTGTCTTTACCCAGAATTTTGGTGCCTTGCTCTTAGAGCAGTAGTTTAATATTTAGAAATCACTAAAAGCTTAGTGAGGCTGGCTCTTTCTGTTGGCATATCTGCTGTTTCACATTTAACCTTCCCTCTTCAGAGCCCCACATCAGTCAACATCTGGATTCCGAGAGCGCCTAGGGCATGCTGCTTGGTAAGGTGGGTGTTTCCACCAGCTCATGGTGGGGGCCCCAGAGCTGCTGAGGGCCTGGTTGCTACTCCAGAGGCAGTTCTCAGGTGCTCTCCTAGGACCTGCCTCCTCTTTTGAGATCTCTTTTTTTTTTTTTTCTTTTAATTTATTTCCCCTGCCCCAGTAGATAACAAATTCCTAATTTGCCATCTTACAGAAAAATTGTATTGGTCAAATTGCCAAATTATTAATTCTATATGGCATGATTCCCCTCAATATTGGAATGCACAAACTGTGTCATTAAGGACACAACAGTACAGAAAGAATTAAAGGAATAAACATGATATGATTGGACAAGTTAAATTATGCTCTTAAAAGGCTACAAATGAAGCAACTATGACACACAATCAAAGAACCTTTAAGGATAAACATTCATAGGCTATTCCCATGGTTACAGTTTTGTTGCATAGATGGTAGAAAAGTAAATTCCTATCTAAACACAGTGTGTCGGAAGAGGTATTTATCTCCTGCTTTTGCTTAGTTCTTGTGTTCCATAGTTTTGTTATGATCACTACTTCACTGAATTCCATCACACGTTTTTATGAACGGGAGTTTTCTGTTCATCTGGATTTAGTGGCCTTGATGGAAGATAAAATCCTGAGTCTCACATCTGATACACCGGGCCATGTACACTCTCTCAACATGATTCTTGTTCCTTATGTCACATCCCGTTTTCCCGTTGCAACCCTCAGGGTGCTGAGGATGGCTACAGATTTCTCCAGCACACTTAACAGGCTGTCAAAGGAAAATACAGCTGTGGCTCATTGGTTAAGTACTCCAAGAAAGACCTTTGGCTGTTTTTCAGGTGACACTGTATAATTACAACCACATCAGTAGGAAGAGGTCAGATCTATCAGCCATGCTTCATTATGATAGAAAGACGTTGGAATATAATTCATGTGGATGCAATGCCCCCTCAGTGGTTATTGATCTGGCATTGTTACATATCAAACTGCAACCTGATTCTTTGCATAGTGATCTCTGTCAAAAGTGGTATGTGTATCTGTTAACTTCTTAAGAAGGAAAGAAATGTTGAAAAGAAGGAAAAAATATATTTTCATATTTCTAAATGCATATATCAAGTATGTTCTGTTCCCATCACTTCCAAGGTACAAGGGGTAATTGTGTGGTCATCAGTACTTGAAGTGTAAAATAACATGCCCTCTCTTGGGCTATGTGTGGTGGTAAACAATAGAAGGCACAGATTTCTTCCCATTATATTTGAAGCTTATTGCAACTGACATCTTATGGCCAAGGTTTTCAAAAGTACTTGGTGTTTTTCAAGGATGTAGCTTGACAAAGCTTATTAAACAGCGCATCTCAGCAAAGTAGATCCAGTTTCCTAAGAAGCTCAACTTTTAAGGCATCTTGTTTGCAACTTTGCAAATGCAGTCAAAATACTCTAAAATGTTGGTATTCCCTGTGTGTTAAGGTGAATGTATTGTTAGCATAGCTACAACATTCTGCTTTTCTGAAAGTATAAACTTGCATAAACTTTCCAGAAAATTCAGTGCTGAGAACTCCAAATGGTAGCAGTATTTGATTTCTTATGTGGGCTGTTTTATCATATTATTCTGGAAGTAGTTCCATGGGTGGTGTAGTAGGAGGATGTTTGGAAAGAAAAAGAGCTGAGAGTTTTCACTAACCTATTTATAGTATTCATTAATTGATTTTATTCTTGTGGTTACCCTCCCATTACAATCCATTTGAAGCTAGAGTGCTCTTGTCTATTAAGCTACTCACCAAGGGTTTTAAATTACTTTGATAGTTTAAGAGAAAACTTACGCTTATTTCTTAGTGTTATGAAATTTAGCATTCAGTTTTTGCTCAGTCTGTAATATTCTTCCTAGATTTGCAGAGACTCTGAACTAATTCTGAATAGGACAAAGAGGTTAAAATCAAAATTAGTTCTTGCTATCAATCTCAAGCAGTTTTCAGCACTCTAAATAAGCCACCTGTGTTTAGCTCATACCCTGCCCACTGTGCAAATTCATTGTTATGTAAAGACGACCGAAAAAAGGCATCCGGGTGGAATGAACAAGTAGTATAAATTGTACAAAACAAGTGGACGCATAATATTGTAAGATATGCTCGTGCTCTCTGCAGTCGAGCATATGGGAGTGCGGAAGCAGCAGGTTATGGTGCCTTGCCCTGCTCCCCCCGGAATCCTGCGGCCCTGCTGCTGAACCGCAGCACCTCAGCTCTGCTTGCCGGTGGATGGCCCAGCACAGGAATGAAACGGCAGAGAAGATGGGCTCTCATCTCTTGTACTGAGATTCCAGTTGACAGCAGGTTATCCTGATGTTGCACCCAGTTCAGCTTCAGTTTTGCCTCTTGCATCTGCTTGCAATGAGATTCCTATTCTACCCTTTAGTTGAATTTGGGCTGGGAAAGTATCTTCAATGTCCTTTAATGAAATATCTTTTTATGAAGATATCAAGGGAAAGAAGTACTTCTGAGCACTTTTCATGATGGTATAAATTCACATATTATTCATGCTTCATTGGACTTATTCTGCAAGATCAGCATAAAGCCATCTAGAAGAATGTGTACCTTTAGCATACTGATAATATTCAACAACTGGATAATAACATTGGTGACATTTGCGAAGCCTGAGAGACTTGGGCCTCATAGCATTGACATTAATAGAAATGAGACATCTCTATTTCTTACACAGTAGTGGTTCAATGACCTTTTTCTTCTTTCTCAGACTTCTGTTACTTTTGTATGTTTCTTGTGGCCATTGTGAGGAAACAGTAAAATACTTGATTTTTCTACTTTTTTTTCTCCTGTTTGTTTTAAAATAGCCTTTTGCTTTTAAATGGATGTCAGAAACAGCTTCTGCATAGGGTTTTATCATGGGTTGCCAAACATTTTGGGTATTCAAGAATTGGTTTCTGATTAGAACTGACGAAAGAGGTAGCACTGGCATCTGAAAGTGACAGCGTTGTGATGGTTATTTATCCCTGCCTTGCAAAACTGAATAATGACATTGCACTCCTTATGAAAGTCAGCAGAATTAGCCTTAGACTTCTCTGCAAACTTCCCCCTTAATCCGGGAGTGCTCCTATCCACTGCAAAAGGCTATTTATATTTCATTTTTCACTATAGAAAAAGGTAGAAGATTGACAGCAGTGCACTACTATTTTGAAGTAATTGATCTTTTTCAAAGCACTTTGGCTTTCTCTGAAGATCTGTCATGTGATTCTGTACTTTGCTATAGGTACCTTTTACTGTTGTTTTCAGAGAAGTGGGGATCAAGGTATTGTGTTTTTAACCACAGAATTACCTTTATTCTGCATTTATTCTGATACTCAATGTAATATTAATGGAAGTACCGTTCTGGCAGGGTGAGCCACGTTATCAGTAAATGTGTAATTGACTTCTGTACCGAGTTTGAGGGAACAAAGGAAACTTGGAGATCAAGAGCCCTGTGCCTGCCTGCCAGGGCACTGTGATTGTTCTTGGCCTCAGCCTGTGATCGTTGCTTATGCAGTGTAGTACTGTGTGTAGTTACCACTTGAGGGCTAGTAGTAGTGATTGTAGTTTGATCAGTGTGATGAATGACAGCACAATTGCATGTCATGCTGTTAATCAGCCTACCTGCATATCTACTAAAAAAAAAAAAAGCAAGGAAAGGTACTCTAGTACTCAGTATTGTCGATGTACATAAGCATGAGGCTTGGAAGATAGGGAACGTGAAAAAAGGAATGCTGAAAGTTCAGCACGTTGCAAACAGTGTCAGACACTAGTACTGAGGAAAGACTGTGAAACCAAGACTAAAACATTTTAAATTTTGTGGTTAGTCTTTTTTACGTATTGATGGGGAGGAAATGTTTCTTGGTTTTCCTTGCTGTGTGGAAAAGTGTGGGGTTTTAAACTGTATGTGTGAAGCACATAAAAAAAAAAAAAAAGTTGTATGAATATAGTAAATCCAAAAGCATGTTTTGACCCCTTTAAACAGAAAGCTTTCAATTGTTCAGGCATCTTAAAGATTTAAATTACTTGGGCTTTGTAACATTAAATCCGTGTTATGATCTCTTTTATACTATGAATCCAAAGACAAAAGGGAAAAATACAACTTTTCAGGTAATACTATTCATCATGACAAATGATCTGCACCAAAGAACATAACACCATGGCGAGGCTTCAGGGTTACCCAGAGTAGAGTCAATGGACAGGCTGTCGAGCCAAAGTAATTTCAGAAATAATTCCACACCTTATTTATCCCTAGCATGGAGCAGAAAAGCTATGACACCCTCCAGCACAGGTGCTTTGTGCATTTGTTTAACCTACCCACCCCAGCTCTTGCCCTCCCTGACAGCCTCGTGGTTCTCAGCGTGAGGAGGGAAGGATTTCTGTGCAACTCCAAACAATATGGTTTAGAGTTTCTCTATGGGACATTATTTCTTTTGCACCATTTAAGCAAAGACAGTGCTTACCGTAGGTGTAAGCAGGTGGGTGCCATAGCACCCTGTTGCCATCTCTCCCAGCAAGCACAGGTACCTGCTGGAGTGATCAGCAAGGATGGAGCTGTGCTAGAGCCCTAGGGCTTAGCTGGTGGTCACTAGCCTAACTAATCGGCATGACTGAGACGTGAGGCTTGACTGGTTCAGAGCAGCTGACTGCCTCACGGCCGAACGGGAATCATCCAGTTCCTTTTTTCATAACACTAGTGAAACACTTAACTCCTTACAGCTGTGAGCTCTGGCATGCCTCTCGCCATATTTAGCCAAACTTACTCCAAATACCTTCCTTGGCTTGCCTTGTAGCATCAGAAGAAAAAGATCTCCCTTCATATTAAGCATACCCTTAAACAAGACTGAGATGATGCTGGATCTAAACTTCTGGCTCAAAATTGAGAAAATGAAACCTACCTATTTTCACGAACATTAAATTTAATCCCAGGAAGTATTTGTTTGGGGTTTTTTTTATTTTTTTTAAGTGTGGTCAAAGAACTCGTATATTAAATCCATTTATTCAGTATTATTAGCACTAAATGATGTGACTTATCTGCAGGAATACCAAAAGCAGAAATCTTGTTTATTAAGTCAGTGTAGTACAGATGGAATCATCTATGTTGTTGGTAACAGAACTTGGCATTATACTGAGGGCCACAGAAGAAATCCTCATGTTCTTAAATTATTGCCTGTCCAGGCAACAGTTGCAGTATGTAAAGTAGCTGGTGCTGCTTTCTTTAACAGATACCAAAATTGAGTCCTAAGCATATTAAAATTAACTCTTTGTTAAAGCACATAGTTAAGGCATGCAAATCCAAATCTGATCAGAAAGGAGAAATTTGGTTTTCAGACAAACTAACAAAATAAACCTAGATGATGCCTGGGATAGGAGTTGTATTTTGTGATGGGGACTTGTGGTTTACTGGGGGGTGGTGGGGCGACAACACTTTTTAGGTTTTCTTGCAATACAAAGCCTCTAGCAGCTGTTGTGTTAAAAGAAAGGGTGGAATTAAATTGGTATGCACTCTAAAATGTCAAAGTGGACAAGGGGAAGATTTGTGTTGACACCTTTTGTCACATGTTGCACATCAGTTTGCCTTGCTTTGTTCTAGTTTAATGTTTAATTAAACTTAAACCAGCTTTAGAAATTGAAACTTCTAGTCGCTTCTGGCATGCTTGCTTCAACAACAAAGTTGCCAGAGACCCCATTCGCAGCCCTGGGCTGCTCCAAACTCATTCCAGTGCTACAGTGGTGGGCTGAAATCTCCTGTTCTTTTCCACTTGTTTCCTCCTGAAAGATCTCTAAATACTTTAGAGATCTCTAAATACTTTAGAGATCTTTAGCTGTCAAGTTCCTTGTGAGATTTAATTACAAATATGTCAAATCTGTCAGATAATTGCATACATTCTTTTTTAAGAATCTCTGCTGATGGAAGTCCAACATTTCCAGAAAGCCTTTCAGGCAATCTCCTCAAACAGTGGTTCCCTCCTCTTGCACTTAATGTTTAACTTAATGTTAGGAATCCTCTACTGCAGCTGAATTGTTACCTGTCTTATTTGTTCTGGAAATAGAGAATTGATTACTGTCTTTGAACTACACTACAATTGCTGCAGAGATGGAGTTCTCTCTTCCACCTTCATTTCTTTGCTAAATTAAACAGTCAAGCACTTCCAGATTTCTCTCAGACACAGAGTAGTGACAGCAGTTGGAGAGCTCATCTCTGGATTGTCTTCAGATGTTTGAAAACATGATATCCAAAAGCAGAGGTGATAATTTAGATGAGGCCTTGTCAATCCCTTAATGTGTCCCATTGCTTGGACAGGGACTCCTTACCTCTCTCACAATGCTGCCTTTTTAGCTTATGTCCAGTTTGAGATGTCATAGGTACAGTTTTCTGCAGTATCTGGTCAGATGTTTTCAAATGCTTGTTTGTTTGAAACACATGTATATCTCCTTATAGCAGCACATGCAACTGAATAAAGGCAAGTGACAACTTTTTTCTTTCTTTTGAAGTTTTTCTTGTCTTCCAGTTCACTTGGAAATCCCCCTGCTAGGTGGTATTTGTAATTAAGTAAACAAGCACTCTAATAACTGTGTATGTATGATTTCATTTTTTCTTTATTTTGGCCATCTAGAGTATTGGATCTTTGATATTTTTACTATGTGGAAAACATGGAGAATTTTACTTGCTTAATTGGGAACAAAGGCTGGCTGATGCCATTTGTATAGACTGAGAACGCTGTGTGACAAAACTGGTTCTCCCCACAGGGTCTGATCCCGACCAGCCTCCTTTTCTATAGCAGAGGTATTCAGGATATTATTTTTCTAGATAAACTATTTATAGTGAAATCTGAGGTCATCCATAACTCCTGAAAATCCCATTCCCTAGCATTCAGACCTCAATCAATTAAGTTCAATATAACTTTAAGCCTAGTGACTTCCAGGGAACAATCGTAGATTTTTAGGTCATGCTTGATATTTAAAATCTGGGAGATGACAGGCTTTGTATTTGCATTTCAGATTGCATCCTGTCATGGGTATTTTTTAAAGTTCACCTTATGACTAAAACTGTAACTTATTTTTCTTGTGAAATAAAAGCCTCATGAGCTTATTTGTATTTCACTGCAAACTGCAATTCCCTTGGTTCCTGGAGCTCCAAAGGGGCCCTGTGAGGCCTCATCTTGGTCCAGCTGGCACTGATTTAAAGCTGTGATGTGATGATAAAGATAATGTCTCTGTTAAGTGTTGATTTGAGATATTGGGCTTGCTTGAACACGAAGGTGTCAGCCCACATGACTAAAATCCAGGAACGGTCCAGTTGGCCATTCTTACAACTGAGATGATGCAGTTCCTGTAAAAGTTCGGAAAAAGAATAACAGGAGTCCTTATTTTACTGGAGAAAATAACGAAGGTGTCCTTTCAGAATGTTTTAATGAAAGGTGAAATCTACAAAAAAAATTTCATACTCTAGAGCAAAATCTAAGACAGCTGGGATCTTAGGTAGGCAGGGAAGGTCCTGGTTCATCTTTGGGGTCTGCGTAACTGCCTTCTCAGTTTTGCATGTGTTCGACACCACTGAGCCCTTAAAGCGTGCCATGCAGAATAGGCAAGGAGATACCAAAACCTTTAAGGATTTTGCCCAAGCCAGTGCAGAAAATGAATTTAAACCCAGATTATCCAAGATGCTCCTTGTGCTTTAAGAACAGAAATGCCCTTTCTCTATTTTTCGGCAACTGATATAAATGGTGTACTATAGGGGGAAAAAATGGATTGTAATTTCAATATACAATCAGCACAGAGGAACTTGGTAAACAAAAGAACATTGCTGGTGGCAGTTGAGGAAGCAGGAGGAAAGCCTCATTAAGTCTGATTGTTATGGCACACAGTGATAATGGTCCTGTACATCAGATAATGATTTACTTAGTGTCCCCAGTACATATTAGATAGATTATGTAAGTACATTATTTCTTATTGAAAGAACAGCTATCATTACCGGCCAGTGAAATAGTTGAGTAAATCTTCATGCTGCAGAGAGGAGAAAAAAAGTTAGCAACATTAAAATAATGCAATTTCATCCCAAAGTGAATCGTAATTACTAATGTTGAACACGTGACCTTCGCAATACCAAACTTTCAGACAACTGTATTTTATCTTTCTGTGGCTTTGCAACGTCCAGTAATGTAAGATGATGGTAACATTTAGTGACTTGTGTATAATTCATGCTAATACAGAGCTTACAAGGCTGGAATAATTTCTTAATAAAATTGTAGGGTTTGAGTTGGAAAGTAAAGAAGCAGGATCAAGTCAATTACAGTCATCCTCCAGTTCTGTATCTGAGTTCATTTAATGAAGATAGAAGTACGGAGGCTGCTGAGCCTACTTCCCTGTGCTTGATCTTCCCCTCAGACCACTTTTTCAAGTCTGGTGACTGTCACCTGGTGCCTGTATTGGCTGCAGTAGCTGTGCTCAGTGCCTGCCTGAGGAGGAAGGAGCTGCCGTGAGCCGTTTGTGTCCCGTTTTGCCTGCTGGGTGTCTTGCTCTGCCTGTGTCTTCTGCTTGCAGAACCACTTTGAGTAGAAATATGGAAAAAAAAAAAAAGTGATTGGAAGGGGTGTCAGATCTGGGCCATCTGAGAAATGAGGTGGCGTGGCAGTGTCAGAAAGATCTCCTGTCCCTGCCAAGGAGAGGTCAGGCTTGATATGCCTCTTATCTGTAGCAGACTGGGACCTGCTGCCCTGGCAATGGGGCGAGGGGAGGGAGCGCTTCGTACCGGCTTCAGCAACTTGATCCCAAGTCCATTTATCTCCCTCTCCACATCATCTTTTCGGAACCCTGCAAGCTGTCATGTTTGCCATTCTTCTCAGCCTACCAAAGGCAATCCCCTCAGTCTTTTGAAACAGCAGCAAATTAAAGCTCTTTTTGAAGCCTGCAGACAAGCTAATATATATTTTATATGTTCTGTATACATACATGCGCTCGCATATCCTTCAAAGTTGAAAGCAGCCCATTTGAATCGGAAAAACTAAAATCTATGCAGATCAAAAGAAAAAAATAAACTTTTGTTTCTGGTTTTAAGGGGGAACTTTTAAAGAAATCTCAAATCCTTTAAGGTCTTTAAAGTATTTTCTAAATTGCTAGCAGCTTATCTGTGAAGTCCAGCTCTAAGAATTTGATATGAAATTCACTTATTACTCATCATTTCATCTGTCTGAAGATGCTGCAATTGTAATTAAACAATTGTTACGAATAACTCATCTACAATGCATTGTCAACATGTTTTCCTTTTTTTTTTTTTATAATCTGTAAGTGCCAACAAGCGTGTTTCTCAGACTACTGTACATTATGTCGTATGGCTAGAGTTAAAGATTATTCATTTATCAGACATACCTCCGCTAACCACAACATGTGGTGATGTGAACCCTGCTGCAGTGGGGCCACCTCATGCTGATGAGGGTGCGCATGTTGAAAATGATGCGCGCCGTGCTTTGATCTCAGCAGGAAGACACTGGACAGGGATTTTCAAGGAAATTCCCCTCATTAGCAGTTAATCATCCTGTTGGTTGAACAGGCTTTAATTGACACTTCCACTGGGCAGCTGTTTCTCCTACTTAATTGCTTGGTAAAAAACTACTATTGTGTTTCATAATAGCAGTACCTGCAAACAACTCCAAAACCCCTTTACTGGGCCCCCACACAAAGGACTGATCAGATTCGCATTATTGGCTTAAACAGAAGTTCCCTAAGCCTTGGGAGGTGAAAATGTGTATGGTTAGGAAAGTATTGGAAAAAAACTCCGTTAAAGGGGGAAAATAAAATTAGCACTCATCTTGAATAAAAATGTAAAATATAATTTCCTTTTTCTTTAAGATGCTGTCTTGATGGAGAACACTGATAAATGGGTTTATCCGTTCTCCAGAAGCCACCACCATATAAATGAGCTCAGAATCGCTGCTCTTCCACCTCTGACTTAAGAGCTGTGGTTGTTAGCAATGCACTCAGGAAATCTTGCTTAATTTACTGCCAGTTAGCACACCTCTGATCACGGGGCTGGGATGTTGAGGCAAAAGACCTGTCCACCTCCTTCCCCGGGCTCAGTGCTGGGGACAGGCTGCTGCCTGCCACACTTAGCTTCCAGCTTCTCCTCCTGCCTAGGTGAAGAGTTTCATTCATGTGCTTGGACTCATTCCTGCATGGTGTGTATAGCTGCGAGGATGCAGGGTGCATGCCTGTGGGCCAGGTCAGTGCATCATGTTGCTGCATTAAATTGCTCTTTCTCCTCCATGTGCATAGTCTGAGCAGAAAAAGCTCTTGGTTCCTACACAGAATCACGGCAATAAATAACATCAGCAGACTCCAAAGCTCATGCATTAATCGTAAATACTAATACGTTTGTCTGTCTATGCACAGTAGCCAAAGGCATTAATTGGCCAAAAACGTGTGTGTGTGTGTTTCACTCATGTCACAGCTGTCAAACTGCTGTGCCCTGTACTCTTGTCTTCTTCCAGTTAAGCAGTGAGCTTTGATCCTTGCTTTGCCTCCTGGCTACAGTAGCTTCTTGTTGTGGGGGGGAATACAACATTCTTCTTTTGAAAATATTTCTCTGAACCCACACTCTTTGGGTAATGAAATAGAAACTTTTCTGTAAGATATTCGCTGCTGAGGAGAAACTTACATGGTGTCATTCATTTCTGCAACTCTGCCTACTTCAGCTATAGTCCTTTCTGTAGATAAAGGGGTTCAGATGTGTATATATCTTTGTATGTATGAAATAATATATAGATCAGAGAGTGTTCATACTTCTGATTCCAAATGGAATTAAAATAATTTAAGGATTGTGAAGAAACCCCCAGCTGCAAGGTTTTAACCAAACCTGAATTTCCACTTATTTCCAGGTTCTACTTTTTGTTGCATGAAAGGCTGCTCAGTCACCTTATCATAGCAAATTCCTAGTTTTAATCTGGATTAGTCTGTAGTGATCTATCATTGAGCAGTTAAGGGTATGTTTGGATCAGGCCCTCTGTGTGTATGGCAAGGACACTTATTTTTTCCAGTTTAGGGTGCTTCAGGTATTTAATTTTGTTGTCATTCAGAAGACAGAGATTAGAAGTTTAAGTTCACTGTATAGTTAATGGAAAAAAAAAAAAAAAGCACAACCAAAAAACAAAGGCTGTCCCTGGGAGGAGGAAGGGGTGAAACAACCTGTTGAGATCCAAGACACTTCAGTGAGGATTCACCCAGGTCGTGCATGGAAACTCCTGTGATCGTGCTGGAGAGGACAGTGGCCGAATGGTTCAGGGCTGCCGTGCAGCCTGGTGCCATCCTCCAGGCAGAGCCTGCAGCCACATGTTGATCCACATTCTGCTTTGGCAGCTTAAATTGGACTTGAAACAAACTTTGTCGTGTATCTTTTCAAAGGAGTAAGTGGTGTTTGAAATAATGATGAGTTTTCTCATGAATTTGTGACATTTAGGTTTCAAGTATATTCAGAAACAAATTGAACATGTTGGAATAATGAAAAATAGAAAGGGAATGTAAGCATCTCCTAACTGCTAGTGACTGAGTCTGGGCCTGACACTAAAGCTCAGTATTTGCTATTAGTTTATCACCTAGTCCAGCGGCAATGCAAGGAGAAGACCTTCCAAGGCTAAAAAAAAAATCCAGGAGAAAGGATCAGGGTTTTTTCCACATCTTAGAGAGCAGAAAACAAACATTGTTTATTTTCCATAAAATCCATAACAGGGCCATAAAATAAAACATTCTGCAAGGGGATAATACAAGTTTCTGAGGATCCAGAAGAAAAAAAACTTTTACAGCCATCTCGGACTGAGGAAATGAAAGAAAAGCTTATATTATTTGCATTCAACCTGGCATAAAGCTGAGAAAATTAACACACTGGATGTTATGGAGAAAACTTCAATAATTTTTTTCCAGGATAATGTAAGAACCAGCTTAATGTTGCAGTGGTTGGAGATGTTCTTCCACTTGTAAGGAGTTAGACATGTTCTTCTGCTTGCAAGGGATTTCCCTCTTCCTACTTTAAGTAAAAACAAAGAAACAAGCCATGAAACTTATATCCTTTTTAAACTTGAGTAGTGTTTTTTCTTTTTAATTATGTGGCATGATAATAGTATCTGAAATTTTAATTAAAAAGCTTGTAGTTAACATCAAAAAGATCAATACTCTACTGTAGAAAATGTGTCCTTTTCATACACCTCCTTCAGTATGTCATCATGTCCTATGGAGGAGTTTGATCTATATCTAGGTGTTTTCAATTATCTGGGTTTGTACCTTATGCTAAAAAGATGCTAATCAGTAGGATTTTGCATGTGCTTGGATCAAAAAATCTTCATCAACCTTTCTAAATCCAGTTTGTACGCTATACGCTGCCTTTCTGGGTTCAATAGAAAGGGTTTCAATGCCATTTATATGCAAAAAACCCCTTCATTATCCAATGTAAATTGGTAGTTGAGCTACTGTGAGCAGAGAATCAATGCTGGTAATACGGATGCTGAGGATCCCTTTGGCAGCTGCTGGGGGGGGCTCCGTGCCGCTTGGAGTCCGTCGGGAGGAAGCATCGAGCTGACTTGTTTTGACTTGGCTGAGGTGAAATTGGTGCTAATAAGCAAAGACTGTATTGGCTTCTGTAGAACAGGAGCTAATTACTCGTGTGGCTGCATTGCAGGCGTCGTTGCAGCATCCCGGATGCCTCTGCACTACCCTTCCCAGCAGTGGTGTTACCAAGAGGATTATTTGTGCGTGCCAGGACCGTCCTGGTCCGGCACCCCTGCGCTGTTACAGCCAAATGGGCAAATCTCTTTGGAGTCTGGAGAACTGCAGAGCACAGAAATGGGGAGGGAGTGACTCGGGGTGCAGGATACCCTGTAGAGAACAGACATCATGAGAAACAGAGCACGGCTTCCCGGTGCTGGATCAATTCGTTTTAACACCAGCACCTCTGAACTCACTGTCTTGGCACAATGCGTGAGTGTTGCAGAAGGCAAAGTTCAATAGAAATCACGCGTTGCCCCAGTGATGGAAGTATGCCTTGGTCATCTCTCCTACAACAGGGGGTTGTACTAGACGTAAGAGTACTGCGAATCCTTTTGAGTATTTGGTGCTCATAAAAATAGACATGAAAAAGAATGAAGAATGACACAGCTTAACTCAATTAACTACATCTAGGTGCAGGATTCATGTCTGGGGAACTAAATTCTCCCTTGCCTAAGTCATATAGAAAGAGATATGTTAGACATACGTTAGATATAACAAGAATGTTAGACAATGTGCTAAGAAACACAATTAAAATAATACCAATGTTGATGAAATTTTCTTCCAGAGGTCACAAGACAATTTCGAATAAAGATTGAGATAAATTTTTATGCAGTCCTGTACTTTGAAAGTCTAGGTGTTTTGCAATACCACACTGCTGTTCTCAGTTCTTTTTGCTTCTATACAATAATGTAAACACATATCAAAGATCTATAGAGAACACACATGACCACCACCCTTCTCCACTACATGTTCTTCAGAACCTTGTAACCAAGCTGGCTGTTCAGAGTGCCTTTAAAATGGACACGGTGTCAGCAGAGTGAATTAAAAAATATAAAAGTATTTATTGGATAATTCTGACTCAAAATGAAGAAGAAAAACTGCTGATACAAGTAGTAAGACTGGAAAAAGAAAAAAAGTCTTAACAAAAATGCATTCAGGTGAGAATTGCAGACACTGGTACTTGTCTCCATGTCGAAGTGATGTACACATCCTCTGTTCCCCCAGCGGACGGAAATTCTGATGAAGCCTTGATAAAAAGAGTTGACAAGTTTCAGAAATGATCTGGAAAGAAACAGGGAGATCAGGAGTCCTCCTCTGAACTCAGGGGAGGCCTGAGTGAAGTTGAAGTCCTCAATATTATCACAGCTGGCTAATAACAGCAAAATGCAAGAGCAATATAGTAATTATTCACACTCCGAATCACTTTTTCCCATTGGAAAACAACACCAGCTTTAAGTCATGAATAAAAGATGCTGGCCCGAATCTGTTACCTTAAGCATCTCCAGTGGGTCTCTAAGAACTAGAGACATAACGTATATTTACTTGCTTGATGAAAACCTACTCATCACTGATAAATCCTTACCACCTAATTAGGATGCCTGATATATTTCAATGCTTGATATATTTCCACTTGCATATGCTTAAACAGGTCAAATCTTGAACTCAGTTATACCAATATAAATGCATAATGAAATGGGTGATTTCAACTGCTTACTCTAATCTATGGCAATGTAGGAAACCAAGCAGTACAGCAGAAGCTTTATTTTCTTAATTAAGCAAAATAATATAAGGGAACATCTCTAGAAATTTTTCTGAAAGTTCTTAATTGGCAGTTCTCTTCTGCCAATAATCTTAAAACTCAAACTTACTTTACAATATAATGGTAAAGTGAATTTGGTTTTTTTATTGATTATACACCTATCTGTTTAGATTTTTGATTACTGAAATTCCTACCTAGTGTCTCTTCAGCAGCTTTAGCAAATTAATGTAATCTGAGTTTGACTTGTGCCAAGCAGATTTCATAGTTGCTTCGTGTTCAGTCTTAATTTTGTGAATGAAGTGAGTTACTTGGCTTGCGTTCAAATAAATAAGTTCATACAGTCACATACCTGTGTGTGCGCAGCGTATATATAAAATGAAGATGGTATTAGGTCAAATTAATGCAAACGGAGTAGGTTGAGCATTGCACACGAATTAATGTGACAGATCTGTTCCTAATCTGTATTTAGTAAACAAAGTTTCAAGTGTCTGCTTTCTGTGAGTTGTCACTTTTGCAGTATTAATGAATGGTTCATTCTGCCGCTGTGTATCTCACTGAAAAATAGGGAAGTTAAATACTTGGTGCTGTATAAGAAGCTAAACTCTTGTTAGAGCTGGCTTTAAAATTATTTTGATTTTTCTGTTCCCACTAGTCCTAGATTATTCTACTTCCTTTCAAGATTATTCAGAGGATTTCTTTTGATGCTGTTAGCGTTATCTTGTGACAAAAACCCTCTCCACTAACGCCTGAGGTGCCAATGACTGAACTGCCTTCCAGCCCTGCCCAGCCAGGATCAAGGTGCTGTGAAACCTCGCTGCACGGCACCTCTGTGGCAGTGGTCATGGATGGGCCCCAGAATGCCTGCCTGAAAAATGTACGCGATGTACACAGGATCTGCTATGTTCCCAACGAGCACAGGCATCTGTGTATGGCAAAGGATAATTCTGTATGTGCCCTGTTGGTGTAGTTTCTCAGCTATAAGTACTATGTTCAAATTAATGCACTTTGTTCATTATAATTCACCCGTACCAATATTAGGGTAACACGTTAATGGGCAGTTGCAAATGTGTTGTACAGAAATTTAAGACAAAGTGTTAATCTTGATGGGATTAAGAAAAAGCATTAAAATTAATGAAATGATTGCATCTCAATCTGCATATGCAAATTAGGATAAGTCGTATGCCCAACAATAGCCTAAGCAAAAGATTATGATAATTAATTGCGTTATCTGAATTAATGACTGGCTAGTCCTACTTGATAAGGTCATGGTAAGTCCCAGTGCACTTAGTACAAAAATTTATCATTCAAGCCTGTGTACGCAGTTAATTATTACAGCCTATTTTTAACGAGCAGATAAACTGTGAAAGCAATGGAAAGTTTTCCTGTCCAGCACAAGTCCATAATAGAAAACTTCTTTGTTCAGAACACTTCAGATCTCAAGAACGGAAGATATGTAGAAAGTTAAATAGATAGCTGTCCTTATAATTTTATTTAAGGATTAATAAATAATTCAATTAACCCTAGCCTCTCACTACTTTACAGGGTTAAAATTTATGGCTTATATGGAACATGTGAGAGAGTCTGAGCTAGGATAAGCATGATGAAAAAATTCATTGAGTTTATTTTATCCTTATATCTGTGTTTGTTGAGTTCCCAGCAGCCCAGCCTAAAGACAGGTCTACTCAAGGCGAAGATGTTTTCCTAGCTGTCTGCTAATACAGTAGCTAGCACAGTAAATAATAAAGTTCAGCACGGGCCTTTGAGCAGCATTGCATTGTAATACTAATATTTTGTAATTTTTATCTAGATATCTCAGAAGGTATAAGAAAACATTATTATTATGACACTGCTTTCTGGAAAGGGTAATATAATCTTGTTTGAGGTAGACAGTAGAAGATCTCTTTTCCCTTAGCAAAATGTAATTTTGTGTTCTCTCTTGTTTCTGTGAATGGCAAGTACGCAGTCTGCGTAGGCATCCATACAGCTGGTAAGCAGTTAATTTCTCATATATGGACACTTCAGTAGTATTTACTGACGATGCGTAGAAATACATACGTGACACCATGTTCCTGGAAGTCTGTAGGTGGGGTGTGCTCACGGGTGAAGGAGACTGTCAGAGCAGAAGACTGATTGCTATCGAACTGGGACCAAATGAGCACAAAAAACTGTGAAAAAAACGTTGGTATTATCTCAGCTGGAGTTGTGTCTGGCTTGTGAAGTGGTTGTGGAGCATGTTCCTTTAGTAGCTACTGATTAGATGGAGGCCAGTGCCACCATTTCTCTAAACCTTTTGAGTAGAAGCAAATGTGGAGAAAAGCTCATGTGTTGATTGGGCAGATTTAAAAAGGAATTGGAAAAAAATAAAACCCTTGGTACACCAAGTCAGGTATTCCCATCACTTCGGAAGGACTACTATGAATCAACAGCCACTGCCCCTACTCAGAGCAATGAGGAGCGATGTCTGTGCTGGCCAGAAGCTGAACCACAGACTGGTCTGGGTCGAAGGGACCCCTGGAGCCCCTCAGGTCCCCCCCCTGCCAAAGCAGGGTCCCCCAGAGCAGGCT
>JAVJGJ010000061.1:3231192-3249863 GCA_035590215.1 Microhierax caerulescens
GATGGAACTGCTTGTGCTGCAGCTTGTGCCGCTGCCCCTTGTCCTGGCGCTGGGCACCGCTGAGAAGAGCCTGGCCCCGTCCTCCTGACACTCACCCTGAGGTGTTTGTAGACATAATCAAAGAGATCCCTGTTACATCCAGAGGAACAGATCATTTGAGGGAATTTTAGCAAGGCAGAAACGTTGGGAGGCTTTGGTACATAATTTCTGGAGAAGCACAATAGCCAGTCAGCATTGTGATGCCTTGATTCAGAGCTATCAAATTAACTTCAGTAAAAACACACTCTAATGAATTAATCATAGGAATACACAATTTTACTCCTGGAACAAAACATAGATGATCCAATTAACCAATTTCTACTAAGGCCTACGATTACTTTATTAAGGCTTTAAAAAATGGTTTCTGCAAAGCAGTATTTATTCCCAGTTTGCTTGAGTTATCAGACAGTGCTGTCTAAGACCCACTGCTGAGGCCTCTGCTGTCCCTTATCTCATTAAGTGTGACATAAACACCTTTGATGAAATGAAATGGTGAAGTGCAGCAAATGGAGTAAACTCTTTTTCTACACAGCAATGCCCTGCTACATGCTTGCAGTCTGATTTGTTGGCCCTTATTGACAGATGATAACATGTTTTGTGCGGGTGCCAACCAAAGATAGCTATTTAGAGCATCTAAATAATTAAGTATTGATTAATCAACCTAGAAGTGTATAGAACATTTTTTCCAAGCTTTTGTCTGTTCTTAGAGGTGTTATTATTTCTGCCAGAGGAAGCAGGGGAAGCACAAACCTTCTGTAACTGTCAAGGGCTTAAAAACGTGCAGGTCTGCGCTGCTGTCCCTGGAGAACACAGGGCGGCTGACAGCCTGCCATGGAGCAAGGCCATGCGCCTCTGCTCTGCCACGCTTGTCCGCAGTGTCAGCCTCGGGGAGGGAAAGTGGCTGAATTTCATAAGTCACGAAGCAGTTAGCAGGATGAAAGGGTGTTGTAACCGTTGGGCAACTTGACTCTTAATGATGGAAACTTGTGGTGGCTTATCTGATTCGTGTCTCTCTCGGCACAATTGGGTTGAAAAAGTCTTTACAGCTTTGGGGCAGAGTTGCTCAGGAAACAAGTCACCCTGCCTGAATAACTCTGAAACCTACATTTATGTTTGCATTAAAATACAGTTTAACTTGCAAGCCAGTAAAGTGAGTGTAAATGGCTTGCGTGTGGTAGCAGTTCCAAGTGCCATGTGGCATGGCAGCCCTCCTTCCCCCCGCCGGCGAAAACAAGCAAAATTACAGTCCTGCTGCCATGTGGCGAGCCCCTCAGCAAAGCGAAACCCGAGTGTGTCTGTGCTGCTAGCGATAACCAGGCAATTTTTGTTGACAGGGTTTGTAGCTAACACTCTGTAAGGCAAAAAGCAAAACAAGTTTTCTGTGATACTGCGTGCAGAGACAGCCTTTTGTTAGCCACAAATGCCAGCTGAAGGTGTCCTTCTCCTAAAACCACAGGTCATCCTGTCTGGAGCTGAAGGGAATAATAGAAAATGTGCCAAGGTATAAAGCAGCGTTGATGGCAAAACGGTGCGGTATGCCTACCTTGCTGTCTGGCACGTCTCAGCAAGCAATTGTTGCAGTTTAAGGCTGGATCAAGATTTTTCACTTTTCCCAACACCTTTGGTAGTCAAGAAGAAGAAGGAAGATTATCTCTTAAGAGCCTCAAACATATATAAGATTCTTTGTTACGTTATTTCTTGTCTGTTCTAGTTCAGAGTCTATTTTATACTGATTTTGCCTAAAAAGGCATCCAAGTTGTCTGAATAGAACACAGGTAGCAGATTTCAGAATATTAGAATAACTCTTGATAATCAGGCTTCTAGTCTGCTTCCTGTGGTACAAGTTACTCCTGGGGAGATTCCAACTGGACACAAAAGAAAAATTTTTCCCAGCAAAAACAATCAGCCATCAGAATAATCTCCCCAGGGAAGCAGTGGATTCCCCAGCACTGGACACCTTTAAGACTTGGCTGGACAGGGTGCTGGGCATCTTGTGTAGACCGTGCTTTGGCCAAGAAAGGTCAAACCAGAAGTTCCTTGATGTCCCCTCCAACCCGGTATTCTGTGATTCTATGAAATCTGATGATAAACATGCAACTGCCTGACAGTCTAAATTCAGCCTTGTTGCACGCTGGCTGCTTAGTCAAAAATCACATCTACTCAAAAGTCACAAGGAATTGACAAATACTTTTTTTTTTAAAAAAAAAATAATCATTAATTGCATTAATAAGCCACATGAAGTATTGTGAAGAGTGAGGAAGCAAAGGATGTTAATAACCAGTAACACCTGACAAGGACATTGGTCATGTGTTAGAAATAAACTGAGATTTGCACTTAAGTGGGTGAAATAGCAAGTGTATCAAAGGCTGCTTTTTTCCCAGGAGTTTTGTCATCCTTAAAGGACAGCATCAGCTCATTTTGCTTTAAGAGGGTCATGTGTTTTCAAATTATGATTGATTACATAGGAAGTTAAGAAGGCTTGTGTCCCTGAATTTTATTTTTTTTTTCCCCCTTAGATTATAATCCATTATAAAGTTGTTATCTTAATAAATATTCCTCACTTAGAGCATCATCAGTTTAGGGAACAAAAAAACATACTTTACGTTTTTAAAAATCATACTCTTTATAGGATGAATGACTGAAGGTGATATCTGTCTTTCATGCAGTTTACTTTGCTTGGTGCCTGTAAATTTTATCCAGTTATGACTGTAAATCAAATTCTCCATGTAAATCTGAATTCTTTCCTAGTATCTGTAGTGCAAATATTTTACTACCCTAAACTGAATTTTCTCTTCATTGTTTTAGGCTCAGTTTTAGTTTCTCTACTGCAGACAGCCCTAGATTCCATTCATATTGCTTCAGTTTCTGATATTTTTCCCCTCTTAATTAATTTTATTTATGTTCCTAATAACTCTAACTTGGTTTGATGTAAACAACTGTAGTTGGTGATATTCAGATTGAAGGTGGCTTGGAAAATAAGTCATTAGAGCAATTACAGGGTTATAATTTTGCATGAAGCGTTTGATACGATGTAAAAAAAGCCAAATTTAAGCAAAACTGTCTCCTGCTCCATCATGTGATAAGGATCACACTGTTTTCTGTAGCCATCGTACCTTCTGAGCCATTTACTGTTTGAGGGTAGCTGAGAAGAAAGATGCTCAGAATCAACTTGCTGTCATTGAGCTCTCTGTTTTCTGGTACTATAAAGGAAGCTTCTGGGATCTATAGGAGCTCACAATTTTTGTCTACACATCTAAAAACTGGCAAAAGTGCTTGATAAACCGGGATAATTGAAAAGCCACATACCTTTCATTATAATATGCGGGGAAAGTAAGCCTGAGAAAGTTACCCTGCTTGAGATCTCACTGATTTGAGTTTTGCCCAGCGCAAGGATAGTAGAATTGTTGTCTCTGCTGAAGTGCATTTCTGTTTTCAGTGTCTTACATATGACATTTATAATTTTTATTATTCCATGATGTTAAGAAACCTTATGGGAGCGAGCAACTGACAAGATTTCTAATGAGCAAGAATGAGGAAGGAAAAGAAGCATCAAGCTTCAGATAAAGACTGCAGAATGTGTGTAAACAAATTAGCCCCCTCCTTTGTCATGAGTTTCTCCTGCATCCTAAGTTTGGGGGAAAGGTCTTTTGTCTTTGAGGATTACTGGTTTCATCTTATGTTCTTAGTCTGCAGCGACTGAAACATGGGGTGGAACAGTCAAATTTCTGTGCCACGTAAGAAACCCAGAGTCAAGAAAATAATCAATCATAATACTTCCAGAAAACTCGATATATCCATGAGCCATTCACTTAATACTAGGAAGATTCATTTTGGACCAGTAGTGAGAAGCAGAGACCAGTTCCTGAAAAGTTCTTACTGACAAACTTTTTCCTTCTTTATTCTCTGTGAAGAAAAAAACACTGTCTTCTGTGATGAAGCATTACATGAATCTGCATAAGCTCTTTTTCCAACGCTATTCTAAGGTGATTTGCTAGAAAGTTGTCACGAGTACAGGTCTAGGCTTGAATTTCCAAGAGCAGCCCATGCTACTGGCTTTGAGCTCAGTGCAAGGGTTTCCATTCATAAGAATGCAGACTTGGGGAGCGTGGGCACTGTGGGATAAATGCTGAGGAATTGGTATTTCCCTTAGTGATCACGGATCCTTGGTAGAACAAGAAATGTACTGCTTAAAATGGGGGGGGGGGGGGGAAGGAAATGCCAGCAGCCTTGTCTGGCAGCTCTTTGTACCTTTCTTTACCACAGCATGATTTATTTGTGCTAAACTAAAGAATATGCAATTTTACTGAGTTGTAAAAATGAAATATGCAGCTTTGGTCTGTTACCTGGTTATAGATTTCCTTATATTAAAATACTTGATACTCTTTCTTTTTTAAAGTATTTCACGTACAAAACCAATAATGGCGTTATAACCGTTGCATAAAGAAAATTAATTCAAGATTAATAGAGAAATCCAAAGGAAAACTGAATAACATAGATGTATAAAAAATAATTGTATATTGATTTTATTTTTTTTTACCTCTGACTTAAATACACCATTTTGCCACTGTAAAGCTTCAGCAGAACTACGTGTGTGTTTAGTTTCATTATTTGTAAGAAATAATTTTACAAGGAATGTTGAGTATGAAGATAGGATTAATAAAATAAAATAATTCGGCTCAGGATTTTATCCTAAGATCGTGATTTTCATAAACCTAACATATGAGGAATGGTGGGGGAGGGACACCTAACAAAGAACTGCTAATCTACCACTACTGTAAACTCTTGGAGAGAAACAAAAACATCCTCAAACTGTTCTTAGTGGCATTTCCAACTCAGACTGAGGTTGCGCTGAAATTTTCTCTGGGCCACTAGATGAGGGCTGTTTGAGAGCTGCCTGGCTGTTCACGTGTCTGCCACAATGGTTTCAGTAGTTAAAACTTGGTGAGCAAAACTGTTAGACATGTTATGCATGGAACACGAAGAGGCTTTCTCTCATCTCAGCATTGGTTCAGACAGGCTAAAAGAATGGAAAATATTGCAAGTTGGCAGTTATGCATGTAATAAAGATGATTTTCAAGTAGGAAATTCTAACTTCAGAAAGAAAAGTACCTGGACAGTTAGGTATATCTCCTGAAATCACACATAGTCTGCATCTTTCCTACCCTGGTTGGGTTGTTTTTTTTTTCCATGCAGAAGCAGACTACACAATAGCAAAGAAAATGTATTTCTGTGACAGTCTTAAAAGATTATAATGTACTTGTAAAGAGATTATACATTTAGAAGGTTTTTGCTGTTACGAACATGCTCGAGTCACAGAGAGGACTGAAATCAATACTGAGGGCTGAGTCTCTGCTCTCTAATGTTAATTTTGTATCAGTGTGAGAATATTGATCTGGCAGAGTTGGAAGGCGATGTCACTGCAGCAGTGGAGAATTACGTGTAATCTCTTAACTTTGGTTCTGAATTTTATTTGGTCAAATCTAGAGTGTAAAAGTTGGTCTGTGCCTGGTCGTGTGCCTGCTCAGCCTGATACTTTCTATACGTATGAACCAGTGAAAAAGAGATGTCATCTCTGAAAGGTCTGCGGATCTTCTCCCCAAAGTGGCCAGAAAATGTCTTGTCCTTTTCAGTGAGCTTGGATCAATCAGGCAGCCCTCTCTCGCTGAAAAGCAGCTGGTTTGGTGTGCCTCTTCCCTCCCCTGTGTGGTGATGCCGTGGCTGCTGCTCTTCTAGGCACAAGTCCTGTTGAATTTCCATACATTTATCGAGTAGGTCAACAGAGATAGACTGTCTGTTGTGGTTTTTTAAAATGTAATTGTTTAAACAAAAACTAGTGGTTTGGTGGTCCATTTCTTGTATTATGCTTTCTTTAAAAACATCCCTTGTAATTATAAGGTGACTGATAATTTCCTGTGTGACTCCAGTTTTACAAAAATGCTTTCATCACATAACCCAGAAACTAGCTTTTTATTTTGTGTTTAGAAAACACGTATACAGAACCCGCATGGCTGTCCTTGTTAGTCAACAGAGACAAAGTCATAGCTAAAGAACGCTTATAAAATATTTTTTTTTGGTGTTTGGGTGAAGGGGGAGATTCTGGTAACACTTTAATCAGTTGCACAGAATCAGCTTAATTTTCTTCAGCTTCATTTTCCTTTTGCTTAGTCTTCACTTCTCTGAACATCTTAGCAGGTATTTCATATTTACTGTCCAACCAAACAACTGGGTTTATTCAAATTTTCTACAGAGCAGACATAAAATGGAATTATTTTCATCCTTCAGCAGTTCCAGTCTTTCAATAGTGTCATAGCAATAGAAATGGGGCACTTGCACTTTACTATTCAGTAAAGGCTAACTAAGTGTGTTTGAAGTACTCTAAGGTTGAGTGACCTTCAATGACTTGTGAGTATAGATTATCCAACATCATAGCTGAACTAACAGACCATGAACAGTGTCCGATTCCTTTCAGGCTAAATAGTGCAGATAATCATAATTATTCTGGGTGCCAGGGTCAAAAGAACTGCTCATCACTTTTCTGGCTTGCTGAAGGATCTTTTAAAGTACTAAATGATACATCATCCCTGTCAGTGTGTTATAAAGGAATTAAGTGAAGCAAGTTCTCGAAGAGATTTTTGACAGCACATATCTGATATGTCTTCGTCCTTTCATTCATATCGCCTCCATTTTTTTTAATGCAGATTACAAGTCTGTCACTCATACGCTTTATTTTGTAGTTGAGCTAGTTTTCATCCCTAGTAGAATTTTCTCCATTAATCTAAACAGACAGTTTAAGAAGTGGTTAATTAATGCCTGAGGTCTGTGCACTGTAGGTGAACAACACTGCTTCATTTTCCAATTCATTGGAAAAATGGGTACAACATGCTAATTCTATTTTAACACCAGATTCTAGTTTCTAAAAGTATTACTAAGCAGCTTGTGTCAGGAGACTACCTTACCTACAGCCTGCTTTGCTTGCAATTTCATACTAGCTTACCATAGCGAGAGGAATTGATATAATTTATGATAACACATTGGGCAGACGTTTCTGGTGGATCAGAATGAATCAGTGTGCCGGGAAAATAATACTTTCTAAGCTCTTATTTTTTATTTCTAATGTCTCATTAGTATGTTAATGAGATGCTTCAAAAGCATGTATATATGGTTTTATATACCTAGGTATATATAGCTATATTTACACAGAAGACTGTCAGACCCCATGTAAATATATAAAGGAGCTGATGTTTTTAAGACCTTCCTAAGTTTCATACAGAAAGTTTAGAATGGATTCCATAATTAAATGTACTACGGCACTGGTTTGGAAGGAGAGGGATGGCTATAAAATAAAGAAGGAAGAATGAAGTCTAGTGCAGCGGTAAAACATTACACTCCTGCCAAATGAAAATCTGAAAGCATGGATGAAATCACAAACTGGTTGGGCAATTCCTTTCACGTGCGTTCTCTGCCTCCTGAGTTGTGCCATGAGCACGGTGGGATCAAGGTATGTGAAACGGAGCAAAATTCTCTCTGGCAAACCAAAACCAAACACTTAAATTGACGTTTGGGTCAATGTGCATGTACTTAAATTTGTAGAACTAAGGACATTCAATTTGTAGGAACTAAAAGCATAAAAGTAATAATCATGAGCCTAAAGGCAGAAGTATAGTGGAAGATAACAGCTATGTGTACAGAAGGAATAATTAGGTACTTTGTGGATCTGGATAAGGCATGACACAATCCTTGATAAAGTGACTGTGAAAGATTATGGTTCTTCTGAATTAATATGTCATGTAATGTTTACAGCTCTATTTTTAAGAAAATAACATGCCACCAATTGCTCTGATGGCATGAAGTGTACCCTGTATAAACCGTGAACTCTATTTGAAAATAAAGTTTATAATTAAAATTGGCATTGGTGGGCCTCCAGCTGGTGAATGCTGCTTTGCTGACGTGTGACTCCTGACACCCACAGTATGGTAGCTCATTGTCAGACTTTCTGCCAGGTCCTCGCTATTCCAACGCCTCAGATGTTGCAATCTCCGCAAAATGGTACCCGACAGCAGGAGGCTTGCAAAGGCTTTATTTCAGTGTTTGTGTAGAAAAGGCTTTTCCTCACTCTGAGAGTAATCTTTTTATTATTAAGCAATGATCTTGGCTTTTGTGTTCCCTGCAGAGGTTAACCAGTCTCCTGCAGCAACATTGGTAGCTGCTTTTCTAGAAGGGCTTGCACATCACCGCAGGGAGAGGTGATTGGGCACTGTAGCATAACGAGTGCTGCACTGGAGTTGTCCGCAGACAACACTAATAGTAATGACAGCGGGTCAGGTTCTCGTGTGATCTGGCTTGCCAGTAGCTCTACTTGTCATAGAGACCAGACTATTTTGGCCTAATAAGTGTTGGATACACGCAAGGAAATGCTGTAAGCAAGAGAGAATTCGATTCTGCATGTGTGTTTGGCTGCTAGTGGGCAGATAAAAAGCTAAAAATGAGAGCCTAAAAAAGAGACCAAGCTTCCCATGCAATATGAAATTCCATTTTGCCCAGTCTTAAATGGAAGAAAAACAATTTTTAAATGCTGTAGGTTTTGCAGCTTCAGGTGACTTAATATTATGCTGTAACTTCAGCTTTACTTCAGCAAGATTTCAGCACAAATTTTAAGGGTTCTATTTCTAACACTTTTAATAGCTTAACATTAAGCTTATTTGTTCAGTGTGTGATGGTGATACAGCCCCTCCCTAGTCCCTATTAAATTGGCATGAAGTAAGAGTTCATGCATCACAGTTCTTGCAGTGGTAAGTTGTTATTGATCAGCTCTGAACACGAAGGGTCATCTTGCTCTTTACAAAATATCTTTACGCTAAATTTTTCTAGCTTATATCGACAAACATTAAGTAAAACTATAAAATAGCATGCTTTGGGTAATTATAATGTTGCTGTTTAAATAGTACGTCTGCACCTTTAGTGAGCTCTTCTGGTTATGGCGTTTTTCACCTTCATAAAACTGTCCTTGAAGCAGGTAACAATAAAATTACCCCCTCACACACACTGTAACATTAAGTGACAGTATAAGTCTCACCAGAAGGAGCGGGGGGAAAAGTTCTAGGAAAGGCCACCTATTGCAAGTTCTTTTATTGCCTGCAGTGGTGCCCTGGGACAAATATGGAGAATGAAATAATTACACCAGCTTGAAGTCTCACCGTGTAAATAAATCTGTGTGATTAGCTGGGTTCTTAGGGTTAGAAAGAACGATGACAAGACCTATTTTATAGGCTAATATTTTTTTTTAAGTAATTTATTTGTGTAAAGTAAGCACACAGCAGTAATCAATTCTGACACATTAACTGTTTCAAAGTATTGTGTTTTGATGTTGGGGAGAGGAAGGAAAACTGGTGAACGTCAGTTTTAAGGGATCAGAATTTTTTGATGGAAAGAAACACCTCCACTAGCTGCAGGCAGCGCGCATACCTGAACGCAGTCCGATGACTGGGTAGCCAGGCTAGTTGGGTGGACTTTGCTGTGCCACTCAGCTTGCTGCTTAGCTGGCAGCTTGCAAATACACCAGGGGCTTAGCAACGTCATCATTGCTGAAGCAATTAGGAAAAGGTAAGAGGCTGAAATGAAAAGCAGTGCTATGCAAACTGTTTCTTGTTTACATCATGCTGAGTCAGGTTAGAATTTCTGCTTATGAAGACATAAGAGGGAAGGTAGGAATTTGAGACTAGAGAGAAGTGTCTTAAACACCTTCCTGTTGAAGGGCCAAGAGAAAAAAATCACAATCTCCTAAGTTTTTCCCCTTCCTATAGAAATGACTGCTTTGGCCCATGCTCTATATTGTAGAGTGAAATCGTGGGACTAAAGCCAAGGATGTCAAGCAGAAATGAGTAGAACACCACCAGTGCAGAAAGGAGAGGTACGAAGGCCTGAAGGGAGGATAAGCTTGTCTTTCGGAACATTTTGTGCGTTTATTATTTGTTGCTGCCAGTCATGGCTCCTGATGCTTTAAGGATGTTGAAGAGATTCCTCAGGTTCTGTGGACAATCCTGCAGCCTGGCGCAGTGGGAAAGGTTCGCGCTTTCAGCCAGCATCGGGAGCACTTGAGATTCACCGCTTAGATAATCGGGTGAACTCATTTAGATAAATTGGGTCAGATCACTGTGATGTCTTCCTTGGTCTTCACTTCTGGTAAGCAGCACCTTCATCATCAAAATAACTAGTGTTTTCTGAAGAAAATAACTTGTTTTAAACAGATTCTGTTGAAGCTCAGAAACTTTTTGGAGAAGCCCTTTGCCAGAGAAAAGAGTATTTCTTCAAAACAAACCTTTAAATTTTTCTCCTTTTCTCAGCCAGAAAAAAAAATAATTCTGAAATAAATAATTTCTTTCCCTTCCCTCCTTCAAATTGTATTACAGTCAGAATACATTGAAAAAAGTGAAGCATTTACCAGAACAAAGAAAAGCAAACCAGCATGCATTTCTGTATTTAAAAAAATAATAAAAAAAAATAATAAAAAAATCTTGCTCTGTTCTTACTTCTCTGGGACACTTAATCTTAATAGTATTGACACAAGCCTTTTATATTTGAAATGAAAATCGGTGACCCCATTAGAATCAAAACTGCTGTATTCATTAGAAGTTTCATGTGTCAAATAAAAATGAAGCTTTCTCTCTGGACTGTTGTTTGTTTTCCGTAACTATAAACAGCGAATGGCATAAGGCCCTTTGTCTTTTGTTGATTTTTTTTTTTTAAATTTACCCTGGTGACTATAATCATTAATTAGACTCCAATAAAAGGTACTTAAATTGTTTTAAAAAAGAAGTTGCACTTTGTTGACTTTAATTAAGCTTACATAAGCTTGTACACATGGGGACTTTCAAGAGAAAAGTGAATTTGCTAACCTGGCAATTTTTCTTCAAATTCACATAGCGCTAATCAAAATGACATTGATTTGGCTCAGATTAGCAGCTGACACCTGAAACTTCCTTACTCGAGCTACCTGGGAGAATGAAGCTTTCTTGGTGTAAAGCTAGCAGCTGGTTCTTCATAGCCAAGGATCTGCATTACAGCAATATAAGTGCCTCCCCAAACCAGGCAATCTTTCAACTACTAGTCTGGCCTGCAGCAGTAATGCATATTTTCCAAAACCTGATGCAGGGTAATGTCCACTGGACCATTACACGTTCCAAATCAGTCCCGTTTCTTTAATCTGTCTTGCACTTTTTTAATTTCAGCTTCTTTCTCTATATTCCAAGTACCATTACGTGCTTGAAAAGAGTACAGCTGCAATGTAACTGGATTTCCTTGTTTCCTGATATACAGAAAAGCAGGGAACAGAAATCTAGAAGTTTAAACCTGCCTGCAGGAAAGAAAATTCGGTGAAAGAGATTCCAACCTAAAGACCTTATGTTACATCCCTTTTGTGTCATGCCAGAAGACCGATTTTTTTAAATTATATGTAGAGGACTTTAGCTACTAAAATAGCCACTTGTAGTCACGTGCAACAGCAAGGTGTTGGTAACAGAGGCTGAACTAGAAGAAATGGAAGTGTAAAACAGGCTAAAGAAGCCTCTTTGTCCTCTTGCTAACCAGATCAGAAAACCTCCCATAGGTACGTCTCTGAGGTATGTAATCCATACCCAGGATGCAGAAATATTCCCTTTGGTTACTACTTTGTAAACTGAGAGCACTGAAAGATGTGGCAAGATGACATCTTAGCAAGGTACAAAGCTAATTTTGCTCGCATTGCTTGGTTTGCACCAAGAGAAATGGGTTGGTAGCAGCAGAAGGCACAAATACTGCAGGTAAGAAACTGGCATTGCTTGAGCTCAATGTGCCTCAGAGCTGGTGAAGTATTCTTGAAACTTAGGAGCTTTCTGTAAGCCCATAACCTTGCAAAACACTTGAACCTTTTGAATAACATTTCAAGTAAAACTTGCTCTTGCACAAAAAAACAAAAACAAAAACAAAAAAACCCCACCAAACAACCCAAAGGTGCTGCAAACTGATTTTTGTTTCAGCTGAAAGGGCTTTATCTTGTTCAGTTGCTGGCATGGCACGGCATTGGGAGCAATCTTCTCTTGGCATCTAATCAGCATATAATTTCAGTTGTCTGTCTGCTCGTCTGCTTGGCTTTGTGTGACAGTGTTGTCTGCTAGGAAGTCTGGGCTATTGGAATGGAGCAAGGAGCTTCTGCAGGACAAATCCATGGCAATTGCAGGGGCTTGCACTGAGTAAGTTCAAATTCTGCCATGTGCCTTGTTTAATTAAATGAGGAACTTGCAGGAAACACATGGCTAGTGCCCCCAGAGGTGCCTTTTCAATTTCCCAATCAAAGCTGATGAAATTAGAATTGGCTATCAAATCCTTCTAGCAAACTTGCATCATTCTTTGCTAATTTCCTTCTAGTGGCCTCTTGAGAGATGCAGATAGTCTCAATGCTGCATATTAAACTTTAATTACTGATTTCTGTTATGAGGGTGAGATAATGCTTGGACACAGATAGCTGCATCGTAGACTGCAAGCTCCTCATGCTGAAAAACACCCAGAAAATAAATGAAAAATGAGTCAGCAACTTATCACCAATCTCTGTCAGTGCATGCTGCACCTTCAGCTCCACGGTAGGATGCCAGCTGGTCTTCTATTAACAGTAAATTGTAGATTTTTATTTATTTATAAGTGTCATTAATCTGGTAGTTTGAATGCAATTTGCTTTCCAAAACAGAGCATACGGGGCTTAGCATCATCCAGTCAGACACAATGGGTAGTTTGCGAAAAATATTACAATATTTGATCCACAACAGCAGTGCTGTTACATGGGGTTTGAGGCATTGTACTTATTATAGTGCATGAAGGAGGAATTCTTAAATCAACATTGCTTGACTTATTTGCTTCTCTTAAGGAAAAATCCTGTGATTTCAGGCAACTGCTCATACCACTGCCTGCCTGATGGAACCACTTTTGATTCTGTGCAAAAATTACCACGCAGCAGGACTTTAGGATTGTGATTGCTAAATTAAGTGAGATGAGAGATCTTACGGGAAATGACCATACATACATTTTATATCTATATCTATAGATATATAGATATATAAAATAAATTCTGTCAGACTGGAACAGGTATAGGTGGACTTACAGGAATGAGGCAGCATGTCTTAACCAGCAGATGAATGTAGGGAGGAAAGACAACATTTATGCCACTGTACCTACTAGAATTCCATTAGTATTCCAACAGGGCACAGACAAGAGATTTGCACTTTTATAGAATTAGGGTGGTACAATATTTTCTTTCTATAGTACCTTTTGTTTGCTGTTTGTGTTATCCATCTCCTCTGAACCTGTCTAACTGCTGCTGCCTACTCCACTGTCCTCCTGCTTTTCTACCAGACCTGCCTGGTCTGACCGCGGGTTACGTTTGAATACTCTACAGCGTATTTTGGCACCTGAAAAGTGCTCTGAGATAATGAAGCCTTACAGTTCTCAGCACGGAGGTTTTTTACATACACCCAATTAGCATCATTTTTCTTCTTATTGTGCTGCTACGTCACTTTCTCTGCTCATCTAAGTAAATGGGACTCCAGAGGAAAGTTCTGTCCTTTCAGGGAAACTCTGACAGCCTGGCACTTACCCTGCATTGCAGGGAAATGGAAGGGTATTAACTTTAGAATGCAAGGCTGCTTTGGGCTGGTAAAGGGTCTGTTGGGCTGTAGAAACAATCAGATATGTTAAAATCGGGTGTCACACCCCGTGCTTGGCTGGCGTGGAAAACCAGAAAGGAAGCTGCAGGACCAGTGCTGTGCCAGTATGCTCCATTTTAAGACTTTACTCATTTTGTTAGTTGTTAGGGCCTGTGTGTTTGCAGGAGCGTTAAAGCAAACTTGTCATTCTAGGAGTCAGGTTAGGGAGTCGTCTGTTTGCTTGGGCACGTGCAAAGTCAATGCATGAGACTGACCGGCACAGCTTTTCACTAGATAACGGTGCAGTGTGTGGGGTAAGTGGTAACAAGCAGGTAAAAACAGCTGAAAGAATGATCGCCTTCTGTAGTTATTATATTTTAAAAATATCAGCCGCTTTGTCCTCATGGTCCAGTCCATAATAAACCAGCATCCTGCTGACCATCTAGTTTGAAGTTCCTTTGTTCTAACTTTCTATGATGCCTTCTGTTCAATGGGATGTTGGGGGGTGGGGGTACTGTTTTTTTCTGGCTGTCTGGATAAGGCTTGGGTCTATTTCTAAATTACTGATTACTTAGACTATTTAATAAATTGTGTCATATTTTTTACATCTACGTTTTTGGTGTTATGGTTATTGATTAAATTTAGAAAAAAAAAACCAGGTTTTGAACTTTAATTAAAAGTAGATGTGGGTGCATAGTTTAAAAATGACAAAATCCTGCTAAAACAAATGTGTATTTTATACAGCAAACGAGTAGGATTTCAATTTGTTAAATACGTTATATGTTTGCTTTTAATTGTATGAGCCCAAATATCAGACTTGTCTTCATTAAAATGTATTAGTTCACTTACTCAAAGAAATTCTTCTAAGTATCCCCAGTAAATGTTCACTGTAGTGGACTATGAAACTAATTCTCTCCTTAAAGCTAATGCTTTCATCATTCATTATATACTAAGCAGGCAAAGTGAATTTCAATATATTTCCTCATCTGCCTCTCAATTTTTTTTTTTCTTAATTTTAAGCCAATTCACATTTACCCAATTAAAGCATACCAGAAAAGCCTATGGTGGGCTAGTTTAATTTATGTACTGGGATGTAGGAAAGAAGCAATTCAAAGCAGCCAAATACTTGTGGGGTTGAACAGCAGGCTGTTCATAACTGCACCGTAACACACCACAGAAGCCGGAGCCTGGGCTGTCCCCCGGTTAGGGGACAGTGACAATCCAGCCGTCGATCCGAGCTGTGGCAGTGAGGGCCAGGCGGCTTCAGGCAGTGCTCCTGCCCAGCGGCTGCCCATCTCCTCGTCCCGTTCTCCCTGCTACTGTGTGAAGACTCACAAAATTAAAACAAAGACCCTGAGTAAGGCTTTAAGTGCAGGAACAGACTGAAGCATATGCCAGGTCTGTTTGTGCATCCTACTGCCAGGCAGGTTCCAGTCTAATCCAGAAAATGGGCTAACGTGCTGTTTCCTCCAGTTCTGCTGAATTTACTCTTTTTTTCCACTACAGCCGATAGCCATCTGGTCAGATTGTTTGGGTATTTTGTTCAGAGTTTAGACCTGTTTCAAATCTACACGGGAGTTTTAACTCGTTCTACTCCACAGTGAAGAACATCCCCAATAATGCAGATCGCTTTTAAAGCAAATGATTTTTTCAAGCCTTTTTAATGGGGTCTTCATACCTAGAGGTCACGTTGTTATGCTTATGCTAAAAGAAAAAGATAACAATAATATTATATTAAGTCTATTTCATTAATAGATTAATATTGTACTTGTTTCGCATATTTAGAAACTTCTGGGGTTTTAAATTATTTCCTTTTTGAAATTCTGGGGTCTTGGGCAATTTTTTATTAGTGCATTCTCATTGTGGTCAAGAGTGAATTTACTGTTTCTTGGCAGGTGTAAGTAGAGATTTATTTTGGGTGGGTTTTTTACATGTATCAGAATCCACGAAACTCCTAACTCTTAATTTCGACATTTTCTAGATTTTTCTAACAAGGTGAATGGACACAATTTACAGTAGTTTGGGGAATAACATGGCATTTTATTTATCTGTATTGGCATTCAACAACTTGCGCATTTTCATAAAATGGGCATCTTAAGCAGAACTTCAGGTGTTACACGTAACCATAATTGTATTTCACTTTGGAGGAAAGCCTGCTGCGACTTAGAAATGAGATGTATCTCACTGATCTCTCTTATTAGTAGCATTTGCCTCTTGCAGCCTAATTTGGTGGTCTGTTTATCAGAAGTGGGATTTGGGGCTTGCTTTATCTGTGCCTCATTTACAGTCGCAGCCAAAAGGGGAACATTCATCGTAACTCTAGTTTTCCATTACGGATTCAAGAAGGGATTAAAAAGTAGAAAAAATCCAGGTTAATAGTGAGAGTTTGTATTACTGTTAGCAGTAGTAGTCGGCCATAACAGAACTAACATTCTCCTCATTCATCTGTTTTGTGCTGATATCTTCCGAGGACAAGCCCGTTTAGGGCATGTGTAAGAGATGCTTTGTGATCAAAACAGTTCCACTGTTTTTTCCATTTAAAATTTCTGAAGTAATCGCTGGGTAACGTAATACAACCATGGCATTATGATACCATGTGTTGTTACAACAACAAAAATAATCACAGATTTTTATTGTTGGATGGCTTTAAAGACAGTAAATTCAGGTAAAACCAGCTATTATGTTGTGTTCAGTATTCATTGAATGTTCGCGTTTAATAGGTGATCTGGCCACATTTACGTGCCATGAGATACACACGTAATGCTTATTGCTACGTTCACCCATTTAAGGAATACTGAAGACATAGACCACAGCTTTTCTTCTGTGGGATCTCTTCTGTGAAAGAAAAGACTTCATCATGAGGCAGGACAAGCCCAACCAACATTTGCTCAATGAGTCTTGCACTATGCCCTGAAGTTGATGAGACTATTAACATTAATTATTCATGTGCTGACAAAGGCCGCTGCAGGAGACACAGAATGAAGACTAATAGGCTAAAATAGAGAAAACTGGATGCACAGGAGAGCCTGGAGAATGGAATATCTTTCAATATTTTTCCTCATTAGTTTGGCTTATTTCCCACAGGGGCAGCAGCACAAATCTTTGACACCAGAACTTTTCCTTAACTGTGCCTGCAAATTCAGAGCCACATTCCCTTTGTGAGCAGTACTCTGCTCCTGAGCCTTGACCCTTTTGTCAGCTCAAATATGCCTGCTGATTGCGGATGTCTTTGAGCCTGACAGATGGACCTCATCCGCCTAGGGCATGGTATAGGACAGGGAAGAGCTCAATGTTGAATTCTGGGCTTTTTTTTTTTAAAAAAAAAAAAAGCAGCGTAAACACCAGTGAAAGTCATTGACTTCCCACTGTGCTTCTGACTCCAGACTCGTCACAAAGATGCTATGACAAGTGGGAACTTAATAAGAGGCCTGTCTGTAAACAGAAATGCTATTTTCCTAGAAGTTCAGTGCATGCTGGGGCAGGCGCAGGTACAGCTACAGATGGGGTGCTCAGAGGCAATGGTTTTTTACAAGCTTTCTCTTCTCAGGGACTGTAAAATACTAATATTTTTATGTTCTTAGAGCTGTGAAACCAAAATACACCTTTACCTGTAAACTTGGCTCATGTTTATGGGTACCAGCTAACAAAAGAAATTTCGCTTTTTAATAAAGTATCTTTAATTTGCATTGGCTTTTTTATTTTTAGGTATTCAGTTCTACAGAAAGTTTAATTAGAATCTGATCAACATAGTGCTAGTAACGGTGTGAACTCTTGCTTGTTTCCAGCTCATATTACACTTCTCTTCCCAGAGAAGAGAGACACACACAATATCACAAGGGATTTTGTTTTGGTTTTGATTTGTTTGTTGCTTTTTTAAAGTATCAAGGTTTTGACAACTTTTTGTCTTAAATAGTGCTGGAGAGGTTCAGAAACCAAACCCTCTCATTCAGCAGACTGGTTGGCATTCTGCATCTATAAAGACTGGAGGAAGTGAATTAAAATGCCATTAGTGGTGACAGAAAGCTGTCACTCAGTTTTTCAGTATGGAAGAAGTCCATAATTTTGATAATCTTTGTAAGTGTGCTGGTAGCCACCTGGTTCAACCAGTTGTCTAAGAGGAAGAAGTCCATAGTAGCATTATTACAAATAAGAGTTGCTGTGGCATGTAGTCATCCAAGGTTTCCCCATGAATATATGTACATTACCTTCTGAATTGAATACCTGTGTGGTGGAACAGTTACTCTTTCTTAACCAAAAAAAAAAACAAAAAAAAAAAAACAAAGCAATATGCTTAAGCAAATGTGTATTAAAAGGCCACTTGATGCTACTTGAGTGTAAGTTACAAGTATGTTTTTTTTTCCACTTAGTGAGCTTGCTGTGTAAAATTTTGCTTTTTTAAAAAAATCTTTTTATTTTTTGTTTATTACTATCTGATGAGAAAAAAAAATCTGCCCAAGATATAGGGCTGAATTGGAGTAGAAGGAAAAAATGATTTTTTACAAAAGCGTTTCTTAAATAAGCTTATTGTAGATGGTTTTCTTCCTCCACACATACATTTCTACCACCAATTTTAACATACCCTGTTCTGATATTTTCTTAAAAGCTGTGGTATGGTCTACAGATACTCTGAGCTAAAGATAAGAAAGGGAAGAACAGAGGCAAGGGGAGACAGGCACCAAAACATCCCTACATATAGACATTAGTTTACAGAAACATTTATTATGAGTAGAAATTGCTATTGCTCTGCACTAGGTCCTGTAGTAGGAGATATTACTCTGGCAAATAAATAAGCTTAAATTGGAGGCTGTTTTGCTGGTTACTGGTACTACATTTATTGAAGCTTGCTGTGGCAGTTTGAAAATGTTAATGGCGTGAAACAAGAATAAAGTCTTACTATGAAACAGAGGATAATAATGCCTCCAGAAAAGCTGTAGTGTGCGATGCCTTGGGGGGGGGCGCCGCCGG
>JAVJGJ010000061.1:3249899-3279452 GCA_035590215.1 Microhierax caerulescens
TGCGTTCCCCCCCCCCCCCCCCAACATTTAAACATCACGTTATTCTGATCTCAGTTTTTAACAACCTGTGTGTCTCTCCCCAAGAGCACGCTGGGGTGCGAAGGAAGCTGGATACTGCTGATGTACAGCTTTAAGGCAGAGAGATGAATGTCCTGCCCTGAGAAGCTTGACAGTGCCCCAAGCTCTTGCAAATATGTATAAAGTTAGACTACAAGAAGATGTACCTCAGCTCTTGGCCCACATCCTATGCAGGGGCAAGCTCCTTTATTTCTGCTGGTGCTTTTCTTGCTCTACATGGAAACAATGATATTTGACTTTTCTAAAACTTGTTTCATCAGATATATTTTTTCCACTGCACTCACTGCACTGTGAGTTGTAGGTTTGAAATATTAGTAATTTACAGCTCTCCAAAGTTCAGTGGGAAATGCATTTAGTTCTGTTTATAATGCAGAATTGGCAAAATGAGTATTTCTTTCCAATTAATGGAAGAAGAAAATGAGGATCTCTTCTCCCTTTCTCCCCCTTTTGCCTTTTGAATCTCCATCGCTGATGCCAGCGCCACGGGGCTCTGAGGCCAGCATGACGAGCAGCGCCGAGAGGAGCCATGCGCGCCAGGGCAGCGCTGTGTGCCCCTCAGCGTGGGCTGCACCAGCCCTGCTTGGCTCTGGCCTCACCCACCACAGCCAAGTCATCTTCTTTCTTTAGAAAGACAACCTTTCTAAGGTTGTCATCTTTCTTCATGTGCTCTGAGCTGAAGGTGGGGATGAGAAGAGACTCTTGCTTTCTTACATGAGTGGGTATATAAGTTCAACAGTAACACGAGGAGAGAAACAGGTTTCTGCTGCTTCCACCAAAAAAAATCTGATGAACTAATTACTTCATAGGGCTAAGCCTTAATTTTTATAGTAGGCATATCAGAACCTTGAATATGTTATTTAAAAAAAAATAAGTAAAATTAGAAACTTAGGTGACCTATGTTCCCAAACCGTGTTAGTTAATAGTTAAAATGTGTGTTGAAACATGAACTATCGAGCTGGTTCTAGAGAAACACAATTTTCTTATACTGTCCAGCTAAGCAATATTGTTGAAGCCAGACATTCAAAATGCTGAGACTTGCTTAAAAATGCTGATTTTAAAGGAAGCCCCTTGTGACACAGTTTCATAATTTTCCTTTGAGATTTTTAAAGCTAATTTTTCAAACTTTTCTCTGCAACTAAATTTCTAACTTAAAAAAAAAAAAAACAACCTAAGACATACAATCATAGGAACCCTAGGAAAGAAATTTTGAAACACTATGGCACTCAGAATTTTAATAGTTGGTAGCAAAGTGCTTAGAAGAAAGTCACCAGTTTAAAAGGTCTTGTGTGCAGAAGTCTAACTACCAGATTATGTACATTAACACTACTTAGAGGGAAAAAAATTGGGAATACTGCTGGTTACCATAGATAAGAACAGGGTAAATCTTACTTGTCTGTATTAGTTACCCACAGTAAACCTGTTGTTACTATCCTACTCCTGTCCACTTGACCGATGTGAAGTTCAGTGTCATTAGTTTGGCAGAAAGATGCCTGAGCAGAAGAGCCCAACTACACTGGCTGAGTTTTCCTAGCAAAGAGGGAACTCCTTTTCCTTCCCCTGTCCCAGTGGAATAGAGCCTGGAAGAACAGGCAAGACACCTAAAGAGCTGCTCTGTTGGAGGGAGGGAGGGAAGCATGGTCTGGTAAGACTAGGGAGTACCTGAGCTCCGAGTTACTTCAAAGTGGCAAACATCACCTATTGCGTGCCAAATCTTATCCCCAAAAAAGACATTCAAATGAGAAGGGATTGTTACAGTTCCTTGGTTGACCAGCTATTGTTTCAGCCTGAACCTTTAAAACTTTAACCTTTCAAAAATTACTTTTATTTGACCAAAGATTTCAGTCTCTTCACGGAAGCATTTGCTCAGGCGGGAATCTGAAGTAAGTAGGCATCAGTTTGAATATTAACACGGCAATTTTCTATCTCTTATTATTGTGGATATCCCCAACTTCCAGTGCTCCAACTGGAGATAGACCAGAGCAGCCAATTCTTAGAAGTTGTTCTGCTAAAAAGATGATGTGCCAAGGATGATGTTCTGTGAGAGCCTTTGTAAATTAGTACTTAGAAGTTCAAAGAGAGAAATTACTGTAAATCCAGTGAATCTTGCAATAAAGCAGAAAGCTGCCTACTTCGTGACAGAAGGATATTACTGCAGTGAAAGGCTGTCTATTGCCATGGAAAGCGTGAGGTTTAGCTACAGCTCCCCAGCATAATAAATGAGCGCTCCCATCTCTCCAGGGCCACGTATTCATACGAAGTATAACTAAGTACTCATGTCACAGTAAGTAATATGACACACCGATACTTGGAGGCTACTTTAAACTTCTTTGCAGCTTTTTTTTTTTTTTTTAATTCATTTCAAATCCTGTCAAACTTAACATTTAGCTCTTCTTATTGTGCAAAGATGCTTTTATGGCTTTCTCCTAGCTAGTTTGAGATATAAAAGTGGATTTGTTAGACCTGAAAGATTTCAATTAACTAAAGTGAATGCCAGAGCTCACAGATAAAGTTTCCTGATTAGCTTCTCACCAGTCAGCCTAGGTAGGTCCTAATGAAGATTTTTCAGGAAAGAAAACAGATAAAGGATTAGAGGAGAGAAAGGGAGATGGAATCATGAACACAAAATGAGTGTATGTATTAACATTTTCACAGAAGAACAGAAAGAGAAGGGAAAGGAAAACATTTTTGGTATTTTTATGGTTTGGGATTTTTCTCTTCATTCTTTAGTGTTGAGAGAGTGAACCTATTCTGCCTTTAACCGTGCAGTGGCAATCACAGTAAATTTAGTAGCAAGAACTCTCATGTTTATGTGGATGTATTCTTCACTGTAGAGACCTTCTAACCCTCAGTTTCTTCTATTTTGCAAAGAAAAGCATGATTTAGAGATTAAAATATAGGTAGTTTTGATTTCAAGCTTTTTAAGACATTTGTTCCAACAAAAGGAGTTACTGTGTTTGTTAATATCATGTGGTGGAAACCAAAACAGGGCAGGGATCTCTGGAGGCAGCCTAGTCCAACCTCCTGCTCGAACAAGCTCAGCTAGAGCAGACTGCACAGGACTGCATCTGGTTGGGTTTTGAACATCCCCAAGGATGGAGACCCCACAGGCTGTTGTTCAACCACCTTCTCAGTAAAGAAGTACTGTTTGAATAGAATTTTTATTTCTCTATGTGCCTGTTGCTTCTTTTTCTGTCTGGATACCACTGAGCAGAGTCCTACCCCATTGCCTTTACTCTCTCAGGTACTTATACACATGACTGAGATCTCCACTGAGCCTTGCTCAGGCTGATCAGTCCCAGAAACATCAACCTCCCCTCAAGTCAGATCTTCTCATCCTTTCACCTTCGTAGCCTTTTGCTGAGCTCACTGCAGCACATCTGCATGCCTGTCTCACCCTGGGGAGCCCAGAACTGAGCACAGCACTCCAGATGTGCCTCACCAAGGCAGAGGGGAAGGATCACCCCCCTTGACTGCTTGCAATGCTCTTCCCAATGCAGCCAAAGATGGTTTCGACCTTCTTTGCCACAAGTATGCATCACTGGCCTGTGGTCAGCTTGCTGACCACCAGGACCTCCAGGTCTTTTTCTGCAAAGCTGCTTTCAGGACAGTTAGCCTCCAGCCTGTCCTGCTGCGTGGGGTTTTTCCCTCCCGGGTGCAGTGGTGTTGTGTTTCCCTTTGAACTTGGTTACATCCCTGTCTACTCATGTCTTCAGCCTGTTCAAGTCCCTCTGAATGACACCTCAATCATCCACTGTATCAATCGCTCCTCCAAGTCATGTTTCTGCAAATTTGCTGAGGGTACATGCTGTCCTGCTGTCCACATCACTAGTAGAGAAGTTTCTGCACTAGTGATGTGGACAACAGGACAGAATGTACCCTCAGTATCACCACCTGGGGCATGCCACCAGTGACTGGCCTCCAGCTGGGATTGACACTGCTGGTCTCTATGCTTTGAACCCAGTAGTTCAGGTCGTTTCCAAACCATGCTACTGTCTTCTCCCACAGTAGTTGAGTCAATAATAAATCTGAGTAAAGTTGTGTTGGTACTGAGAGACAGGAAGCTTCTGAGTATCAGTGATGCTTTTAGCCCACTGCCCTTGGGGATATTTGAGAGGAAATGTTTAACTCTGTTGAATATAACTGTATAGATCCTTGAAACACTCAGACGAACTTTGCAAGATCTAAGCAGTATCTTCTGTTTCTGAATAAGACAAAGCACAAAGTGAAAAGTACGGTACTGTGTCCTAACATGAAAATTCTGTGCAACTTTGCAAGCACAGGAAGGTTCAGCTGAGCTTTTCAAGGTTAATCCAAATGCAGACAACCTCGGAATCATGAAACGTTTGCTCACGAGTTACGGTCATAAATGATTACTTCCTTTGAATGTTTCAATTTGGCAAGATAACAACTTTTATCTCTGTGAAAATGTTCCTACTATGGAGCGTATCAGAAAAGAAGCAGCAGAGAAAATCACTAGCCAGAGACAAAAACAATGGTGCCATGAACAAAGGATGTTAATAAATGAGATTGTGCTCATTCAGGGCTACAGCTAAATCCACTAAAGCCAATGGGAGCTGTTGCTTTTGATGATCAGGTAGCTTTATAGCAAATCTTATGAGCTTTCACCTGCAATGCAATTTGGAAAACACTACTCTGCACTGCTGCCTTTGGTAAAGAGTCTCAAGGCTTTACATGTTAATCAAACCTCCCAGCACGCTGGGGTGTATTATCCAGAAGGCAGGATGCAGAAACTGAGACAGAAAGTGGTTTTGCTTTGCACCGAGAAGCGAAAACGGCATCAGAGCAGTTACATTACACCAGCCATTGAGCAGCAGGCCACCCGCCATTCCTGCTCACTCTTGTAGGATCTGGGCAGAGTCAGGAAGAGCAAAACGATTAAGAAGCAAGAAGAAAAGGTAGAGGAGGCTACTTTACCCCGAACGGGAAGAGTCTCTTCACTTAAGACAGTGTTAGTGTAACTGAGTAAAATTAACTAGAATCCTTTTGTATTGCTGTGCTTTAACATGCTGGAAAATCAGAGATTAAAACAACAACAGTGATTGCAAAGCCCTTAGATGAAAAACATGCATTTGCAGGTGATATGTTTAACTGATGTTTTTAATTTTGTACTTTACTTAATTTGTAGTTTTGCAGTGCTACTCATCAAAGATTGTGCATCTGTGTTGGTGTTAACTGGAAGGTTTTGTTACGGTTTGGCTGGACTACAGAGGGCTGGAAGGCTATAAAAAATGTCAAAAATCCTCATTTCTTACATAAACATCAAGCCTTTCTTATTTAAAGTCTTATTTAATTTTACCAAAAAAGGCCAACCATCAAAAAAAATTAAAAAGGGGGTGGGGGGTTTGAGAAAACCATAATTTGACTTTTCAGATCTATAAAATAGGAAGAATACCCACAGGCTTTACAGGATGTCGAGATGTAAAGTTCATAAGCATCTGCATAAAAGCATGAGTCACAGATGGAAAGGGGCACTTGAGTGGTATTTACATTAGCTTTTTTCATTAGTTGTCCACTTGAAACTTGCATTGGAAAAAATCTGTAGGTTTGTTCTATTATATTTGCTCCATATAAACCAGCTAATTTTAAAAATTATTTTTTGATTTCATACACTGCACTTTGGAAGAGAGCAGAAATACTATTGTGATTTAAAAAGAACTTTCTCCACACGTGTTTTAATGCTCGGAGTTCCACTAAGACTTAAAAAATAAATAAGGGATGCTATATGCTATAGTCTTTTGAATTTGGTACAAGGGACTCTTCCATCTTGGCTCTTTTGGTGCCAGTAATTAGGCCATCTGGTTGGTTAGGGAGATTAATTTGAGACCATATTAATTCCTACTTTTAAATTTCTTTGTGGATAACACTTCAGGAGAAAATGATGGGTGCTGGATAATCAGATCGAAAATTAAGAGAATGTGTTGTTGATCATCCTGTAGTGCTGGTTACAAAATTAAGCATAGATGCTTAGAAACTCTTGTGATAAATTTGACGTAAACATATTGATAGAAAAAAAAGTAGAAAGAGCATGAAATCCTCACAGATTTGTTCAGATTGGTGCAAAGAATGAGAACAAGTGTCCGATTTGTTGAAGAATTCAGGCTGAGCCTTTTAAAAGACATGGATAAAGTGGAATAATTTGGCTCTGTCCAGCTTTCGATTGTATGTCTGCGCTCTTCGCTACAGAATGCTGGGCTGCTACGGCGCAAGGCTGACAGCAAAAGTCGGGTACACAAATTTAAGTGTTACCCAAACTACTTTTACAGTTGTGGTTTCTAAATAACATTGGAGGTTGGGGCTTGGGGTTTTTTACGTTACTGCTGAGAAAAATCCCCAGGCAGTCGCTCAATATTCCTGCTCTCCACTAAAAGAGGCCATGGCTGAGTAACCCGGCGTTACGGCTGATTTTGTGCTGTTAGATGCTCAGACGGCCTCTCTTGGCTGTGGAAGACTCAAAGATGTTTGGTCATCCCCAAAGCCCAAAGGGTGCGGCCCCTTTGAGTCTGTCGGCACATTTCGAAGTTCTGACAAGCGCTGCTGAGACTTTGGACCCACAACGCCTTGTTTGGCTTTCTCTATTCTAGTTGCATATGGGAATTTCTCTTCCCTGGGAAGCGCAGCCATCCTGTAACAGAAATTTTGGGGAGGGATGTTACCAAACAAAATACGAGAGTAACTATTTTTGGGTATAGTATCTTGTTCGAGACATATGGCATGAAATAGTGCAGTGATGGTAATATAGTGACAGCAAAAATGATATAAAGCAAAATGTCCAAAATACACTACTAAAGGCTGACACAGATTTTTGTGCCGTAATGTGGCTTTTTTCCTGCTAGTTTTTTGTTTGTTTGTTTTTAGTACAAAATAAGAGTTTGAGCTTGAATTAATTTTGCAATCTCAGTATTTAAGAAGTTGTTCTAGGAGTCTCTAGGCATATCTGGATGCTTTTAGAGGAGCAGAAATAAAAATCTAGTACAGGGAGAATGAAGAAAATAGTTGTGTGGTCTAGTCTTATGCAGCTAGTTTGAGCTCTGGTAGTGAATTTTAAGGACACAATAGCAAATTCTCATAATTTTTGTGCTTTTCCAACAAAGGTCTGTATTTTGAAAGTTCAAGAGGCCTCTTCTGTGTCATTTCAAGCACCTTGCTTTAGAGTGAAATGCAAGACAAAAAGCGCACCTCCTCATACTGCTGACCCATATTACTCCCCTTGCTCTTTAAGCTTGTACCTAAAGCACCTTCATTATTTTTTTCATACCCCTAAAAAAACAATCCAATTGCAAAGAACTTGGTTACTACAACAGCTTTCTTTGTAAATGAAAAAAAAATCATCATAAATTACGCTATTAAACACAAATTTTTAATGTTTTGTAGCTACATGGAAATGATCTTCCAAATTTTACTTAATCCTGGCTCTGCTGGGAAATTAATAATCACTGTGGCTATTCTCACAGCTACTGTGGGTTGCTAAGTATAAGTGTGGACAGTAATTTTTTTTTCTGTGTTCAGATTACCCTTCTCATTTCTTCAAGGTCACTCTGCCCTCACCAAGTTTCCCATGCTGAAGCACACCTTGCTACCTTCTCACAAAAAAAAACAACCCTCTGTTTACACATGACAGCATTTTGCTAATTGAGCAGAGGTACCTGGTTTTGAAGACCAATGCACACGCCAGCCTCTCATAGCGGGCACTTGACCGGCCCAGTTATTTGAGATGTGAGGAGCAGGCAGCAATGCTGTGTCTGTCTATCCCTGCCTCAACAGATTTGTGCTTTTCTTCAAACTCTTGCATGTTGGTTGATCTTCTAACGCCAGTGATTTTGCTATGTAGTTCATAGTGTGGCAAGGCAACTGTCAGTACAGTAGGTGTTAACGAGCAAAGCAGTTGTTTAATGAAACTGATTTGGAGGCAGTAAGTAATGTATTTAGGACCCTGCACAGTGCTTTAGAAGACAAAGGAGGGCTATTAGGCTCAGTTTGTGCCTTGCCCACCCTGGTGAGCAGGTAATGATGCGTGCCAGATAGTGGTGCTTCCATTTGTTTTCCCTTCCATTTGTTTTCCTAATGCACCAGAAATTTTAAAATCTTCACATTCGGTTTTATCCGAAGGGGAAAGCATTTGACTAAAGATCAAGTTATTATTCAGGGACTCCGGCTGTCTAGCATTGCGGGTTACAGTTTTGTTCTTCATTTCTGGGGAAAAAAAGCTTGACTCTCCATAGTCCTGTGCACCATGCAGTCACTTACTTAAAGTTCTGCAAGGTCAGTGTGAAAATTAATTAAGAACATAATTTTGCTCTTCATGTTGAATGGGGCTCAGATGAGATTTCAATAGTCGTCCCTGTACAAAGTGTTCTAGCTCAAAACTGAGTATCAAAAACTGTATTATTGTGCATAACTGATCCTTTTCTGATCATCTCCTCCCCACTGAACTGCTTTTAAAAGGATTAATCCTTGAGGCACAGCACTGCTCTAATCCCCACTGTGGAGGTGACGATGACTTCCATTCAGCAGCATCCTGGAGATACTTAAGTTCACGTATACAAAAAATCTGCCATGAACCAAAAATCCTATTTTCAGAAATTATTACTCTTTCAGGATGGGTTCACGTAGTCCATTTTGGCTAATTACATTAGAGCTAGACTTTTACTACATGCCTGGGATTCAGGATCAAAAAAAAAACTAGTTTCTGTGAAGCTGTGGTTACTTCAGGGTCATAGAGTGCAATTTTTAGAGAGATGTCGGTGCAGAAAATCTAGTAAAAATGTAGGTTCTATGGATTCCTTTAAATCTTATAAGTATGTGGAGAAGCCAGTCAGCTTTCCTGACTTAGCACACACAGAGCATGAAGAATCAGCACTAGTTTTAAAACCACAGATGAAAACTGCAAATCCAACCTAAAAACTTTGCAATGAAATTGTTGATTTTCCTGAGCAAGTAGTGTTTTACACCCAGTGGTGTCAGAATGAGTACCAAATGTGCAGCACAATGCATGCCCTCCTACACCCACAGTACTCCCTCATCCCACTCAACCAATTAACAGTAATTAGATAATTACAATCCATAAAAGTCTTTGAAAGATGAAGATCTTGCTGCTTGGGACTCATTAGCCCTTCTTAACATATTTATTATGCTTTTTATTTCTGACCACAAAGGGAAAAATCTTAAAAATATTCTCTGTTACTTGCCATGTTCTGCTCATGAAGCAGCGCCTGCAGAAGCAGCCTTTCTCCCAGATGTCCAATATTAGCTCTGTTTTGACTGAAAATGACAGATAATGATAGAGAAAGGAAGCTTCCATAAAACACCTTGCATTTGATCACAAAATTTTTACTAGCGTTCCAAAGCAAATGGCATGTTATTTTTATATCACTGGTAAAAATCTAGTCACTTGTTCTCCACAATAAAAAATGGTAGGCTTTAATTATGTATGCAGCACATAATATGCAGGACTGAATGGTTAGGGGAGATTTTTCATACAAGGCAACCACAACTCAACTGGTTTGTGGAACTGACCTTCTTTGTTGTAGTTTGGGTTTAATATTTATTTTTAATATAAAATTCTCTTTTTGCCTAAGAGCATTCCTTCAGCTGTGTTCCTGGAGGATGCTCAGGTTTTCCTCCTGTCCCTTTTTACTGAATGACACGTAGGAGTTTCCACATCACCAAACATTCGGCAATGAAACAAGGAAGTTAATGTCTTTACAGTCCTGATAACGATGACAGAAATGATCCTCCAGAAGACAAACCAGAGCCAAGGAGTTTTTCTTTTGGGGCAGAAGAAGAAAATAATTTACCTGTATTACTTGTGGATGAAAGTGCTTGTTAAAGGGTAGCACAGCTGCCAGCACACGTTTTTGCCCTTATATTGTCCCTTAGGGTAGGACCCCTGTTATGAGTAATGCTGTGGCTGCTATTTTCCCAGTGAATAAAGAGCTAGTTTATATGGAAGGGAATTCTTGTTGACTGTTTGAAGTAGCCTTCTTATCCCAGCCCTTGAATTTCAGAGGTACGCTAAGAGGCCAACTGGGACCAGGGATTTGAGCCTTGCTTTTGATATTTGTACTAAATCTGCTTTCCTGTGTCTACACCTTTATCACAGTGAGTGGGGTAGAACTAAACCACATGGAGATTAAGTGATTTTCTGTTGCGTATTCCTGCATTGCAGGCTGAATCAGTTGTCTGTCTTTTGATACAACATGATTTACAAACCATTCTCTAGCAGTTTTCTGTAGAGCTAAGATATAACAAATGACCATAATTAAAACAATGGTATATTTAGTATATTTAGTACAAAAAAAAAAAAAAAAAGAAAGATTAATATGTATCTCCTTGTTTAATGCAGAGCTCTTATTTACTGATTTTCCAGCAGTATTAGAAGGACAGTCACATTACAGTTATATAATCCTTAAGTCACGAAGAGCAGTTGTCACATTTTTTGATAAGTGTATTTTGATAACGGATGGCATTGTTTAATGAGAATGTTGTCAATACAGCGACAGCCCCAGCTGTCATTGCTGCTGGGCAGGAGTTGGGGGGGGTTGGGGGGTGTAAGGATCTAATGATAGGTTGGTGCTAAGGGGGAGATTAGATTAACAAAAATCAATAGAACAGTTCTGTTTTGCAATTTTGTTTATTATGCTCTCCACTGCCTGGACTGAAAGGTTGATTTTGATTGATTCATTAGACCACTGAATGATCAAACATAGGTCACTTTACAGTATGTGCCAACAGAGTATTTTGTTACTTTGGGGGGGATCTGGGGTCGTGCTTTTGCCTCTATGAGATACCGTAACCTAAGAAGTGAATCCTGTGATTACTTTTTTTTTTCCCCCATAGCCAACAGCAGATGTAAATCATATAATTTCTTGTTTCAGAGAGAATATGTTTGCATTGCAGGTTTGGTAACTGATGCTGGGATAAATCAGACTTGGTTGGGAGGATGAGGAAGCTAAAGAATTCTGCAGGTTTTGCAGAGATGTACTTAGAAAGTGACACTGTGCTGCAGAAACAGCAAAAGTAATGATGGAGGGAAAATAAAAATAGTAGCTGAAAGGAACTTCCCAAGGTGGATTGTCACGTTGCTTTAGTGCACGTTTATTTACCTGACTGCATGTGCATGTGGAGAGGAAGACAGAAGCGTATCCACGTTCATCATCAAAATGAATGAAGTTTGATCAGGATGGGAAAACCTGTGTTTGCCAAATCATTTTTGGTGGTGGCAGTATTTGGTGCTTAGTTGTTTTCCAGTAAGTAGCCGGTTCTTTTCTCTAGATTGAAAACTTTCCCAAAGACACTCCAATGGCGTGAAGCGTAACGCACTCTGTTTGATCATCTTCCTCTAGAAAGGGAGGTAGGAAATGTGCTGGTGGCCATAGGCCTCTCTTCCTTCCTCCCTTCGGAAACAGAGGGAATGTGCTGTGGAGAGACTCCGGTGGCTGGCAGTTTCCTTGTTTCCGCATGCGGCGGAGGCCGTGTCCTCCTCCCCGGCTCCTCTCCTGGACCTCCTTCCAGCAGCCAGTTCTCACGTCACTAACCAACACGCCTGCTCTTCTGGGACCAGAGTCTCCCATTTCCCAGTCCTTATGAAAGGAAAGGAAAGGAAATTTTTCTCTGTTTGGAGTCAAAGGAAGTGGAGTTGTTCCAACCCCCCCAGCAATCTTAAACCTTTTTTCTCCTCAAGTGCCTCACTTAAGCGCCAGAAACTTTACGTTGCCTTCCCAAACCACAAGCTACTTGCTTGAAAGTGGTTCATGGAATCAGATGAAGAGGACTTAGTTAAAGCCTTTTAAACACACAGCAGAAAGATCCCAGTGTCTTAGGGTCCCACTAGGCACGTGCTGTAGGTTCCCTCCTCCTTTACTCAAGCTCACCTGAGACAAGGAGAAGGTTACCAGCACTGCTACTCCACCTCTCTCTCTTAACCCCCCTCTCTGAGCCTGCTTTAATTCAAGCCCTTAACAAATCGAGGTTCATAAACGCGACTACTCCAGGGTTTCTTTCCCCAACCCTCTCAAAACTAATGAGGTGAGGTAGCAGCCTGCTCTGGGTGACCCTGCTTCAGCAAGGGGCTGGACTAGATGATCTCCAGAGGTCCCTTCAACCCCGACCACCCTGTGACTTGTGAGAAGTTTGAAGACTTTGTTGTCTTTGTTGCTTGGGATAGTACCACTATGTTGTGAGACACGACCAGTACGATGGTACTTCAAAGTTTTGCTGGGAGCCGTGCCTCGAGTGTTTCAAAACATCTATCTTGTAACCCCAGCCCTCCAAAGCGGGAGCAGGGGAATGCACTGACTTGCAAATGGTCATTCGCTGTGTCATCGCGTGCCATTCGCCCGCGGTGCCAAGGGGAACAGCTTGCACAGCTAGGCTTGTGCTCATGGTCCTGCGGGGTTTAACGTTGATAATGGAACCAAACTGGGAATCGATTCTGAACCTCTCAGCTGGTTTTCAGGTAGGTTCTTGGAAAGCTCTGGAGACCACAGTGGGGTCAGACTGGGTGTTTTAGTAAAACAGGCCTATGTCGAGCAGATGTAGTAAATGCAGTTGTTGCTGAAATGTTAGAAGAGCTCAGAAAGTATCTACCCTTGTAACGGCTGGTGTTCATAAGGTGGTGGTGTTCTCCCTCGCTTGTAAACAAGTACAAGTAAACACACGTTAAAAAAAGAATCATCTTCCTGACATTTTATGCAGATAATGTCCTCTATTAAGATCTGTCTGGCTTTTTTAATGAGAACTAGAAGCAAATTTATTTACATATCATTCCAGTTTTTTTCTGTTTCAAAGTGCAGAGCAACAAAAATTGTGTGTAGGTCTTTGACTACAAGACTTAGCTCAATTTTGCTGTCCTGTGGGTTAAGAAATCCCCTGATTCCTGTGAATAGTAACTGGCTCCACGTTGAGATCTATCCAGTAGTCACTTCTTAATCCATTTAAAATGTGTTCCACTGATACAGCACGATACTAATCTTTTAATCAGAATGTCATGGTATGCTCAGTCAAGTGACTTAGAAAAGTCTATATTACATCTACATAGTGAATTTCATCAAATGAATAAAATCTCAAAAAAACCCCAAACCCAACCTCATGGTTAAGTTTAAACACTCAGATAGTTTGTGTTTAAATGAAGATACTTAGACTGCAGGTGAACTTTAAAACTTTTAATTTAACTGTTTTGATGGATTAGGGTTTGTTAGTGTAGCTTTCAGGAAAACAGAAAACATGCAGACATTTCTTTCAAATGGTGTTTGGGAAATTGCTGGAATGCTTCGTTTTCACCTTTATAAAAAAGCTAGTCTCAACAAAATGTTTCTGGCTTATCAAGATGGAGGATTTGAATAAGATCAAAACAATATTCTTGGAAGAGATAATATCATAAAAATTCACATTTCTCTGCTTCATTTGGTTTCAAGACTAAATAACTGAAATGGAACTAGATTCTAAATTATAACCATGAAACTGTCTAGCTCTTTTCTGTACTAAAGACTATTTATATGACCTTTGTGCTCTTGAAAGATAAAACGGTCTCCTTTACATGTGAGATGATAATTAAAAGGAAAGAAGCCAATATCTAGACCTCTTAGCTCTGTATTCAGCAGCCAGCTCAGCATTCCCAGCAGAGGTGTACAAAGCATTACGTTTGACAAACCAGGCAAAAGCAGCTCTTGAAGATTATCTCTCCGATGGTAAAAACACATTCACATGCTCTGTAGCACAGCGTAAAGATGGCAGGTACAAGAGAAAACATGGTGAACTCATTAAGAGGTTGTTGCAAATCATAAATACGTAGTAATATGACACCTTTGTTCCAGCTCTGTTTATTTTTCATGCAGAATATAGACATAACCCAGTTGTAATAGGAAGCTTACAACAGATTTAACTTTCGGTCTAGGTTTTAGAGCTCAGCACCTCAAGTAGTGGCATGTGTTGACTGAATGGCATCCTCTTGGGGTCACCATTTGCTCTGAGTTAGCAGACTGTAGTGCAGAGGACGTTGTCTTTCTCCTTGCTGTACTATGGGACCTGCTATATTCTTTAAGCCATGTTCAGTTGGCTTCGTGAGCAGTCTCCCTCTAGATTTTCCTGTGACAGCTCAGAAGCACCATAACGTCAGCCAAGGTAAGCTAACAGCTCTTGTGCCCTGCCAGCTCATCTAAAATATGTAACAAGTTGACATCACAGTATATTCTGAAATCCTAATTCCCAGGAAATCCTAAGTCCCTTCAGGACTGTGACTGTATCTCGCTCTGTTGCTGTCACCTGCCCTGACAGCGTGGATTGTCAGGATGGTTTGAGTGCTCAGGATTGCAGTTAACATTAATCTGAATATTTCTGAACAGATTCTCAGAGTAGGACTGCTTAAACACAATCAAGAGCAGTTTGCTTAACTGAGGTAGAGAAAAGTGAAACTATGCAACCAGGATTTCTGCTTGGTTTGGCACCAGGACTCCTACACACAAAAACATCTCAGCATCTGTTACTGTTCCGAGAAAGAGCAAGTTATAGCTTCGTCATGTACTAAGAGTGTGGTTTAAGGAGGAGGGCAAAACGATTTGGGGGCTGCTGGTGGGGTTAGTTGATCAGGGCACGTGGCTGAGCTCCTGCCCTAGGACTTGCCTGGGGGTTAAGGTTAGAGCTCTGAGAATGAGAAGTCCAAGACATCTCATGGAAATGGAAAGCTTGCCAAAGCAAAGGGTAGCCAGCTACGAGAGCTGGCCCCTGTGCAGCCCATAGCCATGGATATCAGGGTGTCCCAAGGCACAAGTTGCAGCCTAGGGCTAGGGTCAGGTAGGGCTGGCCCTGGTGCTGGTGGCAGCGGGGTCTTTCCCTGCCAGAACTTTGTAATTCTCAGCAGAATCACTCTTTTCCTTGCCCTGCTACACACGCAGCGAGCATACCTGCCAGCACCAAGCCTGGCTCTGCCCAACAGCAGCAGGAACAATATATGAGATGTAAATAAGCACCATAAATACACCGTGCCTACGTTGTTGCCTTTAATGCTGAGGGAAGGTTCCTGCCAGTTCAAAAACGCTAAAGCTGCCATTGATCCTAGAGAGTCCCCCCAACAGCTCGTGTTTTCTGGCCTTTCAGTGCAGACTAAGCTCATAAAGGAATCAGAGAAAAGTATGTTTGGGCAGAAGAGAAATAGCATTTAAAATGCAATTGAATTTTTTTAAGAATTACAGAGGTATAAATTTGTGATAACAAGAAGTGTACCAAAGTCAGAGGTGTTAGGAGTTGTACAGTTTTCCCAAAGCTTAAAAAATAAATACTGTAGCATTGTACTATCACAGCAGAATTTTGGTGTCTGACTATCAATCTGTATTCTTAAAAGGTAGTAACTTGTGCTTAGCATAATTTCGTGTCTGTAATTAGCACCAGATAGCTTGTGAAAATCGTAAATTAGATCTAATGTTAACAATAAAAATGTATGCATTGCAACTTTATTGAAACATTTCCCTGCGTTGATCGGAATAATATAGTGCTGTGTGCCTATGAAGAAACCACAAGTTTGTAATTGTGTGGTAATTATGTCCAAGACGGCTGTGAATGCATTTGAAGTAGTTTTAGTTTTGCTGATGTGATGTATTCTGGGCTTAGAAGCTAGGGACACTCAGGTGTCTGTCGGCTGCTGTCAGTGCAGTCTAGATCAGTACAAAGGTTGTCAGCACAGAGAGGTTTGTAAGAACAGAAACTGAATGTAACAACATTTGGGAAGAAAATAAAATCTGGAATCACCACAACCAAATTGGAGGGGTTTTATGAAGTTCAGCAGAGATCTTAAAACTCATGATTTTTGAATATTACATGGTAGTGTGCTAGGTAAGAAAATCTTGCAATATATCTCCACCTTTCTGTAACTGCCTTTGTACTCTACCTCTCTTAAAACAAATTGCAAAGCAGTTATTTCCATAATGATTATGCAGCAAACTGCATAAAACCCTAGAGTTACAGTGAAGTAGAAAGACTTACACTATAAAAGAGAAGAAAAATAGGAGAGTTTATTAATAGGAGATGATGGACTGTGTTATGTTTCCTCTTCTGTAAAGTTTCAAAGCCTCTTTAAAATAAATGTAGAGATTAATCATACAGCATCAACATTATTTATTGAGCATCACATAAAAAATGTTCATACCGTTGGGATTACGTTGTGAAGTAGTCAGAGGAAATGTTCTCTCAAAGAAGCTCTGGAGATGGGGAACGTAATGAGCGGTGAGAAGAGTTCATTGAATAGTTCACAGTCAAGAACAGCGATGTATGCAGGTGCATGGCTTCTAACCTTTCGTTTCTGTTTAATTTCTCTTTCTCAAAGGAAAAGTATCACTTCTATAGTAACTAATCACTTGGACGTGAGTGTTTCCTGTTTATGGAAGTTTCACATAAAATGAAATCACTCCACGCTGCGCTCCTTTGCACAGCCTTCATCACTCATACTGAATACCTAATAAAACATTTCACAGAAAAGCTTTACATTTCATATATGTTATAAAGTAAATGTTTAAAACCTGTGATTGGGACTATGGAAAAAGGGAGAGATGGTCGTCAAGACATTTTGAGCTTTTAAAAACATATATTTATCCTGAATAGAGCTGCATCTGCAGCTTACAACATTATGTGCTGCCCACTCATGAGAGCCGACAGCCTCTGCGGAGGACATAGGCTGTGTTGCAAAAACAACTTTAGGACCATTTTACAAAGAGTTCTCTGTTGCAAGAATCTTTTTGGTTTGTTGGTTTGGGTTTGGTTGGTTGGTTGTTTTTTTTTGTTTGAGGTTTGTTGTTGTCAGTTTTAATTGTTTACATCTAAAGATCTGTTTCCTCTTCTTCCTGTGGGGTATGAAACAAAAAAGGTGGAATAGGAAAGGAAGAGTTGAGGGTAAATATAAACAGGCCCAGAAGCCACCACACTGTTCTTCCATTCACATCTAACCAAGAATACAAACTCACTGATAGCAAGATTGCCTGTATATTTCTCTGACTAGATACAATTTTGTAGACTTTGATTACACAGTGACCCAAGTGCTAGCCAAGAGGTCCCACTGCAAGAATGTCTTGCTCTTGCAGAAGGTCCCTACAGGAGACTGGGTGTTATGTGCACAGTCATGATTCATATCTAGACCCTTAATTAGCATCTTCTGCCTTTGCCATGGCTCACAAAAGGAAGGCTTATGCTGACGTTAATGACCCTGTTTCTTCTGGGATTAGCCTGGAACAGAGCACACTTGGTGTCGAGTAGGACAGGCACCAAGAGGCAAAAGAGAACCTGTTTGCTGTCAGTGGATCCGTGCCTTTCCTGGTGATTGATGCCCCCTCCCCCAGCCTAGCAGAGCTTCCCAGGCAGTCCCTTCTTGCCCCTGCACTGTTGCCCGGGTCTGTCAGCAGCCCTGACAGCAGGTCCTTGGGGTAAGTCCTTCTGCCTTCTACTGCTGGAGGAAGGAAATTACACAAACAGTGTAAGGATGAGAAACAACTCAGTTTGCAGGGATTTCATTCAAAAAAGAAGCTGAGAAGCTTGCCTAAATGGGAGATTGTGAGTTAACGAACGTGTCTCTTCTGTGATGCTGAGTGACATTTACCCATGAGCCTCACTATTAAAATTAGTAAAATTAAAATACTATTCTTATTCACAGCACTGTAGAATGAATACACATTCATTGAAAGTCTGTGGGGGGAAAAGCTAAATAACCTCATATAAAGTTAAGTGAAACCATATCTGAGAATTCAGTTGCATGGCAGAGAGAATTGATTCATAGCTGTAATTTAATCAGATGAGAAGAGTATGGTAAGCACATAACCTAAAAATGACATCCAAAGTTAAGCCAGTTGAGAAGGCATCAGAATAATCAATATAGCCAAATCAGTAAGGAATAAATCAATTCCAGGCCGTGTGAATTAATCTCTACAGCTTTGCAAATGCTAGTGTTTTAGAATTGTTGATTCAAAGGCTTTGTTCAAGGATAACAACCACTCTGCAATTACATAGAATCAGGTGTGTTTTTACTCTACAATTGGTGCGTAATTGTTGTTCTTAAGCTTCCACTTAAACTAAACAAAAAAGAGCAAAGGGAGCAATAGGAGGATGATCCCACAAGTTACTGACCATCCTCACCCTCCTCTGGCAGAGGGCCAAGAATGTGTTTTATTTCAGGCAACTAAAGGATTCTGCTAAAATTGTTGATACTTTAACTTGTGAGAGCCTATGTAGTAAGAAACTCACAGCTGTTACTCAGAGCATCCTAGCATTCCCATCTGTAAGATCACGTACAGTTTCAGTGGAATTACTCCTGGGTATGAAGTCACTTAGACTAAATGCTGAGAAAGTTGCTTAGATTCATCCAGTATTTTCTAAACTGTAAGCTTGTAATGAACCCTTTCAAATTGGAATACTGTGGCCTCATAGCCTGTTAGTTAATTAGCTGCTTTTTGGAGTCTATATTTATGCAAGAAATCCATGACAAAAAAGCATCAACAACTAACTCAACACTTGTACCTGTATCATACTGACCAAGGTCCTAGCCTAATGCAAGAGGATCCCCAAAACTTTAGAATTATCAACAGCAAGATAGCTCTGTGTTGTTTATGACAGATGGGTGAGGACAACTTCACTCCTTGCGAAGCAGAAATACCTTGTAATTCATCAGTGAAAAATAGCTGAAAATCCTATGTATGTTAAGATAAAGAAGTTCACATAGCCTGTGTAAATCAGATTTTTGCCAGAAATCATCAGGAGATGTAGAAATAACCTGGGAAAGTCAAGCTTTGAGGCTGCCCTGGTTGGCTTCATAAATAATGAGGCTTATAGCCATGTGCAAAGAATGTTGGACGTGAAACTAAACAGCATGCATAAAAAGCGAATAGTTGGCACTGGAATCTGGTATCCAAATTGCACATAAATTCCTGTTACACTTGAGTTAAGGGGAAGCTCATGAATTGGACCTTCTGACAAATGGGTGCTGTCTGTCCTGCTGCCCGTCTTTCTGAGCAAGTTTTTGAAGGTAAGTTTGGCCCATGGCTTTCAGTGCTCTTAGCCTAATTTTTTGAAAAAAACCCAAAAATTATTTCTAAAAGTGATTCTCTTGTGATACCTGCAGGCGGTTTTACAATACTTGGAAGCTAGACAAGAAACAGCCAATAACGTAAAAAGGTTGCAATGCTGTGGTTTCCCCAACACATTGTATATCTCCCTGGCAAAGCCAGTCTGTTTGCCATTATTTCAACTATTTAAATCATCTGAGCTCATTTCTATTTTGAACACACTTGAATGCCCCAAAGAAGACATTTCTGAAGAGCAAAGTGGGTTGTTTAGTAACTTTGCTAGAATATAGGTGCTGCATGTGGTGGATGGGTGCAGACTATCCAAGCAGTCAAGCGTTGCAGGGCATTGCCACTGTATGACAGCTGTACCGTGTACGGAATTGGCCAAATATCTCCATAGTTTGATTCTTTAAAGTTAACCCCTTTTTTAATGTGTAAAAGCACCTCATAAACTATAGCTACAGCAAATTAAAATCTGCTATGTTAACGAAGATGTGGGAGGGTAACTGAACTGACTCCTACATAAGACATATTTCTCACTGTAGCCATCGACTGAAACGTTGTGATTCCATTCGCTGTACCTCTGCCTCTGTGCTGGGCGGTCATTCCTCCCTCTGTCTCCGTCATGCAGAATACTTACATTTCTAGCTTTTTCCAGCTTTATAAGGTTGAGCAGCAGCCATTCAGGCTTGCAAATACCAGAAGTCAGAGCTTGTTTTTCAGCATACCAACAAACTTACTTCAAGGAATGAGGTTATTTGATGTAGGCAAGTAAACGTCAGAAAAATCAATTAAATTTTTTTGGTCAACTATTAGCCATTGTTCAGATGGGCTTGATCAATGCAGAAGGGGCAACACTACTAATGTTAATTTGGACAGCTCAGAGCATTTTTCTGAGCTTTTCACGGATACTAATGAAACTAGAAAAAAGCTACGTTATGTTGGGGGGCACCCCCACTTCAGACAAATGAATTATTATGTTTGTAATCAGGTAACGTAGTCTACAAATATTTAGACTAGCTTCTTTTAAAGTTGCAAACTCCCTATTGCTCTAAGGATAAATGTGCTATATAATGTACCATTATAGATAGTGCACTGTTTTCCATAGGCACGTGATCCCTCTTGTGTAAGCAATGCCATGGATGCAGCCAGCCAGGATATTTTTGTATTGGCTCACCAATCAGTCTGGGTCTGGCAGGTGCAACGTGATACAAATATGGTTAAGCGGTTTTCAGATCCAACTGAGGCCCAGAAGCAGGCTGTGTGTTTTCCCAACCAAGCCTGGCACTGCGCAGAGCCTGCTCAGGTGGGTCTGGGCCGTGTTCCCAGAACCAGGAGTGAGAGGAGCAGGGTGGGGAGACAGTCAGCCTCTCCACAGAGCTTGCCCAGGTTCAACAGGGCTCGTTGGCCTCAGTTTGGTGCCAGCCTTCCTGGATGTGGACCAAGTCACGCTTTCGTTCCTCTGCAAATAAACCCTCCTGGAGAAGGGAGCGTAGCATAGAGGCTTCCGAGCTGGCTGAAGCCCAACTCAGTAGTACATGAATTACCTGCCATTACTCAGTGTCCCAGTCCCTTATTCCCCTGGATAGTACAGCTGACTATACATTCAAGTAAGCAGAAGATCTACAGGACAGCAACACTGGCAATCCTTCTGTAAGGATATGAAATGTTAATAATATACAGGAAATAAATCCAGGCATAATAGAGACCGCTAAAAAGTCCTAATATCAAGGAGGTTTGTGGTGGCAGCACACCATCTGTGTGCTTTGAACCCTTTGTAAGAGGACTGTGGGTTATAACAGAATTATGAATTTTTCTTTATTGAGGCAGAAGAGTGTACATTGGCAATGCTGGAGGACTGCTGGTTGGTAATAGTATTATGAACAAGTCCCTGAGCCATCTCCTCTGACTGGGCATGCTTTGGCCAAGATACTAAACTGAATGGCTTCTTGAGGGTCCCTTAATCCAACATGATTTCATAGCCAAAACACAAAGACTGATAGCAATGCCTCCGTTCATATATGACATTTATTCTATGTATTTCATATGCAGCACATTCTACTGATTACTTGCACCAACTGTTGTTCTCTTATTTCAAAACAGGTGGCTGCTAGTTAGTGCAGTGGATGTTACCAGCCCTCTCCTTTTGTCAGATTCTGTCTTTTGCTCAGGTGCATCAATATTGCTGGTGTTTAGTTTACATGCAATTTATCTAATCAGGTTACACAACTTTTTTGATTTTTACCACTGGCAAGTTACATTCTGTAATTCTGGTTCAGGCTCATAGATGGCATGCAAAAACCCATGCAAAAATGTGGTGGTGGGTTAGTTTGGCAAGAGACAAAGTTTTTCTCTTGGGAAGTGATTGAATGATGTTTTAAGTGGTCCCCAGCAAAGAAATCAAAATGCTGATTGGTCACAAGTTCTGTATGACAGCTGACAGGCAAAAGTAGCTTGCCAGGGTAGAAATGATGTATTTTGATCAGTGATGACATGTTGAGTTGGAACATAAGGCAAATAGAATAACAACAGATTGATTGAGAGGGTGAGTGGAAATGTGAAATTTGTGAGAGAGGATGAGTGTTGTAAAGTGGCCTTGATCGCATGCCCGATATGTTTGATTGCTGTCTCTGTAGGCCTGCTGCCATTATCTTCAGGTAGTAAAAAATATGCATAAAAGATACTCAGCTTTTTCTTCTAGCAGTCATGTAACACTGCAGTTGCAACACTAGCAAGTAAGGAACCAAAATGTTTGAAAATGTAAAACTTCCCATAAGAAGTGCACTGAGGTGGGGGAGGGAAGGTTTCCTAAAGCAGAGATTAAAAAAGAAAGAAATCTGAAGTCAAGGATCTGCTGTTTGCTTGTAAGCAATCCCATCTGGGCCAAAGCAGCACAACATACTAGAGTTCTCTATTGCTATGAAACACAGCTTTCCACGGGGGTGGCTTCTCCCTCTGTACCAAACTCTTTGCGTGACATCAGTTGTTTGAGCCAGGCTGCAGTTTAAGGGAGTAATGACCATCGTGACGACACGATGGGGCAGAAGGCTTGTGACCTCCCAGGATTAGGATGACTTCGATAACCTAGTGTGAGCATCATCAGAATTAGTCAGGCATTTCCCAAGCACACGTTTGCTTTTAGGTAACAAACGTAATGGATCTATACATTTCCAGGTTTGACTTACTCTTCAAAGGTTTCTTATCCTTTATGCTCAAGGTCAGGTCAAACCCTTGATGGGCCATGACAGGTTGGCAGTGATGACACCTTTGATTTGAATGTGTGGTTATAAGTACGATGCCTTTGAATCCAAAGTCTTGCTGACTGCATAGTACGCGAGCAATGTCATTGGCTATTTACAGTATGCTCACGGGACAAAATTAAGCAGCGGTAGTGTATCGGAGAGAGAAACTTGGGAACCTGCTATATCCTTAAATGAGACATTTACATAGAAATGCCCCCTGTTGGGTTTTGATCCTGCCTTTCTTGCGTGGAGCTCTAAACAAAACAGTAACGCTCCTTTAGTATACTCTTCCACTGATTCTTATTGGGCTGTTTCCCTAATGGCTTTCAATCTCTTGGCTATTTCCTTTTGACAGACCCTGTCAGAAGCTGTCATTGCAGAATGCGTTCTCAATAGCATGCAATTAACATTGGGTTTTGCAAGTAGTGAATGAGGTCAGGTTTACCTGTCAAAATAGTGCCCTGTTATAAAAGCCACCGGGGAGCCACGAGCGGCCGGTGGCTCTGCAGCCCATCTGTCTCCTGTCAGCACCACGTGCCTGATCATCACTGCAGAGGTGGCCCCACCTTGCACAGTGTTGGAGGGCATCAGGTCTTACATCCATACATGAAGTCTTCATAAAGCAGAGACCAGCCCAAACCACCAGCGCTGGAGTTGAATTCAATCCACAGGAAAGGCCAAAGTATCAGAAAAAATTATGAATCTTGTTTACACGTTGAAAACCAAGGCACAGACAACTGCCCGTTCCCTGTCATCAGGCAGGCAAGTCACAGTACGGAATTAAGAGGCACAGTTTGGTGTTCCATCTTCACAGGGAATATGAATGTTAAGATCTTTTCTGTGTGTGTATCTGTGCCTAGATACATGTATATATCTCTATATAGACAAGGATGCTGTGGTGTGTCCTTTAGGTTTCACAGGAAGGAATCCTTGCTGAAATGTCCTGGCTTTGGGTCAGGTTCCAAATGAGCCAGCAGAGAAACAGTGGTGTCAACTAGGGAAAGCATTTCGTACTTGACAAGTGCTTAACACAGAACTTGGTATTAATCATGGTACAGCAAAATCTACCATGTGCTGTAGTGTACTGGATAGATCTCATGAAAAATTAATCTGCAGGCGTTCTTAGGCTCTGCAGAAAAAATAGCCCAAACCCATGTTTCTCATGAGAAAATTATCTAGTTTGAGAATTTAAAAAAAAATTTACCCACTGCTGTTACCTAATTCCATGAAGACTATGAAACAAATGAAAACCAGCTACAAAGAAAGTAAGTGTGAGTATCCAAAATGCAGTTTTCCGTGAGAAATAATGGTACTGCGCAGAACGATCGGGGCAAAGGTACCTGCTGTGCTGCCACTACAAACCCTGTTTCTGTTCCAGTGTGCTTAAAATGCAAAAATGTGTTACGCTGGGTGGTACATGCTTCACAGTGATTTTTTATTTATCACATTTTGCATAGTAACTTTAATTATACCTTACCGAAAACATCAATTTACTATAAACTGAAGTATATTTCTTATTACAATTTTGCTGTTTTCATGACTCCTGAGTATAAATACAGTGAAATGTTTTTTAGGAGGTATGAGTACTATAAGAATGTCTTGGTTCTGCTTTTGAAAACTGTCAATTAACAAGCATTCTAATTAAGAAAAGGGGAAAATAAAAATGCAATTAAAACTGAGGCTCTCCATAAATTGTCTTTTTTGCTTTTCAAATAATATGTACCGTTCTGTAATATAGCGGAACAATGTAAATGAAGCTCTAAAAATACAGCATGCCAGAAACAGATTCCAAAACCTATCTAGAAAATTATAAACATGTAATTAGAATAAGAAACTGAGAAAATAACTATTTGTGGACTTAGTCATAAAATAACTATACACAATTTAATCAAAACAATCTGTGCTATTCTCCCTGTTTAATTGAATTTCATATTTTACTAATTCAGTTAGCTGGCCAAGCTTAAGATTACTGGTGTCCACTACAACCAGGTACCAATTTCAGCAAAGATAGACCAGGTATAGCTTGGCCAAACCAAGGACAGGATTTGATACATTTTGTAAGAAACAGTGCTTTTTGACAGAGAATATTTTTAAGCTTTTATGGGATCTTTGAGCAGTATGAACTGACCTAGATCAAATTGGTGATGCTGGGTTTTTTACCAGTCAAGGATGTGAGGAGGGAGTATTTCCAAATAAATTTTTTTTTTTTAATTGTCACATGCAGAAGACGAAAAATGTTCTTATGAGCTCTCCATCAGTCCCAAGTTTTCTAGCAAAAGATATACTTGAAGAAGACCAATTCCACAACAGAGGCTCAGTTTATAAGATGTTTGAATGAGATAAGAAGCCTGGAACTCAGATAGTGCATCTCCTTAATGTGCTAATCATCACGTCTTGTTTATTTTAGGATCTATATCCCTCAGGCCCTTTCCTTGTAGATGCCTCATTTTCAATAAACAGCAGTATGTTGGGAAGGCTTTATGGGTTGAACTGCCCCGGTTAATAAGGTGCCCTGCGTAACAACTGCCTGTAACGCAGGCTTGTTGTCATTCAGATATGAACAGGACAACAAAAATTAACTTCTACTGCAAAGGGGTGATTTCCCCCGAGTACATAAACCAAGTAATTACCCTGGCAAAGAGATTTCTAACTCTGTCTCCTCATTAAAGAGTAAACCCAACTCTTCCATGCCAAAGAAAAAAAAAGCCTTTGAAGAAGTTTGGGGGTGTCCCAATACAGATCAGAATAGATTTTATTTTTTATAAACTGAGATTTTTATAATTTGAGAGAGCTGTTTCTGACCAGGTCCAGTCCAAAACAGTGTTTTCTCCAGCTGTTCACTCTCTGTGCTTCCTTCTCTTCATGCACAGTTTAACTTATGTTGAGCTCGATCAGTCTCTCCCTGCATGGTTGGTAACATGCCCCTTTTCTCAGTTCATTGATACCTACGTCTGTGGGTGTGCCCAGCTTGGATTTAATTCTTTTACTTTTATGGATGGATAGATACATGCACACAGATATATATGTGTATGCATATGTAAATTTTGCACCATCTACTAAGCAGTTATTCAGCTTGGTGGGAGGGGCATATATAAGGTGACTTCTGAAGCTGATTTAGGAGCAGGAAAATTGCTTCTGTGTCTTCAGAAGGCATTTAAAAATCTACACCTACATGAAAATAAAGCAATTCCATAGTCACAGAAGAAGGAAATTAAAGGAGAGGGATATGATGAGATTATCTAGATTTTTTTTTTAAAAAAACAAAACAAAACAAAAAACAAACAAAAAAATCCCTAAACCACACACACACAAAAGAAACAAACAAACAAAAACCTAACAAAAAAATCCCAAGAGTATATCATTGTTTTGCAGCAAGTGTAGGTGCAAAGACCCAGATCAGCTAAGAAAGAGTAAGAAATTGAGAGCTGGGAACGAGGATGCAGGTGAAGGAGTCAGCAGGCAGGAAAATCGGACACTTCTGAACTGAAGGTGGAAGGAAAGAAGGAAAGAAAACAAAGGCAAAGTGTTAAAGCTTCAGTTAAGACAACAAAACTGTGAGCAAGGATAAAAGCAGTCATGCAAGGGAACGTGAGAGATAATTATATATTGCAGGCCTGAGATAAAAAGGATTTTAACGGAGAAGCAAGAGAAGGGGGTAAAATGGGACTAAGAGAACAACGCACTGAATGATTCTCCTCTCTCTTCCTTTCAAAGGACTCTGGGAAACCTTGTCCTCACCCATCTCTAGTGTTGCCATTGTTTCGTGAACAGGCAAGACCAGATGAAAGCTGTGCCTTGCCTAATAACACTTTATTCTTCCTCTGAGCATCAGATGTAATTTGGCCTTTAGTGTGTTTCTGGCTGGGTGTTTTCAGGAAATATATGGTTACAGATTAAAGGTAACTAGAAGAAGAGATTCTCCTCGATTCACCCTATCAAAACATCGCAACAAGCACTTGGACAATTCTCTTGTTTTATGGCTTGTGAGAGTCCACAGTCTGTTACTGCGGCAGAGGATATAAACTGGCAGGTTTTTTGCTTGTGTGGATTATTAGGTACTCTGTGAAAATCTCATCGCGTCCACAGTGAGGACAGCAAAGTAGGAGAGATGGAGCAAAGGGTTATGGATGTTAATGGATTGGGACGGGCTCCAGGAAAGCATGGGGAGGTACAGCAAAATCTGGAACTGTCAGAACTAAAAAGCAGGAGAGGAGAAAACCAAGATGTAGAATAATATTTCAGAAACATAACAGATACTGGTAAAAAGATGGCACAGCACAGACTTGAAGTTATGTGTAATTGTTTTAGGGGAGGGAAATGTAAAAGCACCACAAGAAGGTAATAAGCAATTACTGGGAATTTAATTCCATTCTGTGTTTCTTCTACACTTTGAAATGATAAAACACACAAGGCAAATCAGTGGAGGAGAAAGTCAATTACAGTAGCAAATCAATTAGGGTAAAGAGTCAAACCAATCAAAATTGCAAGGTAACTAATGAAGGACAATTAACAACAATAAGTGGATCCAGCACTGCTCAGATTCAGAAATGAAAGGAAGACACAGAAGTGACATCAAGCTTTAGAGAAAGTGATCTATTCAGAGGGAGAATATGCTGTGGGCCTGAACACTTTGTATTCAGTGGGCTTTCGTAACCAAATTCAAGATGTACCAGGGTGAGGGAGAATGACATTATAAGCTACTGGTTTTCTACTAATACATACTGAATATATACTGTTAGCGTAGTGGTGACAGCTCAGTGCCCTGTCTGTCTGTCACCAATCTGTGGGCTCTAGTTATGCCCCTAACCTCTTTGAGCCAGCTGTATTTAAACAATTTAAGACTAGATGTCCACACTGGAAGTTACTTCTGAAGGTGGAGAACATGCAAGATACATAACATCATAACTCTGTGCCTAAAATTCTGCATTAGAAACACTCTTCAGGAAGGCGTCCGTGTACCATTGTCAGTCTTAAGTCATCTAATTGTTCCTTGAGTAGTATCTCAATGTAAGGTAGGGACAGCTTAGCTTAAATCTACCTGTGATGATTCTCCTATAAACATTTTTCCATTACAGATCCTTCTTAAAATCTGTGAAGGACCAATGACCTTTTTGGTAAAGGCCAAAAAAAAAAAAAAAAAAAATGTTTGCTGTGGAAGAGCAGAGATTAGTAATCCAAACTGTGCTCCTAATGGTGTTGACATCTTTTATAGATTTCTATTCAGTCTTGGCTGATAGTTGACATTCTTCCTTATACCAAAGCACACTTTATCCTAAATTCTCCCCACAGAGAACAGCACTGCTTGATATATTCAGAATTAGATTGGCTAGATGATCTTAATTCGAGAAAGTACTGAATTTGTCTGTGGTTCATCTATAATGCACTAAAAGGAAAATTCCCCAGCTAGACAAGTAAATTATTAACTCATAAGTCTATGTGTTGTAATTTGTGTGTAGTAATAACTTATCTTTGAGTAGGATTGAAAACGTGTGTGGAGAATAGTCAGAAATAATTGGTTATTTCCAAACACAGGTACAAATAGTGAAGCTGGGCTTAACAGGGATGTCTGCCTTTCGCCTGCCTGAAGGGTGCTCTGCCAGTCATGGACACGCTGAGGCTGTTACTACTGGTGCAGCAGTTGCTAGGAAGCAAATTTTGAGGTTAATGCTTACGATAAGATAAATCCAGATGTCTTTCTGCCAGCAGATACAGTCAAAACCAGAGACAAGGTGATGGACGCTGTAAAGGAAACGTATTTTTTCTTATTATGTTTAATTGAGTTTCCAGTGATACAAACAACTGTATTCTTGCTTCACAGAACTTTGAAGAAACAAAACTGTTTCATTAGTTGGTCTGTCCATACGCCTGGTGTGGAAATACTCAGCAGCTTTTAAGTAGGAGCTAGTTATTTTTACCTCTCATCCTATTTACTTCTTAGAAACCCTGGACTTTTTTGACGGAAGAATACCTGTTTTATCCGTAAGCCCCAAAACACATCAGTTAAAGCTGTAATCAATAATTGTACTCTATCTTTAGGCTTCTAAATCTGTACATCATGCCCATCGCAAGCACGTTCAGGTGGTTACTGTAACAAGCCTCATAGCTCTGGTCTTTGCAGTTCCTTGTCATGCATATTGTTTTGGTTTTCAGAAACGCTTTGCTCTTGTGAAGGGGATGCTGTTCCTTTGGAGTATTTTACCTGCCCAAAGCAGCCAGCAATCCCATTTTTTTGGTACAGAAATCGTGATGTCTTGGTGTTGAGGTTCTTTTCCCTCATGGTCCTGCTGGACAGAGTCTGCTCTGGTGGATCAGGACTGTTCTTGATTACCTGTCTGCTTACATAGCTAATTAAAATAACAAATCTTCACAGCTGTCTGCTTTGGATTCATCCTTATCACCATAAACTAATTAAAATAATGCAACTGGTTGCAAGTCATTAGATATCAACTATACTTTTCATACAATTATAAACCTTAAGAAAAAAAAAAAAAAAACAACCACCACAAACTAAAACAAAAACCTGGTTCCTCTGCTCTTTCATCCTTAGCTAATTGCAACTGTTTTCTTAAGATGCCTACACGTTAACTTACGCTTTCATCTGTGGTTTTTTTTTCTCTGATATGTTCTTGCAATAGTATTTTTGTAGCCTCCCACTGCATATTTTCTCCTGTCACTCATAAGTTTTCTCAAGAGCAAACATCAAAATATTCAGATATCTATTGGGTTTAGTCGGGCACCCTACAGAATGCATGCTTGTCCAAAGCTTTTAAGTCAACTTAGTGGACTGGGGAAATTGCACATAGGAACCACAATTCAAGACAGCATTTAAGTGATGGCTTAATTTTGTTTCCCACTGGTACATTTGTTCATGTGTTTTAATAGGATACTGAGTCAAGACTGGTTTGTACATAAAATTACTTCCGAAATGAAAGAGATGGAGTTTTCTTATGAGAAAGAGGGGTGATCCTCAAAATGGATATACTAAACTTACTTTTATTCATTTTTTTTGTATCCAAACTAATATATGTGTCGCCTAAAAGCCATGGGGATCCTAATGTAACTGATTAGGCAGGCATCTCTGTGCTTTGACGCTCTGTTTATAAAACAGTAGGAATTCAGCACTACTCTCTATTAAAAAAAAAAAAAAAAAAAAAAAAAAAAAAAAAAAAAAAAAACAA
>JAVJGJ010000061.1:3301799-3323870 GCA_035590215.1 Microhierax caerulescens
GTGAGGCTTCTTGGTCTCCAACTACCATTTATGTGATCGCACAGCAGAACAGGAGGCAACAAAATCTGTTGCCCTACTGGGTCCATCTGGGAAGTAAAACGTCTTTAGATTTCTGGGCTATGACAGGCTTAGGTTAGATATAGAATAGGTGGTGGAAGGAAGGAGAATTAAATTGCACTCTTATGTGAGGAAAAGCATGTGCATCGTGGAATACAGCAACGATCTTCAAGTCAAGGATTACGTATGGAAAAATTCGTTCTGTCTGCTGAAGATTTCCAGTTACACATAGTAGATAAATGTAAGTGAAAGAACAACAAACATTTATTCCTAAAATTTAAGAGGAAATATACCTTGGCCAAGTTAATGGTTTTTGTAGTCAGATACAAAGGGTTTATTTAAGCAACTTTAAATTTAATTTAAAAAATCAGTGCTTTTTTCTCAGATATCAAAATAATAACTTTTTTTTAAAAATACTTCTTTAAAAAATCAGCAAATTTGAGCAAATCCCAGACTCATGCATGGCTCTCATCAGTAGCCCTCAAATCTTTGTCTCACTCTATTTGGGAATATTTTACCAGGCTCAGAGATTTCACAGAAAGATCACACGCACACAAAACCTTTGAACACGCAGTTGTTTATCTACAGTACAGTGGCCTGAACCAGACCAGTTGTCCAGTTGGGCATTAATATCGTCATACTCTTGGTGCCATCATCTGGTGAATAACCTGCTGGCCACGCAGCCTTCATCCCGGTGGGAAAGGGCCAGGGGAACCTGTGGCCTCTTGGAAGGGGCTAATCCTTCTTCTGCAGCTTTTCTCTTCTCCCTCTTTGCTTCTTCTGTTAGGGTTTTACTGTCTTGTAATATCAGTGCTAGTTTCCTGAAATTCTTTACGATTTCTTTTCTTCATTTTGAACTTTTTGTAACTGGTATCAACCCAGTAGCATCACCTACGTGTTCTTGCTTCATTTGGGCTTTCAGAGTGGCCCTACATGTGTTCTTTCTCACAGATTAAGGTGAGAATAGAAAACTGCATCTTATCATTCATTTCTTTCAGTGAACTTTGGCCCTGGAGTCACACATGAGCCAGCATAATTTATTGTAGCTCCAGGACTGGCAGCCACAGAGATGACCTTTTTCCTCCAGCACTGGAAGTGCAGGGTGTGCTCCATACGGTGGCAGCCAACCGTCTGGGATGACTCTTTCAAATTCTGCCTATTGTTTGCTGCAGAAACAGCATTTCATTCAACAAAATACCGTGGAAATAATCTATGGTACCTAGAAAAATGAGTTTCTAAAGTTGAATTATAAACATATATGTACTTTAAAAGTTTATTTTCAAGAGCTTCCAAAGTCTGCTAAAACAGAAGGAGAGAAGAGAAATGAAATAGTGTGGTAACAGTTTGAGGAAAAAGTATGGGGTTTCACAAAGCAAACCGTATAGCCACCCTGCTTCTTCCCAGCAGTTTGGTTTTGCCACCTGCTTCTCTTCTGTTGTCTTTGTGGGTGATCAGTAGAGCTCTTTGTTGTTTCCCCCTGCCTGCCAACACCCATCTCATCGTCTTAATAAAGCCTTCTCAATCCTTAATCCTTTGGGGGTCTTTTTTGCTTTCTTTTTTCCCCATTTCTCACACAAATTTATGGTACATCTTTCACAACTGTATTTCTCTACTTTTATGTCTCTCTCTGCATCTCACTGAACCCTCTGCACGTTACTTTTTTTCTTTTGCTGTCTCTCAGCAATGCGTAACAGCCTGAGATTTTTGGTTTCTCTTTCATTCCCCTGATCAGTTCCCTGGGGAGTTTAGGTTTTCCTCATCTCCATCCCTTTCTGTTCTACTGAGTTTTTTTTTCTTCAGACTCTTCTTACATTTCCCTGTCCCATGAGACCATGTCCCTGTGTTGGAAGGTTTCAGTAGCCTCAATATTATTTCCTTTGGCCCATGTTAGATGATGGCCTCTATGCTGCAGGCCTCTTCTTCTTTTTTCTCCCTTTTAAGCATCCCTAGACAACCCCAGTGATACTGGTGGTTATGACAGATGAAGCTATTTCTCCTGAGTAACCTGGTGTCCTTTCCTCCTCCTCTCTTACTCACGTGGTCTACAGGACATGCACAGAATAATGGGGTGTTCTATGCTACTCATGGTTCCTGCTTGGATAGTGCACACTGGAGACAAGGTCAATAGCCATAACAGTTTTTGAAGTTCAAATTAAACGACGTCTGAGTGTGATGGCTTAACATGAGGCATTTAAAATTCTCTAGAAGTTGAAGTTCTTCTCAAACTTCTAGAAGTTCTCCAGTGATTAGTATTCCACAGGCCATACCTATTTATGAAGAAAAAATCTAGGAGATTAACACTTTACATTTCCAGCTGTGTATATTTACTCTACCAGCCGTTGTCTTTTTGTGTAGCTCAAGATAAAATAGTAAACTTGGTCTTGATTTGTTGCCAGTTCATGGGACATGCAGGAACATCAGTACTTAGTGCATTGTTGAAAAAAAAAGTCTTGAAGTTTTGTTGATCTCAGTTATCCTTTCTAAATTATCAGTGGAAGTTAGTGTGCCACAGACATATTTTTAATTGTGGAGTGTTACCAGATTTTCAGGAAATATGAGGATAGTTTCTCCAAAAACACTCATCCACTTTATCAAGTAATTTAATCCATAATTTCAGAAGATGCAGAAATTAACATGTTTATATTTTACCATCTAATGCATCTATGTCATTCTGGCTCGAGTTTCTTTACATATTTCAAATGTTTTAGTAGCTGATTCCCCTAAAGAATCAACCTGTTTAAAGCAGAACTTCAAATCTATCCCTGTGTGATCAAGGTCAAAGTGAAAGTTTCGTGACACAAGCTTCATGTCTTCCCTTTGTAGCCCCAGCTGTCTCCTCTGAGGCACTCAGAGTATGCAGGTATTGCCGTGAATATCGCTGATCATTTGATAGCATCCGATAAATGACTGTTACAAAACGTTTTTGCTAACCGCTGCCATCTTCTCCAAACTGGGAGCTAACACAGCTGGAACTATTGACTGTGCAAGTAATCAGCTGCTGTAAAAGCAGGAAAGAAGGCACCTAGCAGGTTTTTAGGCAGTTTTCCTTAGTTAAATGTTTTTTCTTGTTGTCTTTTGTGTGAAGGACAGGCATCTTTCTGAGACTGCTGGGCAGTGGTGTGTGTATGTAATTATTTGACAGCTAGTGAAGTGGCACAAGTATGCAGGTAAAAGTTAAGAGTTAAACCAAGAGTTAAACCAAAGGGTTGTTTGTTTGAAGGGTTAATTTTCTTCTTTTTTTTTTTTTTTTTTAACATGGGTCATTTCATACATTGTGTTTGCAGTGAAGCCCACAGATACTCAAGTTATCGCACATTGTCTCAGCTTTTCTATACAGACAAAAATGAGCAGCTTGGCATGACAGAAGGCAAGAGCTTTTTAAATCTTTTTCTCTTATTCAGCTGCCAAAGTGAAGCTCTGTCCTAACTAGGAAGAGCTGAGAACAGAATTGCATTTTGACCTCTAAGGGTTAGGAGACTCTGGATGTGGCCCTCAACCATGTAAATGTCATCCCACTGGCATTTTCTTAAGTGTAATTTTAAAACGCAGGTAGTGTGACTGAAATACTTTTGGTCCTAATTTATGATCCTTGTCAATCCTTTTTATGTGGGAGCAGTAGTTAATGGCTGTTTGAGAGTAGTCTTAGTATGGGGCTGCTTGTGGTCGCTCCCCTCCCTGTGCTAGGAAGCCCTTCTATTAGCCCTTCTGCAGAAGCGAACATAACCTGATCTCATTTTAATACATCGGCATTCACGCATATTCGGAGACACAAATCTTGAGTGTTCGCTATGAGGGTCTTTCAAATTAGCACTGACGCAGTGGAGTATAGCATTTTCCAAATGCTGTATTATAGATAATTTTAGCCATACACGAGTTTATATAAAATATAACTCATTTAGCTTATCTATTTTAAGGGCTTTTACGCTACAGTCAGCCACCATAGTTGGTTAAATAGGTGCTTGTCACACCACTTTAATGAATTAAATGTGAAAGCCATTTCTTATTACTTTTGGCTGTAACAAGGCTGGCTCAGGTTCTGTTCCGCTGAAGTAATGGAATGGTAGGATCCATGTCATATAATTTTATAAGTGTAATGCTCATCGGTATATCAGCTAATAAGAAAAGCAGACAGAAGAGTTAGAAATAAGACTGCAAGCCAAATATCTAATCATTCTAATTCCTCATGGAAAGATACCACTTTAATTGAAAGATATGACAATAAAAATGAGAAAATATTAAATCATTTCATCAAAAAGTGGCAAAATTCATGTGTGCTATCCATCGTACTCTCTTCCTTACTTGAACAGAGTAACACAGATTGATTACTGACCCCTCTCATTTTCTAGAGAATGTTGTTATTTGACATCCACTGTAAGCTCTTAGACATGTTGTGTCCTTGCTAAGGTAAGAAGGAAGCATTGTCTTGGCTTTTAGGGAAAAAACCTGCAAAGTTATAAAAGATACTGAAATAAAGGGAAACAACTTTTTCTCTCCCTTCTCTTTCTTGCCAGTTCCAAAGAAGGTTTAACCTCAGCCAGGCAAAAAGCACCCAGTCCTCTCTGCAGCGGGTCCATTAGCACCTGGGAGGTGGAAGGGGCATTCAAAAACAAGATATAAAAACAGGGCACCATGCTCCTCTGGGAAAGACCTGGCTGCTCGGGCTGCGAGAGCTCCCACCCGCCCAAGGCTCTGCTTCTCCCCTGGCAGCAGAGGCTGCGAACAGGGCTGAGGACCAGCTGCCCAGCCCCCAACATGCACTCCACATCCCCGCTCTAGTCCACTCCTTTAGGCAGTGCTCTAGTCTGCTGCCTCACTAGGGCTTGCTCTGATGTAGATCCAGGGAGACAAGCTGGGGTGTCCCCCCTCGCAGTGGGTGTGCATCACACCCCAGAGGAAGGAGAGCTCTGCCCTTCTGAGGACTCTGATCTTTGTCAGGTTTTGGAAGGTCGCTCTGTACCACTCCAATTTTTGTGTGTTCCCTTACACAAAATATCAGTGCCCAGCGCACTCACAAAGGAAATTGCTATTTGTCCCTTCGGATTACAGTGGTAGTCTGGCTGCAATGCTAGACAAGTTTAATCCCTTTAAGATGCAAAGAAAAAATATTTACAGCCGGGACTTTTCCTGAATGTTAATATTTGGGAGAGAATATACTCTTGACTAGCAAGTTGTCTCTGTCAGGTTCTTTATGCACTAGAAACCCTGATTTGTATTGCCACCGATACACTGTGCCATGGAACAGGCACACGTGTGGAAGAACTTTTCAATGTACCTCTAAACCAGTAAAATACTCCCAGTTACCTAATTAACTAAATGCAACTTTCTGTGTAGTCATTGTAGTACTCTTACTTTTAAAATTCACATTTGCTTTTACACGATCTCATACACAATTTAATTTCCCATACCAAAAAGAAAAATAATAAGTGCCAGGATATTACATAGAGTTCCCAGTATTAATAAGTAAAAGAAAATTGCAGTGAGATAAAAAAAACATGTTCTAAGAACTACATTTCCTTACAAAGAAAAGCAAATCAGAAAATGTTTTAAAGTGTATGATGTATAATAGAACATAATTAATGGCCAGGCATGACCGTGTTACTTTCGATTTCACAAGTGTATAAGTACAAAAAAAAAGATCTTGGTAACTTTTGGAAACCTTAACTCATGAAGCTTTTTCAGCAAAAGCTTACATTCTAAATTACTTGTATACAAGTGTCATTTTAAAGATGATTCCATCAGTTATTCGGGGACCAAATATTGGTAAGTAGTCTTCAAAACTAATTTCATGTTTTATCATTCCAAATGCATGCCGGCTGTTTTATGCAACAAAGCTTGTGCATCTGAATTCTAGAATTAGGTCTTTGTTGTCAGATGTCTCCTTTTGCACACGCTTAAAGATCAGCTGGAGAATATATCTGCTCTAATAGTTTCTACTGCAACATTTCCTGTATTCATCCAAGTCCATTCCACCGCTACTGTGAAGTAGGATTTTTGCCATTAAATTGGTTCTTCTTATTCTCATGCAGTGAATAGAGACGCTGGGATCAAGAGGTATATATCAAGAGACCTATACCATATCACTGAACTCATTATTTAGCATTTTTTCTTTTGTTGTCTACAGAGCTGAGCATTGCAAGCTTTATATGTGTGTTTGAAAATTACTTGGGACCATTTGTCCCTGCAGGGACATCCATTTTATTTTAACTTTTTGCTACCTGGAGTTATATAGGAACTCTAAACTTGAAGGAAAGGCTATCGCTGATTTGATGGCTACGAGGCTAAGCACATGGCTTTACTTCTACGCACAGTGATTAAGGACAGATCACCAAGCAGCTGTTGTCCTCTGCCAGATTTTCAATGTGTAGCAATATTTGGCAATAGTCACCCAAATAACAGGCATCAGACTTTTAAGCAAAACCACAACTTCTAGCTGTTTGGTACCTAAGTATTTAGGAAGCTAACAAAAAGTTAAATAGCTTGTTATGAGTAATGATGAGCTACGTGTGCAGCTTATGCAAGGCAGTATATTTCAATGGAAACAGGATAGTCTCAAAATGAAAAAAATCAACCTACTCCATCAGAAATTAGTTTAAATAGAAATTTCACTCAGAAAAAAATAGAAATTCATGTGTCAGAAGTAAATCTGGTCAGGCCAGATTTCACCTCTGCTTTACCTAAAACATAAGAGTAGACATGATGGGAATTCCTTAGTTCGAAGGACATATCCATGTAACCTGCTCTCTTTCCAGACTGGCTCCCAAGATCCATTGTCAGTTGTGATGCCCAATGGTAAAACAGAGGGAGTAAGACTTGCAATGGAAGTTTTTACTGTAATTGAAAATTACAGTAACTGGTCATGTGGCTGAAGAGAGGAATTAGCTGAAATCAAGAGACTAAACAAAACCTGACAACTGAACCAGTATTTTCTTGAAAATTTTGTTCTTGGTACTCCAAATATGTGAATCCTTCTTTTAGGATAGAACTATCAAATATTCCCACTGTAGCCAGCTTAGAATTTAGATCGATTGACTTCACCACACACACTGCAAAATGTTCCTATTAAGTTTCTGGTGTGTCGTCACTAATTGTGACCTATTCGTTAGGATTGTTTTATTCTCCTTCTGGTTCCAGCGCTGACTTACTGAATCTCTTGATGCAAATCATTCACTCTTCATCTTCAGAGATTATAAAGTCTAGACATTATAAAGTAAGTCAAAAAGCACCTATTAAGTAATATGCTGTTGCATTAGTGGAAAGAGATATGTTGTTCAGTTATAGCTTTTAGTTTGTGGTACACGGTACATTGGGGCAAACGTCTCATTTGCAAAGAAATGAACTAGGGTCAGCCAACAGTCCCTCTGAGCATTCCCTTCTAATCTTCTTGGCTTTAGCCTGCTGAGCCAAATCATCTGCCAAACATGGGTCTTAGAGTGATACCATCCAAAAAATGACCCAGTGCAGGTGCACAAGCATGTAAGAGTACAGATCATAATCAGTCAAGAGGCAGACAGATCTGACATTTGCTGAGAGCGTCCCTCTATTTTATTGAGTTGTCATGCCTTGTTGCATACTTAATGAGGATGAGCCCCTTTAGATGCCGTTTTCGCATTACAAATGTTGTTTTGCTGGGACTGTCAGCTGCAAATAGCTTGTAGCAATACATCTTCCATGCAGCAAATAAATATATACAACGTTATAGCACACCCATGTTATTGCTGCAACTGTAAACAACTAATAAAAGGAATGTATTTACTGTGCCTTAGAGTCAGTTGCTCCAGTAATATTTTTTTCCATTTTCAAGCCTATTGACTTTATGCAACGCTTGGCATTATTTCATTGTACCATCATGGCTTATTGTGTCATCATTGAGACAAAAATAATGCTATATACCTGCATATATAGTAGGCCACACAGAATGGGACATTTCTGTGACCAACAGGTATATTGTGTATAATCTCAAAGACTGGGAAAGTGTTTTGTGCACTAGAAATAGTATTGACCTTAAGACAACTGACAAAATTCTGGTGGTAGGACACTGATGTCATCAAGTTGCTTCTGGTAACATCTGGGCATGGGGGAAACCAGTGTCTTCATCTGCAAAAACAAATATAGCATAGTGGGATTTGCATGGAAGTCTGTCTCTTTGTTGACGGTGTTGGTGGGACCAAGATCTTGATTGCACACAAATGTGGTTTTGGTGTTGCTTTTAGTGGTATTTTGCTGGGTTTGAGTATAGAAAAACATGTAATTATTGAAATGTATTATCCTGTGGATGTTACCAGACTGTTGGCACCTGTGAAAATCAAATCAGGCTTTGAAAAATTTCTCAGGAATTCAGCTGAGCTGCATCTCCCTCGTCAAAGATGAGTTGTAAGATCTAGATCCAGAAAGGAGCTCCTGTATCAGTGGACCCTTTTGCTGACATATCCCCTCCCAAACCCACACTTTGTTGGTGGTTCTTTATCACCAGCTTCTAACTTAAGATTCTTTGTGGCCTGTTTTAATAATTTGTCGTCCAGCTACTGTTATCATTCTAGACTCAATAACTCCTCTTGCTCCCTTGGTTTTACCCCCTTGATTTATTCAGAGTGCACAACCACAGCCTTCTCAGCTTTCAGCTTGGCTAAAAAAGGCAAGCTCTTTTAGTCTGTTCTCATAAAATAGCCTCTTCATTCTCCTTTTGTCCTGGCAAGCATTCTGTATTTTCCCAGTTTGAATTAATCTATTCTAGTGTGACAAGAACTGCACAGAGTATTCCAGAGGAAATTTGTATCCAGTACAGTAGCATGAAGCCTCCATGTTTATCACAAAAATCTTGACAGAGTAACTTCTGGAGAGTATTTCCACAGTTTTGAGGGCCGTTATATTTTTGTATAATTTACTAAATAGAAACACATATCTTTGTACTGTGACTTCTAATCGATGAGCCCACACCTTACAGAAGAAATCTGCTTTCTGAGTCCTTACATGTTGAGTTTCATTTCCCCTTTTTCCTTTGCAGTGCTGCAAAGCTGTTCACCCGCTGGAAGATCTCTGCCTTATCCTTCTTTTGCCCCAGTTTCTCAAATTACATCTTTGAGCCTTTGTCTGATTTTTATTCCCAGGAATTTTACTTGATGCTGCACAGGTAAATAGCTTCTGTAGTATAGTCAGAGGATAGTGAACATGCTTCAGCTTCTGAGTATCCGTGTTGGTGCCCCAACCATTGTCTTGGTAGCCATCCTTACCTTCTCCCTCTTGATTACTGTCAAAGAAAAAAGGGACCAATGTACTATAAATTCATCTCCTTACAGGCTCCCACTCCAGCCTTTGGGACAGGTTAAATGTACTCACAATAAACTATCCTTGCTTTTTCAGCTTGGTGCCTGAGTTGTGGCTAAATTACATTCCTCTTTCTACTGCCTTTCACGAGTGATACAAACTGCAAATTGGGTAAAACCTGATGAAGCTAAGTTTGCATCATGTTTTTTCTTCACACATCACTTACAACACTATTTTATAATGCAAAAGTATTACCTGCTGCTAAGGAATTTTAACTGCATCTCCTAACTAAGCTAGTGGCAAATTGAAAACTAATAAGATATATTTTGCATATCAAATACTGCTCTGGGGACAAGCCAACCTATGCACCTACTAGATTGCAACTTCCTGCTCAGTAAGAAAGAAGTAATAAAGAAAATCATGACAGCTCATTACATGAAAGAAGAAAATCATCACCCAAAGCAGAAGAAATGCTATTTTATTATACAGTAATTGTGAAAATAACATTTTTTGTTCACAAAAATATTAAGAGCTTTCCAATGTTGTCTGTAATGAATGTTACTCTGAAGGCAGCAAAATGATGTAATATGTTTTAGCATTCAACAATATCTACAGAAGTGAAGCTATTAATGTAGTCAGTTGAGCCATCTAACTGTGCAGAGCAAAAGCCAGGCAGTTTCTTTTACTGTCAAACAAAATAACATGCACAGACTTCCATGGGTTTATCCTCACAGTGCCTCTTTGAAATGTTATCTCTTTACCCTCTGTTTTTGTATTAGAAACAGTATTGACAGTTTCTGTCCTTCAGGACAAGTACGCTTCAGAGCACAGGAACCAGAGCATCTTCCCATTCCCATATTACAGAAAATTTAGGTTTAATCTCAATTAATCACAAAATATTGTTCCTCAACCATGTCATTGACAGAGAAAAGAACGTGGCCAACATGCATCTCAGGCCAGGAAAGGAAAGTAAACATCAGGAGTTACAGGAATAAAGTTCAGTATTCAAAATTATTAAGTTATATTTTACATATAACTATCTTGAAAACTAATCCATTTCATTACAAGTTCAGTAACATTTATATAAATTAGGCACATGTGACATTTCTAATTAGGTATACTTTAATGGTTAAATCATGAGTTTTTAAAATGATAATTGGGCTAGTTGTAAAATTTCAAGGTCTGTGATTTTAAAATGGTATTGCTCTTTGACTTATGTAAAAGAATAGACTGTTAAGCAAGTGCCTCACAGGAGAGAAGCAGTCTGGGATATTATGATTTGAATTAGGCTTTCAAAGGAATTTAGAGTAGGCAATCTGTCCTCTGATCTTTCTTTGCACACTAAAAGTATGAGTCAGTTATGCTAAGATAGCTTAAACTGAGAATACAGTGATTTAATTAACAGCTGGAAATGTAGAATTCCACATGTGAGGAAAGCAATGCATTAATAGCACCCCGTACGGGTGCTCTAATGAATCCCAGGTATTCTCCTTTGGAAGCATTTTTTTAAATACATAGTTGTTTGCTGTAGATGCAGCACAGCCTTTATGAGTTCAGGACAGACATTTTGAACTTAAGGAAAATTGTGTCACCACCTGGAATATTTATACTCGTTATATGGATTTGTTCCCAAGGCCCTGTGTATTGGTCTGTGTCACTGGGAAGGGCAGTAGGCGAAGGCAGGGCATGGAGACCTTCTAGGAGCTTTGGAGTGGAAAGCCGTGGGTCCGATGTTCTTGCTTCCCCTCCACGCTCGCCCCAACAGTGTATCAGAGTGCAGATCCCCTCTCTGAGTCTCCGGTGTGATCTGGACAGAGGCAAAAGCGAGAGCTGGGTGTGATATGGCCAGTAAAACCCTGTCAGAGCACACACCCTTGTGAAAGCGCGAGTCAAAAACCTGTTAACGTGCTGGTGTTGGTACTCTCTTGACTGAGGTTCTTTGTGCAGAAACAATCAGCTCCATGGAATATAGAAATACACTCTATAATATAATAGCAAATATATTTTGTCACAGCTTGGTAATACAGCAAACAAGACAGTTTGCAAATCACTTCTACCAGGGCAAATGATTTATTAGTGGGTTTGGGAGTTACATGGGAGTTACTGTATTTTTGTGGCTTCAGTCAGGTAAAATAACCCAGGTATTAGGGCTGCATGCTTTGCTCATGTAGAAGAATAGGTTGTTAAGCGAGCACCTCACAAGACACAAGCAGCTTAGGATATAATGATTCAAAATGGATTTTTCTGAGGAATTTAGAATAGACAAACTGTGCTCTGATCTTCCTTTGCACATCAGAAGTATGACTGAGACATACTGGGAATGTGTGGCCTTCTTCTAAAGAATGACTGATTAGACTCGTGTTTTTCAGTCTGGGAAAGAAACACCGAGGGAAGGGGGAGAAGTTTCCAGATTGATGAGTCATTTGGAGAAGTGGGATAGGGCATTCCCCTTCCCATACAGAAATGGAGCTATCCAGTGAACCCGGGAGAAGTCGTGCTCAGAACAAATTAAAACAATTCTTCCTGTAAAAAGCAGCTGAGTTTAGGAAGCTACTGCTAAAGGTTACCCAGGAGTGCTGGAAGTTTGCATGGTTTTGAGACAGTTCAGGGAAGATAAATCCACTGAGGATTACTCAACACCTAGAAACTATCTATGGCCAAGAAAGCCCCTGAATGAAAATGTTTGAATGCTGGAGGAAAAGCGTGTGCTTTTTTTCCCCTCTGGGTATCCATTTTTGGATACTGTCAAAGACAGAGTAGACTGTGCTAGCTGGACCTTTGGTTCTGAACCATTTTAGCTGCTCTTGGGTTTTTCCCATATTTTGCAATAGGCTTTGCTCACAATTTCTAATTTTGGCTACTTCTCTGATGGTCAGTCAAATCAATTAAAAGACACCCTGTGTCCACTGAGGAAGCAAATTGTGAACCCTTACTGGAGATTACGTGAAACAAGTACCCGTTTCTTCTTTCCCTGTAGTCTCATTACCATTCAAACTTTGAGCTCTATTTTAATTAATTTTATTTTAATTCCCAACCCATGAAAAATTTCTTACAGCTTCAATTAGAAGTCTGCTGGACCTCCCAGCACAGGTTCAACAAAAGATTTAGCTCAGGAAATGTAGTTCAGTAAAGCTAACCCCAGGTTGTGATAGAACCTACCTCACTTTGAACCTTGATTCCCCTTCCCTGATCACCTCAGGTTCTTGTGTCCTGGTCTCCTGGACTAGCACTGCTTTTGTTTTTGTAAATCTGCAAACTTGGGTATATATGATAGTCCTTTAAAAAAAAATTAAAAGTTTAAGTCTTCAGTGCCAGTCAGTTAGGCGTTCCCATTCAAATTGTGTGCTGTATTTGACTACACTGGATGGACCTCCCAGATTAATTTAATCTATGTTTACTGTCTTTTCTTTCAGAGGTGTTTCTGACAGCATAAATATGTTGACTTTTTTGTATGCTGCTGATATCTCCCAGGATTCACCAAATAATTAATACCAACATCTGTTTAGTATGCAAATACTAGAACTGTGCTGTCCTCAGATTGCAATTTTGATCTGGGAAATGTTGGGCTACAGCTCACCTCCAGTCAGATACTCGGTTCAAGCTTGTTTTGACGTGGGTTTTCTGCCTGATACCTCTGAAAAGGGAGATGGCAGCTGCCTTGGTGCAATCAAGCTCTGAGCCTTAGAAGCTGGAGCGTGTCCTACACCTTCTTTTTTAGGGACAGAAGAGTTATTTTAGATTATTATAAGATAGGTTATGTTGTTTTCTCCCACATAACACACAAAGAGATATATGAGGGCCTCTTCATGTTGCAGCCATCAGACACTCACAGATTTGTACTTTATGTACAACACCATCACATATCTAAGCGTGAGTGTGTGTGGTCTGCATAACAAAGACCTGTTCAAAGTACATGGCAGAAATTGTTGGAAATTTACAATTACAGTTATAGTCCAGAATAGCCAGAGGTTACACTTCAGCAGTCACACAGGGGAGGAGAGTGGCACCAGCATTTTATAAATAGGAGATAACTACTCCAGTGCTGTGGCAAACATTGACTCTTTAATATCAAGCACCCGACAGATTTATGTGCCTGTTCTGTTGGTACCACTTTATTCCTAAGGATGGGAAGCACTGCAACAAAGGTACATAACAACGTAGAAGGTACACCTCGATACTGAGACATTACAGGTTGTGAACAGTGTTATCACTTGAGAAAATCTGTTGGCGTACAACTGCACGGTCACAGCATCTTACATTCACAGAATCTTTGCCAAAGGATCCCAAAGGTCTCATGCACTCATGAAACCTAACTTCTGCTTTCTTTACCAATGGATGAAAAAGATACTATGAGCCTTTGTTTGTTTCCCAGTAGTGTGAAAGACACTGATGAAACTGTCTGCAGCATTTGCTAAAACTGTAAGTACAAGATTCTGCAGCACTCAGTGGTTCCTTACGTTTCGTTTTGAGGTCTTAGAATAAGAAGCTACAGGGTGTCAAAGGGACTGTCAGAATGCTGTCAGGTTGTCTTCAAAGCAAGTACTAACTCCAAAACCAGAGTGGCTTCTGTTGCAAGAATTGTGTGGCTTTGTTCGAGAGCGCAGTCACTTTTGTGTTAAAAGTTTGAGCCATGAGTTTTTTCTAATAATCTTATTAAGAATCAAGTTTAGTAGCATGTAAAAAAAAACAAACAAAAAAAAACCAAGACACAAAACCCCACCACCAAACAAACCTAAAAAGGCCACCAAAACCTACTTGACTTACATAGTCAGGATTTTTTGATGGAGATGGTTAGCAGTGCTTTGATAGGGCAGTTTTCACTGGAAAATTCAGATTCATTGTAATAATTATGGAGACAAATCGTTAGCAATGAAAGTCTAAGACTGGAAAATTACCTTATTTTTTGCACACTGAGTGCAAGATTCCTCTAAAACATCAAGAAAAATCTCTAAGGAAATCTTACAGGCCATTTTTAAATATAGACATAAAAAACAGTTGCAGGTACAACTGTAAGGTTGTTCAGAAATAACTGGTAACGATTTACATCTTTAAGCACCAGTGTATGAATTTAGAAAAAACCCAGTCCCTCTGAAGGCCTCTTTTTTTAAAGTTCATATGAGAAAATAATAACTGACTCAAATACAATGAAGCAGGTTTGAGCTTAACAAGGACTAGAATTGTTGCATGGGTAGTAAGGCCACGTCATTGAATCGTTACAGCCCAAAGCCCAAAGTAGAGCGTTGCCTGTCCGAGCTGCGGTCACAACTGCTTGAGCCATGCTGTTTGTTTAAGGCTGGTGACGGAAGGAATTTGGGGAGGTCCGCTGTCAGTGCTTGATAGGGATTGATTGTGTGTGCAGGAAAACGTACCTGGAAGACTGAAGACTCATTCTGAGCTAATATTTGTAGGAAGAATATTTGAGGAGGACGACAATCGGAAAATTAGATTTCAGCCTTTGAGTTTCTCTGTACCAGGAAATAGCATCATCTTAGACGATACTAATAGACAAGGTTAAGTATCGCTTTGTTTTTAGTATACGTTAGGAAAGTAACATTTTATATGTATTAATGGATTAAAGTCAACCATATAATAATTATATAGTTAATCCCAATGCTAAAATAAATTTAATAGCATTTATTTAATCCATTTTATTATATTTGGCCTGTCCGGCCAGAGAGCTCACTGGAAAAATATGACTACATTTTTGGTTATAACTCTGCAGTTGAATTTATGATTATTTTTGCTAACAATAAGGATAATATTTATTGCTTTTCTACTGTGCTAAAAACTATATGTCATCTTCTAAGATGATCCAGGTAAAAGTACTTTCCTGCTTTATAACCACACATAAGAGGAGTGGGAAGTAATATATGGAAGTCTACAATTCCAAAAAAGCATGTTTCTGGGGGATGCTACCGACAGTTACTGTTATTTGACTTGGTGGGAAACATTTCTTTGAATAGGGCAGTCATGCAGGAAGAGCTCAGGCGAATGATAAGCCATAGCACAGCATTTCTGTTTTAATTGGATAACCTCCATGGACAAAACTACCCATCGGTGTTTATCAGATAAAACCTTTCTACTGTGTTACAAAGCTAGGTCTCTCCAATATCTGCTGGAGTATTGCCTCCAGGTTTTTATCACTTGCGTCCTTCCAGATATGTTTTGGTGTATTTGTTACTTCCTATTTTTCTTAAAGATATTGTTAAACGTCTTAATATCTTTTTCTGCTTAACTACTTGAAAACTTTCTAGTCAAAACAGCTGAAAATGCACTTTACCGGTAATGAGAAGAAACAGGTTGAGAAGACAGCTTATGTATGTTGTTCTCCTAAAATACAGGAAAGCTTCTGCACTTCTGGAGAAGCTTCTCTAAGGTGCAGTCAGTCCTGTTATACACTGTGATTAACGGGATATTGTTCTAGCCCATGGACTTGGCATCTAGTATTGGAAATTAGGAATAAAGAGCTATATACACCCTTCTGTTGCAGATGTTTTATCACATCAGGTTGTCTTCTCTTCCCTAGTATTTGCAAGTGACTGCTGCATACATCAGCATTTGATTAAGATATTGTCCTAAGTAGATCACTCTTATATACCAAATGATCTATACAGGGAAAATAAAACTTTCCTAATAACCTTTTGGTATTTTAGCATCAGCTAATTTTCTGCTGAGGAGAGCAGAATGTGATTAAGGCAACAGAAAACATTTTATGGAGTGACAGGTGGTCATGAAATTATATTAGCATTTAAATGACTAAAATGGAACCTTTCCTTTCCTGGTCTGAGAATGTCAGAAAGTGAAGAGTCAGGATTCATCCTCTCCTCCCATTCCCCATGGGTTATATTTTACTTTAAAAACAGCTGTTAATTCTGTGTCACAAATTATGAAGGATTTAAAAGAGAGTGTCATGACTTGCTGTAGATACTACTAGAAAACATTTTCCATCTGTGTGACATATTTTAAAAAAGCCCTCAGTCACTCAGAAAGCCAGCTTTGTGAAGTTAATCAGATGTTTTTCTTCTCTTGTTAACTAAGAATCAACTCTAGGGAGTGTTAAGATCACTGTGGTATTTATTTTAAATGAGTGATTGAATGATTCCTGAACTGCTCTTCTGGAAAATGAAGCAAAACCCTGGTTTAGAGGTCACCTCTAATTAGAGATCAAAAAATAACTGCAGATTACTTCATCAAAAATATAAATAACTAATCAGTACCAGTCCGGTGGCTTTGTTTTATAATTAGTCCTGTACAAAGGCTCCTTGAAGTCAGATGACAGTTGGGTCTCCTGCCTCAAACTTCACAAACGAACCAATAGTTTCAAGCTGATGCTCCCTTTGAACTGCTCTCCCAGGATAAATTACTGATGGCCTAAATGTTACATTTACATTTATTATTCTCCATTACCAAGAACATGTGAAGCTGCAAAAGATTAAAGCGGCAATTACTGAAGTTAGAACATTGGAAATTAAGTTCAAACACCAGAAATGGATGTTTAGGAAAACAGAAAAGACAATTACTTGAGGCCAGTTTTAACTAAGTAATAGCAATGCCTTCTGTATCAGAAAGGACATTTACAGGTGATTGTTTCCATGAATCTTTGAATGAAGCTCTGGCAGCTTGTGCAGTTGGGTTCAGAAGCAGTCTGGGTAAGACCTTGGTTGTCAGAAGGTTGACCATGAGGCCTGGCCTTGACAACCTCAGACTTCAAGGGAGATAACAGCCTGGGAGAGAATAAACTTGTCCTAGCAGTTGCTCTTTAGAAAACATTTCATAGGTATTATGAAGTTGTCGAATATTTATTTATTTATTTGATCTTGGTTATCTTTCTGTTTCGCTGGGGATTTTCTCCATTTCATAAAGTGCCGTTTTGTTCATTTCTTTGATTCGCTGCCCTCAGTAAAGGAAATGCAGTTCCCTGAGTCCCATTCAGTTTAACTGAGTTTTCTCAGATTTGGAAGGGAAGGATGAAAACAGGAGGAGATGTTCAGAGAAAGAGCAGGAAATGGTCTGGTGCAAGTTTTGGTCTCTGCACTGAAATCCATCCCTGCGTCATCTTGGCTGCAGCTACATGGAGAAATTCATCGAGACTCCGTGTCTTGAATGCAGGGTGTCAGGGCAGCAACTGCACTCAGACTGCCTCGCAGGGCGGCGTGCGCCGTGATGGCAAGGGTAAATCTCCACTCAAAACTTGCCCCAAACATTCTGTGGCTCTAGAAAGCTCAGCAGAAAGGGCACTTCTGCCTTTCCAGAGCCGCTGCGTGGGGGGAGAACAGAAAAGGGGCTCGTGGGGTGCCCGTGCATGGCTGGCTGGCTGCCACCTCGCGCGCTGACACAGGCTCACACAGTGGCCAGTAATGAGATTGTTTTTCAAACACTTCTTTTCACCTTTAAAATTAAGGAATGAAGCTCCTGTAGTTATTAAGAGCTAAAAATAATGATTTGATTGTACTGTGCATTCTAGTAGCAGGCGCAGCAGTATTGATCTGCACTCCGTGTGACGTTACAGTTACAATATGACTTGATCAATGTGCTGTTTCTGAGCCCATGGTTCTGGCAGGTACGAAATTGGGAAGTTTCATTGTTAATGCACATGACCAAATCACAACAGTGTAGTCTAGGGTACCATACACACACTAGATTAAGCAATGAAAAAGTCAGCTTTGTACGGCTGGGGTTTTTTTTAGTAGTTTTGTAATTTTTAATTATTTTTTTTTTAATGTCCAGTAAAAACAGAAGCACCAGTGAGGCAGGCACTGTATAAATGCATGGTAAGAGACATCCCCTACTGCACCCACCTTACAGTCAGTGTGGACAGACAGACAAAAGCAGGAGGAGGAACAAGATGACAGCAATGAAGCAACCTTGCTGAGGTCACCAAAAAGGTCAGTTGCAGCTCCGAGGACAGAACACCTTCCTAAGCCCAGCATATTGATCTATCTAATTACTTAATCACCCAATAATGTAAGAAGAATATTTTGGTTTCTGCTAATATACATTGAGAGAATAATTTGAGAATATCAGTGGAGTTAAAGTGGTGTTATGCTGAAACAGTGGAAAGGAAGTTTGCTTTGGAGTTTTTATCGGGTATTTTCTCTTTAAGGGAATAAGGTGCTATTTCTTCAACTCCTTTGCCAACAATAACAGCTGCCTGAGAAACTCAGTCTCCAAAGGACTGTCAATGAAGGCCAGAAATAAGAATTTAACAAAGAGAATAGATCGCTATTGAGGGCCATGGTTGCAGCTAGTGTGGTGTGGAGATCTGGATGCTCCCTGAAAGAGATGACAGAGTGATTGAACAGGGTATTTCACTTGGTCTCCGCTCCAGTTCTAATGGGTAGGAAAAAGAGATTGAGGCTAACAGTGATGCACTGAAAAAACGCCTTTGGGGGACTCTCTTAAAAATTTATTTTGAAAGTAAATCCCCATGTGTGTATAAATATGTCTGTTTCTGACTCGTCTGTCTTCTATTAGTTTCACTCGTATGAGTTTCAGTCAGTCTGGTTTATTGTTATGTTGAACAACTAATAATAGTATTAAGGTGTCAATTTGGGCTTATAAATTTGCTGTAACTTTTGAGACATATCTTAATTTTCTGGATAGCTAAAGCCATCTTTTGTGACTCTCTAGCAGCAAACATATTTTCTTATTAAAAATCTCCACCTACTTCTAATGTACTCACTTAAAATTGCAATTCCAGGAGGTGATCAAGACATTAACATGACAAAATAAAATGTGCTTTTAAAACACTTTTTGTCAGCTTCAGCAGTCAATTCAGATCCTCCCACTTTATAATAGAGCAATCATTTTCCATCGTTCAGTACACAAAATGAAAGTTGTGCTTTGCACATGGAGTAAATGTAGAACAAAAGTGTTAAGAAAGTCTAGCTCTGCTCGTGAAGAAATTATTCCGAGATTGGTAGTATGTCAGTCACCTGGAAGTTATTGCACAGAAGTGGGGTTTGGGGTATTTTTGTTTAAACACTGCAGAGCATTGTGCTGCCTTTTAATTACCTTCAATTTTGCATGCTGTCACAACCACATATTAAAAGATAAAAAAATCAATTGCATCAATGCCATAAACGAAAGGCACTAAAAACTCAGACCTTGGAAGCAGTGCTGAATCATTCTGTTCAAAATAGGTTTCTGAGTTTCAGAGGAGCAATGGACTTTGTGATCTTGAGCGAATTCCTGATAGCCACTGAAACTGCATGGAACAAACCTGATCCCAGTTTCTCTTCTGGGGTGTTCTGGTTTAGAAGATAACTCTGCTAAATGCATGACAAATTCCAGATGTTTGGGTGGGAAAAGTGGGGTTGGGGAGGTATTCAAGTTTTGCTTGGTAAAGCTGTGGTGTGAAAGCTACACTAACAGTGTGTTCCTGTGTTCAGGCAAAGTGTTTGGGTTTTGTTCTATGCTGCTTGAAGCTGGCAACTACATTCTAATTTCTTATGAGCTATGTCAAAGTCTAAAGAAAAGTAAGAAGGAAGCATTTGTGATGTGCTTCTATTTTGGTTCATGCATAAAATTCAAGGTTAACATCCCAAGAACAAAAATGTGTAACACAATTCAAATTTGAGAGGAGCTGAGAGACAAGAGTGGCGTGTATTTAAAAGACTATTTAAGCTATTGCCCTGTGACTGTGGATGCTGTCGGGAACAGTCTCTGAGTTAGTAAGTTTTTATTTCAGTGTGGCTAATGAGCCTTTTTCTGAAATAAGAATGTAAAGCTTCAGAAGCAATGTAGCTGTAGGAGCTCAACACTGCTAAAGAAAAGTAAGCTAAATAGATTTAGAAAAGGAGGTATGAATCATTTCAGAAGAAAACATGTAGGAATGCAGAGAAGTTATGGATGTTTGTATTTTTAAAGTCTCTTTCCTAAATCACCCAAACAACTCTCTCAGACATTAACAGAAGTTTGTATAAACAGAAGTGCTATCATATAAACTACAAACCACAAGTAATGCAAACTACCTGGCTCCAAAATTAAACAAATACAGGCTTCTGTTCCTATTGATCAGTGTTTATTTTGCTATTTGATATATTTGCAGAACGATATCATTGTACATAAGTCATACAAGTAGATGACAGGTTAAACCCTACTCAATTTAAGGAATTGATTCAATTAGAAATAGCAGGACTGCTTGAGCAAATAAACGTAGACAGTGTTTGGTACTAAAAGTCTTTGCAAACAATTCTAAACAGTACGGGGTAGAACCTCAGCTGGTATAAATCACTGTTTCCATTAGCACCATCTTCAATAGATTTATGCTGATTTATGCTTAGATGATCTGACACTCTACATCCATTATGAATGCAGTAAAATCAGTTCTTTCCTCCAGTATTTCAATTTTTTTCAAGAAATGTATCAGAATTTAGACAAATCTGTGGAACCTGTAGTATTCTAAGATATTTTATTTCCATGCACGATTAGGAACTTCAGTACCTAGGCCACAGATATAGAAATTTATGTGTGTATGTATCTATGTGTATATATGCGTTGAAAATTACCATTTTCACAGCTGTGAAGAGGTCAGGCGCCTGCTTCTCAAGGTCTAGCCATAAGTTTTAATTAAAATAACTGTATTTATAACCATATTCTATCATTAATCAAACATAGACTTAAATGACCCTGCATAAATGATGTTGCCTTCTGAATTACTGAAACTACAGACTATGTAATGTTCTGAGTACAGGGTACCTTGTAGCGTCAAAATTACAAGAGTGTGTGTGTGTTCGTGTGTGTTTTCCTGCCTAACCATGCCTCAGTTTGAATTGTGGCAAACGTTTTGGGCTGCTTGGCAACAACATAATGCAATTTAGATGAAGTCTGGGAACTTTTTCCATAACGTGCCTTGAGTTGTCCGGTGCATCGTCATTGTCTAGAGCTTGGCATAAGCACAGTCCCAACAGTCTGAGGGAGCACTGCGTGTAAAGGTCTTGCCAGCACTCCGATGTGCACAGCTTCCCGTAATTCTCTGGAGGAAAAAAAACAACCTGATACAGTGTACTGAAATCCTTGTTGCAGCTTAGTCCTTTTTATGCCCTTTTTAAAAGTCTGTCAGATGTGAGACCTTAATTCTGGTTTGGGTTTTCTTCGTGGTGTTGTAGGCTTCATCTGGTGCCTATTCCTTTTTCTGAAGATCCAAAGAGTTGATTGTGAAGTTACCTCAGGGGGTACGTGTGTTAACTTTCCACTTGTGCACAAGTTACTGAACTGGCCTCTGAATTCAGGTGCTTTGCTGCAGGAAAGGTCAAAAGCTAAGTAAAGCAAATTTAGATGTGAAGCTTTTGAGAATCATCTTCTAAAATAGAAAGCAATTTATATTTTTTTCCACTTTGATTACATCTTTCTGTGATAGCACATATTTTGCTGTATCTTTTAAAGTGACAATATTGTCCACCGCAGAAGAGGAGCCCTTAATTTTATTTATGTCAAACATACCTAGCTCTGCTCAGCAGTTTCTAACTCTGGAGAAGGGCAGATCTGAAGAGGCAGGTTCTAGGGAAGAAAAGGTACTCCCATGCAGTGGCAGGTAACAGGTAAGGCTCTATAGTGTGTTATTTCTTTCCCTTCACTGAAAGGTGAATGTGTAGGGACAAATGTTTCAAGATAGCTGAGCTGTTCCAGACTGCAAAAATAAGTGAAAGGTTTGTGATGAAAGCAGAAGAGTCAGTGCATCATTCTTGCACAATGTTAAAAAGATTTAAGAGTGGTTGAGCAGATGTAATTCGGCGTGCTGTGTTTCAGTGG
>JAVJGJ010000061.1:3328839-3340736 GCA_035590215.1 Microhierax caerulescens
CCTGCCCAGCTCTGGACACGCTCCAGCCCCTCCGCGTCCCCCCTGATGTGAGGGGCCCGAAGCTGCACCCAGGGCTCAGGGGCGGCCGCACGGATGCCCAGCGCAAGGGGGATGGTCCCTGCCCCGGCCCTGCTGGCCATGCGGTTTCCCACACAGGCCAGGAATCCTTCCCCTTGATCCCATGTAACAAAGAGATTTTTGGAGAATTTTATATGGTCTAACAAATCCCAAAGTTTGAGTTAGGTTCACTGTCATTCAAACCCTAGATGGCCCTTAAGGTATAACTCTGGTCACACTATTCTTTCACATCAACTTGCATGGGACTCGTGGCAGGTGGAATGTCTGTTTCTGTACCTATGTAAGCTTACAGTCACATCTTACAAAAAACAGCTATGTAGTTAGATTATTTAAAAGTGTATTTCATAGAATCATAGAACCACAGCCCAGTTTGGGTTGGAAGGGACTTTACAGACCATCTAGTTCCAACTGTCTACCCTGGGCAGGGACACCTTCCACCAGAGCAGGTTGCTCCCAGCCCTGTCCAACCTGGCCCTGAACCCTTGGTAAAGTATTTCTTCCTGATACCGAATTTAAATCTACCCTCTTTTAGTTCAGAACCATTCCCCCTTGTTCTATTGCTACAGACCCTACTAAAAATTTGTTTGCAAAGAATGAATAAATTCTGTCTGTTTCTATTTATTGTGCACAGTTGCACAGCAGAAAGATTTTTTTAAACTAGTTATTTGTAATCTAACTGTTCAGGTTCATTATGAATTTATAACAAGGCTGTTTTGTTTAGGAAAGAATTAGAAATTTCCTGAATGGCTTTTGGTAAAGAAATTTGATTCAACTCTCTTTACCAGATAGAGTTAGGGCTAGCGTTAGGAGTTCATTGGTATGCAATTTAAGCTGCAATTATTATGGTGTCAATGGTGATGAATCTTCCCGGATAAAATAAGTGTCATATTACCTAATACAAAGACAGGTGGATAATAGATTAGTACATCCACCCCCCCCTCCCCTGGAGCCACGGAAAGGGATTCCAGGCTATTAATCAGAAAGGTCTCTGGCAGGGAGTGTTTTCAGAAACTGGGGCGATGTCTGGTAACTTGAAACATTTCAAGATTGAATACAGATGTTTATTTCATATTTGGTTGCTGCATTTAATCCTTTTGCTAACCACTTCTTCAGCATCATCAGGCAAATTATTTGAGGTTTTTGTGACCTAAGACTGGTAGGTGCAGTTCCAGCAGCTTGCCTTTGGCTCTGGTTTTTATATAGAAAGCTGAATTCAGCAGTGGCATAATCTGAGAGATATGAAAGCATCGCTGCATGTTCAGATAACAGAAAAAAGGTACATTCCATCTTGATCTATGTTAGATGTAATGTGCCTAGGTTGGGGAGGAGTGGTTCAGAGCTTTTTGTTCAGGTTTGGTGTGGTTTGTTGTTTTTTTTTTTAAATCAAGGCTTAAAAATGTATTAAATTATACGAGAGCAAATTGTTGCTGGAGGAGAGCAGAGGTACATGTGTTACTAATTAGAGCAGAGGACTGGGATTCAGGAGCACTCTCTGCTTTCTGTGTGTTCCGCTTCCTCTGACTTGAATAAATCACATGGGGCTGGACATGGGATTTCTCAAAAGCACCTAGCCAGGTGGAACTCCAGTTTCGATTTCATTCTACCTTCACTCTTCCCTTACTGTGCAATGTTCCCTTCTGTGTACGGAGGATGTTAATACTTCTCTGCCTCAAAACGTAATGCAGGTCTTTCCAGTCTCATGTTTCTGTGATTAACCAGTACACAGAGGGCTTTGAGATCTTCAGTTGAGAATGACAATATCACTATAAAACAGCTGACCAAGATCTTAACCAAGATCTTAGGGGTGCAATATTCAGTCACCTATCTTTAATTTCATTGCACCTCTTTAAATAAGATACTCTGTTTGGTAAAAATTTTTATTGAATCTGTCTTTTTCAGGGAAATTGTCATTGTCTTTTAGCATGTTAATTATTTAAGCCATGAATGTTTGTGTGACTTAGAAGATAGCGTATTATTTGTACATTGTATATATTACGATTTTATTCAAGGTATGTTTGCAGGCTTATGGGTAGGTTCATCCTACTTTGATTATCCAGGATGTTAGGGAGAAAAAAAGTTGGACATAGCATAAGAACTCAAGTTCGGTGTGCTGGGCACTCAACTTCAGCATCTCCAGGTTAGCCTGCTGCTAATTAAAGAAATTAGGCAGTTGTAGAGAGTGAGTAATTCTTCCTCCTTTTTAACTTAACAAGCAGTCTGCAGTGCATGGCAGTGACTTCAGACGATTAGGGATTCATCTGCAGTAGCAGACGGCTCACTTTATAACTACCTTCCTATGCCTCTTGCTTTTTAAGCAGCCCTCTAATACAGCCACTTCCCAGCAGCTTTTAGCACCCACCACACCATCGACAGCTACTCTACTCTTAGAGTATTCGGGACTTTGTTGTTCCTGTTACCATCCCCATCCTGTGTTTATGACGGCAGTCATCTAAGCCAAGCGGAACAACCCGAAGCTGGACGCAGGGTGAAAGGCTTTATGCAGCAATTGAATACAGCTGCTCCACAAATGAAACACTTTTTTGTTATGGGGAGCGTTGTGGGGAGCAACAAGAAATTGGCAACATGATTATAAGTTGTTCTTTTCTTCCATGTACCTGTGTGAGCTCGAGGCTCTTGCTGAGTGTCTTTTGGCAATCCAGAAAGCCTATAAAAATGCTATTGCTTATTGGGCCTGCCTGGGAGCAGTGCAGACCTCTTTTATTCAGAAAGGTGAAAAAGAAGTGTTAGAAACTGGCCTCTAGAAAATTCCAGAAATTTCTTTCCCTAATGACAGAAGAAATAACAGGCACTGTGTTCTGCTATTTTGTACTCTGTTTCCATTCCCCAACAGGACTAGAATACAGAAGCAAGCAATAATTAAAAATTTGCAGATCAAAAGTGATTTCAGCTATTAGTCATGAAGAAAAATTGTTCAGTTTAGCTTTGGGAAAATGTCAGCATCAGCTTTCACTTAATTTGTCTCTTCGATCTCCTACCTACAGCTGAGCAAAGTACTGTCATCTGCAAGCTGGAGGAATAGTATGGTATTAAGTCCTCTGTAGCGTTGCCACAGCAGTCAAACATTATCAGGCAATTATTCTGGAATATTTGCTTTGACGTAAGTTCAGTACAATAAACTAGTACAAGGTTAAAGACATCAAAGGTGTAATGGACTTGTCAAACCCTATAAGGAATTTGTATAATTCTGTACCTCACATATCTCATGAGGTTGTAACAAGCCTGCCAGTTCCACAGCAGGGACTCATTGGGATGGAGTTTACCCTCTAATAAATGTTAAATTCTTACTGTATTTGTCTGTTTCTTCTATTTTGACTGGGTTTGACCACTCAGTGAAGGCTAATTTTAAATGATGTTATGTGCATTGGCTCGGACACCAGACTCTGACTCAGTTACTTTCTGAGCTTTCAGAAACTGTGCCCATTCAGAACTGGGATGAAACACCAAAACCTTCCAGTCTTAACTGAACAGTGAAGGTATGGAGCAATCTTCTCCAGATCCTCGGGCTGCAGCAGAACTGGGGGAAGCTGCTAACTCACGTGACTTAGATCCTTGACACTGCCGCCTGCACTTGAATTGCAGCTGTATCTCAAGCCAAAGCTCTGTCACATTGAAAAGTCAGTGTCATCACTTCATAGGATCTAGATATCCAGAGGAAGACTATAAGTCAAAATTGGAGCTACTGGAGGTGGCTGAAATTGCCTCACAAAACAAAGGGATGTACAAGTTATTTGAGGGGTGGTGGGTTCAGTGCTATGTATTTTTAAATTAGAATTAAAAAAAAAATTAGATAACTAGCTACAAAGGCAGATTTCCAAACCAGATAGGTATTGAAGTGAAGCAGATACAGAGCAGCTGTAGGCATTTTCAGTGATCTAACTTTCAAAAAGCTGGAATTAAACATCAATTGTTATGGCAAAAAAACATAGTGCTTATCCACTGTTGTTGGAAAATTTCACCGTGTCTTCTTTCTGCATAACATGAAGGCCAGAGGGGGTTTTGTGCGTGGAGGTGTGGGTTTCCCCACCCCTACTATCAGTGATTCCTAGTTGTGTTTATTTCTGTAATGCCTTTGCTCCTGTAGCTTTTATTTGAGGAAGAAAGGTGCTTTTTTCTGTTACAGGTTACATGTTTTTTAAGTAAAAGTATTCTCATGCCCTAGATGGTAACTTACAGTTTTACATGGCTGACATCCAGAAATGCTTAAAAGACTTACACAGTCTTCAAAGCCGAAGATGTCCCTGATGTAGACATAAAGTCTACATTTCTCCATTTTGCTGTGTAAAACAGCCTATTTAAATGAGAACAGATATTCCTTAATGCAGTGGTGTTACAGACTTTGGCAGCCGAAACAAAGAATCTACCCAGGAGTAAGGTTGACATCTATTTTGCTGCCATTGTATAACTCCTTCAGGTGGGTAAAGACTGGAATGAGGCAACTGCTGTGGTAATGCCAGGCCATGACCATGCTGGACAAAAGGAGCCTGAGTCTTGGGAGTGTCAGTCCAGGCCCTTTGCCAGTTGCTCCATTTTGGGGAGTGGAAACGGACATAAAAGAGCAATTTATCTCCTATGTTGCTGAGCTGTCAATAAAGGCAACATTGCTGCCCAAGCGAGCTGAGAAGCAGGTGTTTCCAAAAGATGAGGTATTTTCTCCTGTTTTGAACGTTATTTGACAATCTCTACAAACGGAGCAGTGCTTTTCTCTCCATGAAGTTTCTTGAGATGCCAGCCGTGCTTAGAGCTGTTTCTTGTAATGCTTGAGGGGGAAAAGAAGTAAATCAATGTAGCTATTTGCAGTTTGATGTAGACTTTGGTTTGTGATTTATTTGCAGTAGAAACCATTGCTAAAGGGCATTCTTTCATTTGGCCACCTGCTTCTATTTAGAGCTATGAAATCTGGAATTAGAGTTCAGTCATCTTTGTTAATGCCTTCAGAACCATATTGGAAGACGTTCTCATGCTCAGAGTATCACCAAGCTGTGTCCTGCCCTATTCCAGATGTTGCTGAAACACCACCCTGTTAGACCTGTGTATGTTGCAATTGCCTAATACGACTATGTCAAAATACTTTTTGTTGCTAAAAACTCCTGTTTTGAGTATTAATGCCATTAGATTGTTGTGACAGTATGGAAAGGGAAGGGGAGCAGCAACAAGCCTGGTAGGCTGTAAACTCTGCTGGGCTGATGATGGCATGATGATGACTGGAGGCAGTCATCTCTTGATGTTATTTGGCTGAAACCAAGCCACGGGACCATAGTCAGAGGCACCCTGTGATTCATTTAAGTTTTCCCCTGAAGGTCAGGGCCCATACCAGATTCTCATACAGCTAAGAGGAATTTTGACTTTTATAATAAGGGTTGCCTTGGATGCTTTGTGCATCAAAGAGTAGTTGCATGTGCGTATCCAGAAGACTGTTGCAATTGCATGGTAAGCGCAAATGCCTCCCAGATATGTATCATGGACATTTTCAAAACTGGAGAAGACAGAAATACAGCCTGGAGGATTCTATCCTCTTCCTCATTTATGAATGTAGATTTTTCTTTGCCTATGTTAAAGAAAGTCTTTAACCCTTCCAGCTGGCTTCAGCTCATTGCTTTCCTGCTGCCTGTGTTACTGTAAATGTTCTTCTACTCACTTCTTTCTGGCACACGCATTCTCTTAGGCTGAGTTTTAATTCTTAATCATATGTCTTGTACCTTAATTATAGTAGAGGAAATCATGTCTCCAGATCGACACACAGAAGGAACGTTCCACACACCAGTGATCTCTTCTTTGTGCATGGCTCAACTGTCCCCACAGCACTGTCCCTCCGCCACTTCACTCGCCATTGCCAAGATCTCCGCTTCATGCTGATGCACAGTAGTGTCTGTGTTGGGAAGGCAGTGACAAAATTAGCAGGTAGTGAGCAAGGGGGAGACAGCAAGCTTGCAAAGAAGAGAGCAAAACCTGGCTGTTTTGTTCTCTGTCTTCATTTTGCCAAAATAAGAAGAGGTTCTAGTTAATTACTATAAATGGCTGTGTGTTTGTATATATTTGAATATATTTGCATACATACATGAATGCATGCATACTGTCATATATATATATATATGTGTATGTATATTCGTGTGTATATATAAATGAAAGCCCTCCCATAGACTTTACGCTGTGTTGCTTCCTGTCCGTAGTTCTCTCAACTTCCCACAGAAAAACTGTAGATGACAGCTAAGAAGAGCTGTAGTTAGAAGTAGCTTCTTTGGAGAAACAGCTGAGTTATACAAGGTGATTATATAATACAAAGATCCATAAAACAATAATCTGTGAGCTTTGTGTTGAAAGCTGGTTGAAAAAAGCTCATGTTGACATCTAGAAGTCTTGAATCAACCTATTTTGGGGGGAGGAAGAGATGAATCTCTGCCGCCTTCTCAGCTGCGTACTTGTTTCTTTTTTTTCTTCCATCTATGCTTATGTTCTTGAAGAAAATCTGCCTGTCAGTGCTTAAAATCAATATCATTAAAGCTCTATTTGAAGGTAAACTATTTCAAGAGGCTGGCCTGCTCTACCCTGCAATTATACCATGTGCTAAGTGAGTGAAACTTTCAAAGATATTGAAGGCTTCTGGGTTTGTGTTTTTCTTTTCCATTTCGCTAGATGACATCCAATGATAATGGCCTTAACATGATGGGAAATTAATTGAGAGAGCATTTCTACGCTGCCATAATTTTATCATCTATCCTATTGCTGCTATTAGCAGGAATCCATAACCCCATGGGTGTTTTGAGAGAATCTCTTTCAGCAGAACTTACGGTGCAGAGGTTACATGGTTAGCTCCTTCCATCAGCTGGGTGTCAAATCACTGTCAAAAAGAAATTACTGGTGTCTTCATTTTTTTTAGCTTCTAGCCTTGTGCTGTGGTGCAGGAGATAATTTGTAGCGAGCCATTGGGGAGAGAAGAGTGCTAGTGGCCATTGAAGGCTTCGCTCACAAAGGTACTTAGCAGAATCATTGCACATTAACACAGATGCATGCAGCAGCGTTTCTGATCTAATGTCTGTTATAAAGTGGTGCAAGGAAATTATGCCTTCTGACTCATCATGTTGTAGCAGGATAGTAAAATAATCATGTTCCAGGGGATTTGCTTATTAAATTGCATTTGCTGAATTTCCCCATGCTGACTACTACAAAGTAGTTTTCTTCAATCCCTAGTAACAAACTAGCCTTCCTAAGTTTGTAACACTGACAATGTGAAATAATTCCATTTTCTTCAAAGCTTGTTTCTTCTTTTACATTCTTGAACAACTCCTATAAATCTTAAGCTGATTTATAAAGCATACTGTAACTTAGAAGAATGGCTTTGGAAATGTTGACATGGGCTCTAGAACTTCTTTACTTATCTTGTGACTTTCACAGGTATTCTGCTCATTTTCTGAATTAAGTGACCCTTTTCCTGCTCTATTTCTCCACAGCAGTCCAGTATATTGGGATAAAATAGGGTTTTCCTCTTTTTTCGTGTGTCACTTGTAGCAAACCAGTCATAGCTTTGTGAAACAGAATACAGCCATGATTGTGGCATGCTCCTCAGCAGCTTTGCTTGTTGGAACTTGAATTCATGCTCAGTGAAATGTTATAGTTAAAATAATGTGAACTTAGATAGAAGATGAAATTTTGTGAAAATTCTCCCTTTTTTCTCTTGAAACTTTGCTTCTAAGTACATACTGAATAATCTCAAACTTTGAATTCTCTTTCCTTTTTCCATCATTTTCTCCCCCTTTCTACTTTGCCATTAATTGGGAAAAGGATGAGAGGTGAGAAAACTGCAAAAAATAAATATTTTAACTATCCAAAATGCACCTGTTTTTTTTATTGTTTTTCCCCTTAAAATCATTCATGACCCTTTAATCCTTAATTAGCATTTTGGTGCATCAGGTTGGATTATTGTTGATCTCTGGCTGCACAGATCGTGTGATAATTAAGCAATAATCATGCTTAATTTTTCCTGTGCAGCCAGCTGACATGACTGAGTGCATGCGGGATGCAAATTACTTGTGTGAAAGTGAGATTTTGCCAATTCTCATCTTCAAAGTGGAATCACAGCCTAAATACAACCCCGAAGATGCTGCTTCCTCCTCTCCCTTTCCTTCTGTGTGACATTTTCTCTCTAGAAAATACTTTCCTCTGTTCAGATTCCCCTGCGGGATTCCTTTTGATTGCTGCTGTAGCAGCAGGAGTTAGTGTGACGAGGAATGCAGAAACCTTGAACGAGCAGAGCTTGCTTTTGCTCCTCCACTGCATAGACAGAGAGCTCACGGTGCTGCATTTCCAGGCAAGGAGCTTCCTCTGCCTCTGCCACCATTTGCAGATCTCCCAAGGTTTTCTCTTCCATGTGCATCAGCGTGCAGCTGCAGAGCACCCCAAGAGAGCAAGGCTGGGAGCAAACCCTGACCCGGGAAAAGTGATTCCGCAATCAGCAGCTGATCATTCATAGCAGCAGTGGTTTTCTCTTCTCCATTGCACACCTGGGTTAAAATAATGCTCTTCAAAATCCCTGCCCAAGCAATGCCACCAAGATGATGTGCTGTGACTATGTATACAGTGGACTAGTCCTATGGCCAGAGGTCTTTGGTGAGGCTGACCAAATGGCAAAGAACAGTTGTAGGGCTATCATAAATGTAAGTGACAAAGAAGAAACAGTGGCCTAGAGGCAGCTAGAAATGCAGTTCTCTGGACCACATTTTGCATTAAAGGGGAAATACTCTTGCAAAATGTTGGAGTACATCTTTTAGAAGGAAAAAGCATAAAAAAATGCAAGGATGAATCATCCCTGCTGTTATTTTCCCCATAAGGTTACTAGATCTTCTGGGATTTTGATGATATTTTAAAGGGAAATTTTAGGAAACAACTTCTTATGTCACCTCTGCCACAGGCTAAATGTGGTACAAAAGAAGAGCAACATCTTGACTAAACACAAAAAATAAAACATCTTGCCTTTTGTAAGCATTGGAAATGAATGCTTGCAGGAGCAGAGGGAACATCTGTCTGTTGAGACTAGAGTACTTCCCTATGGTTTGGTTTACAAAAACACAATGTAACTATTATATAAGTTTGATTAAGAGAGTTCCTGCCTATCATAGCTACCAAAGAAGCTACAATTACTCAGCATCTTGCAAACTGCTGCTTTGCAGCACAGCAAGGACAGCAGAGCTGTTACTGGGCTCAGGCCCACAAACATTTTGCCACCTGAGTAGACTTACATGATAAAATATTTGTGGGGCTAAGAGGGGACTGAAACCTTCCAGGACATGAACTTTGGCAAAGTATCAGCATGGTGGTGCTCTCTTCATTACTTCATTAATAGTTTTCCACTAGGGTATCTCGGAAAGGAAAGCAAACTTGCATTTTGTTTTAGGCATAAAAACCCCACCTAAATTCCCATGTTCATTATTTGCATCATATTTATTAGATTTTTAATTTGTTACTTTGAAAATTGTGTGTTGCTCTGTCAACTGTTTGTTAGAAGATTTCCCTTAGGGGAAAATGGAGCTTCATATCCATGCTCACATATCACAGAATGAATAAGACTTGCCACACTCCAGTTGGCAGGTGGGGAATATTAGTCAATAAAGCTGGAATATAATTGGCTTTAGCTTCTTATGTTGTGTCACTAGGTACAGCTTCATTCTTAGGGAGCCTGACCTGAGAAACAAGGACATATTTCAAATTCCAACAGGATTGAGTCACTGTATTAAGGGGCTTTGATAGAATTCGATTGTTGCTATTAAAGTAAAACTGCCTTTTGTTTTTTTCATCTCCCCCAAAATAATCAGTGGTTTCAGTGGCGGTGGTTTTTTTTTTTGTTGCTGTTTGTCTTAAGACATTCAAATGCTGACAATTTTGATGGGGACAGCTGGCTTACAAATAATATCTGTTAAGTTTTATGCCAAACAACATCTGAACTGCAAGGGATATTTACTGCAGCTCTTAAAATAAAAAAAAAAAAAAGAAGAAGAAATGCCCTTTTAGTCCTTCTTTGATAGCTGGAGCTATTATTGCCTTTATTTTTGCTGCATTAAACATATGTTTGAATATGATCGTCTAACTTTCATCGTTGTTGGGTTAAGAACACAAAGAGCATGCCCCCGTCCTGATTAGCTAGTCTTGTACAGTAGTACAAAAAAAAAGCAGCAATGGTAATTTCTCAGCTCATTAGGTGCATATTCATCTTAATGGGGCATCAAAGTTAAAAACTATAATGCCTTCCTCTCGTTTAATACTCCAGAGAACATTCACAGTAACCACATGAAAGCAAAAAAGAATTTCAACATTGGAGCTGCAAAAGTAGGTGTCTTCATTCCCTCCAGGCACACAGAGAAGAGAAGACCGAGCGCACTACGTTTTATCCTTATCCCTGCCTAACGCCTTGCTGTGCTAGCCACTGCTCACTACAGTTGTACGAATAAAAATGTTGACCTCTGCTAGTTCTTCTGGTAGGTCACATTTTAAATCCATAGCCTGTGAATGTTTCAGCTGAAAGAATCAGCTGAAGAGCAGTGTACTGAAATTCCCTCCAGAGGTTATTTTATTGTTTATGGGGGTGTAGACCCTGATACAGAGACCCTTCATTACAATGGGAAACTCACAGTGCCTTGTAACATTTTGGTGAATAACCCCCATCCTTAAAAATACTGTCTTTGCATAAAGTAGTTGTGCCAGCTTAAGCTCCAAGCTTTGAAAAGACACGGTTTCCTGTGGTTTAGGTAATAACAGTGCCCAATTCGTGCTATTTACTGAAACAACAGCATTTCCAGAAACTGTAAAAGTATTTCAGAGCTAGCACCCAGCACGAGTTTTGGGACATGTTTACAGACATAAAACTAAGCCCTGTGTGAATGCCACGCTTGCCTCCTTGACTGCGTGTGTGTGTGGCGGGGGATGCTCTATTGGTTTCCCACCTAGGGTGCATCAGCACATGCAACTAAATTTACTCGTGGTTGTAAAAGTGATCTGCAGCATGCTGATTTCAGATGTTGGTTTTCTATCTCTGACAGAGCCACAGAAGAGGGTATGATTTGTATTGTATGGTCAGCTATGGGAGATACAGTTTATTGAAATATTATGGTATGCAGCCACTATCTCCTAAAAACAAAATTCTCAGTAGATCTTGTCAGCCTCTCCTAGCCATAAAATGATGGGCTAGGTAAAAATAACTGCTGGTAGCATGTGTGTTCATTCAGGATGGCAAACAAGTTTTTCATCCAGATTGGTGAAGCTCTCTTCTTCTTTCAGTTCTACCACCCACATTAAGAATGGAGAAAGGCTGCTTCTTTCTTCCATACCACTTCTTTTCTTAGGATCTTAAAGGAAAAATTCAGTATAGGACTATACTCCATTACTGTATTTTGTTTAAAAGCTAATTTTTGTGTATACAATTCCTACAAGGCATTTATGTAATGATATACATTTAGTGAAATAAAAAAGTTAGAGAAATTGATATTATAATTCAGAATATTTTTATGAAGTCTTGGCAGAATAGAGGATTGCATGAAATGAAAAGACTTAGAAGAGGTTTTGAGGTAGGTGAAAAAATACCAGTGAAACAGAAATACTGGTAAGCTCCTTCAGAAATAGCAAGAGAGAAGACAGGGTGGACCTATCCATTCAAAAAGCATGACTCAACGGGACAAGACAGAAGAAGCAGACAGAAGGCATAAGTTCCTCATCTGATTAAACTGATTAAGGTTCTCTGATTTCAGTGAAGCTGTATGGATTTATGTCGGCTGGGAGGATTTGTCCTTCAAAGGGGGGGGGGGGGGGGCGCGCAG
>JAVJGJ010000061.1:3340836-3354273 GCA_035590215.1 Microhierax caerulescens
CCCCCCCCCCCCCCCCCCGCCCCCCCCCCCCCCCCGCGCAGAGATGAGTGATAATCTTAAAGAGGATGGAGAAAGACAATACCAATGAGAAGGTAAATCAAGGTCTGAAATGTCCATGGATAGGATATGCCAGTTTGGGGGCAGTAGGAGGGAAAAGAAGAGCTGATGGAAGAGAAGGGGGGATATTTCACTGAGAGCAGCTATAAGGAAGTCTCCCATTCCTATATGCAGAGCTTGGACCTCACTGGATTAAGTTCTATTTTGTGGTCTTGCTGTATTAATTTTATCTATAGTGTTTCTATATAGTATTTGGTTATAGAGTCCTTTGAAGAAAAAGTATTTTGAGAAAGCAATCACTGAAGGATGGGGGAGGATTGCTCTGTTCAGGTGGTGGAACTCCATTGCTGTGAAGAACAGCAGTAGCATACATACAGGCAATTATGTAGCATGTGTCCTGTATTTTTCTTTTCTTTTGGCAGCTCAGTTTGTTGTCTAGTTTAAATTTTTTCTGTATTGCTTGTGCACTAAATATTTTATCAGGAAAAGTGAAAAATAACCTCTTTTGCTGTGTTGCATTGACATGTGTTAGACAAGTCCAATGATCCAGCAACTATATTTTGCCTTTCGTCATCGTGCCTATTCATTGTATATATATTATATATATATTATATATTTTATAGATAGATAGATATATTTTATATATATAATATAGATAGATATATTTTATATATATAATATATATATTATATATATTATATATATATAAGCAAATTCTGCTACATTTTAAAGTTCTGTACTGCCTTTCAGAAGAAAGATGGTTCTGTGTGAAAACAGTTGACATTTTAGCAGGGTTTGGATTGATCACTAGGATCAGGATGCTTTAGTTTTCATGAAGTAATTTTCAAGCTGCACTGAAACATATTCTGCTGGATTCACTTCATTCCTGGTGGAGGGATTCCTGGGGGAAATTCAGCTACCTGTGTTATGGAAGAGATAAGACAAGACCTACATATTGGTTCCTTCTGGCCTCAAAATGATAAAAGTTTAAATTAGTGGCAATACAGGTTGTACTGCTTAGGTCATTAGTGCTGTACTGATATTAACACTAATAAGGAATTATGCTGTGCATGTGAGGCTGTAGGTGAATTTTGCGGTCCAGATAAAAGACCTTCAGCTTGTGTATGTAGACGTACTGTTCAGAATAGCTTGGCTTCTGGCGGTGGATATGTGTGGATCCGAGACACAGCGAAGGCCAGCAGCACAGTGGTGATAACAGACATATCAGACCTCTAGTCCTGGGATTCACAGGCCTTTCTTTTAAGACTTCTCTTTAGGAATACAGGAACTTGAAAGAATGATTTCCTATCTAAAACTCCAACCACAAGTTCCTCTATGAAACCTAATAGGGGAGATCAGAGGTTCCAGTCCTCCTTTACAACAAATAAGAGATATTCCATAATTTATATTGTAAAATATGTCTTCTCCTGTAAACAGGAATCTATAAACAAGCAACCACCTGCTCTGCATGACCTTGTAGAGGCTCTGCTCTTTCCCATCTGCTACCCTGTCTGGGTAGCTGTTACAACCCTTTCCCTTCTCCACAACAATTTTTTTAATGTTGAGCTGTAATTAAGCAATGATGCTTCACCATGTACAACTACTTTGAGATTCTCCCTTATGCAGCATCGGCTTTGGTGTTAGCATACTGGAGCACGCATCGGTTTCATGGCATGGATGGCAAAGGCTTGCATCTCATTAATAGGCCATGCAAAAGCCAATGTCAATCCCAGTTATATTTATCTGCTGGAACAAAGTAAGTGCAGCTTTTTTAATGGAAAGTGAGTGCTAGTGGTGTGGCACACTGAAGACGGCAGACTTTGATGACACAGCAAAGCTCACGGTTTCTGGCAGAACCAGCAGTTTCTCTGGCCGTATGCAGTGCAGCATGCTGATGTCCCTGAGCTGTAACTTATAAACTCTATGCAGTGTGGGAGTTTGCACTAATGCTTTTTCCTGAATGGCTGACCAGGAAGTTAAGTGGAGCAAGGCCCATCAGAACAGGTGAAAATAGATCTTTGGACATGTTTTAATGAATCTGATGGTGAGTGTCCCGTTCTTTTTTAACACTGGGAGACCACAGTTTGGGTGTACTCATAGGCAGGATGATGACTGATGTCTGCATCGCTACCAGCATAAATGTATTCCTTTCCTTCTAAGTAGTGTGCTTGGTATTTTCACAAACTAGCACATTTTTGTCTTTCATTAATGTTTCTCAAGTATTCTGATGACAACATGGTGACAAACCACTGACAAAAAAAATTAGAATTGCACAAACTAACACAGGCTGACTTGTAAGGGAGAGACAGAAAAGCAGAAAACCATTTATACACTTCAGCTGAGAAAACAATAAAATACTGACTGCAAAAATGCCTGTGCTGGTACCGCAGGCAAACCTGCTAGCTGAGCTCCTATCACCAGAAGCTTGGCAGGCCAGAATGCTGTGCTAAGTATATGTCATCCCTCCTAGAATGTGTCAGTTTTGTGGCTGGTCTTCGTTTTTTGTGGAGGGTTTTTTCTGGCCAGTGTTTGTGTTCATTGGCAGAAATCATCCATGCGAGAACGTTACAACTGACAGTGACTACTGTTTTCAGGGGAGCTCTTTTCTCATGAAGTCTTTACATTTTAGCAGAAAGAAAGCTAAAGGGCACGTATAATGCTGTCAGTGTGGCAACAGAAAAGCAGATCATGGGACTGGGCCCTCAGAAAGATGTCTATTAATTGTAAGTAAGCATCCATGGTAAAATATTAAAGTCAGCAAATCCATAGGTGAGGGGCCTCCACTCATGCAAGCAGGACAAAAGGCACTTATAGCTCTGAGGGTTTTTTGGTGTGGGGTTCATTTTTATTTCCTAAAGAAATCGAACATGTAAGAAAATATAACTCCATATTTTTAGTTGCTTGATATAGAGTTTAAATGTGACTTTTGCTTCTGTCTGACTAAGCAGTTCTGAAGCCCTAAGGGTAAATGGTCCTTGCTCCAATGACCCTTCTCTAAAACAACCTAAATCAATTATTTCTCTGCCCCCACTCCCCTCCTCTGCAAAGGCAGAAGGAGATTTATATGCATGGCTCGAAGCCTGCCTTGTCCTGTTCTGGTCAGATCAAGGCTTTAGTGTTAGCAGAAATGCTAGTGGGGAAAAGGCTGAGACTGGTGCTACATGAATTTGTGCTTTGCAGGCATGTATATGTGCATGCACAAATAAGCATCGCTATCTGGCTGCCGCCCTCCTTATCAGCCTGTGCTGCTGGTCAGGCACTGTGACCTCTCATAATGGCTTTCCCTCCTTTCATCTTCTCTCGCTGAAGATCTTTGCCAAACTGTCACACCATGTCTAACTCTGTTCCAACCTGCTGAACTTCCTCCTGTGCCGCCCCACCCCGCTTGTCATATCTGCTTTTGAAACCACTGCCCCCCTCTTCCAGCCAGCTTTACCTCCTGTCCCCAAGCGCAGGCGCAGGGGGAACAGCCAGGGAGGGGATGGAGGCTGAGCACCACTGAGCCATGGGAGAGATGATGCAGGAGGCATTTGGCAGGAGCTGCCCCTGCTAGAGCTCAGGCATGGATTGTTCCTTGGTACACACACAGGCAAATGTGGATGTTTTCCCTGAAATAAACTAAACTTGAAGAATATATCCCAGTTGGCTCCTAAAGCACTTCTCCAGCCGAACATTTTTCTGTAATTATCTTTCTTATATAATAACGGTGGGCTCCTTAATTCAATTTACAATAAAAAAATTGGCACCACTTTTTTTTTTTCCCCCAAAGAACACTCTTTAGCCAGTTTTGTTAAAGCATTGTGCTTCCTTTAGCCTTAATTTCATCAAACTTCTATCGTAATTAAAATCCAGTTTATTTTCCCCAAGTTGTTAAAGACAAAATATAACTTTTCTCATTCTCTAGACTAAATTGGATTTTAAAAACAGAACACCCTGACTTTTTTTTGTCTAATAGGATTTATTATACTATTTTGTATAATCATTATAATTAGGAATTGTGTATCACTGTTTTAACAAAGCTTTTAATCGGAAACACTGAAAATCTTATGTTTCTTACTCGTTATGAACTGATCCTACTCTGAGCCACTATCTTTACTTAGATATAGCAAATCTTTCATGCCAGCTTTACCCTCCCTGCCCCCCCCCTCCCCCCCCCAGCTTCATGCAAGCAATTTATTGGGCAACCCCTACTCAAAGAAGATCTTACCAGTTTTTATTAAGATTTGAACCATAGCTCTCTAATCCCTTCATCCCCCAGTCTGTAGTGATATTGGGGATTGACCCCAGTGCAGGACCCAGACGCAGGACCTTGCACTGGCCTTGCTGAGCTTGAGTAGGTTTGCATGGGCGCACTCCTAAGCGTGCCCAGGTCACCCTGGGTGACATCCCTTCCCTCCAGAGAACCTACTGCACCACTTGGCTTTACTGGAGGGTAGAGGAGACCACCACCTGTGTTCCCCATCCTTTTAACATTGCTACAAGGAATGCATAGTCTCTTCTGCTGGTTCCTAGTTGTGTTGTTGCAGTGTCACTAGACCCTACCTATACAGTGATGCTCCATAGGGTTCACCAGGCTAATCTCAGCAACGCTGCAAATGTGAGCTCCTGGGAGGCAGCAAACTTCTCTAGAGGAATTGTCTGGATGGTAAATGGGTGCTTGAGTCCCTCTCAGTCAGCAGTCTCTAATTAATACTTTCTGTGCTTTTCTGGTGACACTGGTTGTCATGCAAGTGGGTGACTGGACCAGCTTTGCATGGTGGGCTTCTGCTGGGTCCTGGTCATTACCCAGGTGCTCCGCGTTGTCCAGCCCTGGAGCATCTACCTCTTTCGCAGAGGTGCTTTACAGGAAGGTTTTTCATCCTGCCCTGAGGAGAGACAAGGGTCCATCTCCTTCTGAATTCAGGCTTACGTTCTCCTTAAGAAGGGCTGTGAGGCCGCACAGTGTGACATCAGCCACCTCCTGCTCACATTCCCAGCCACCCCACCACCTCTTGGGATCCCCTCATAATATGGCTACTGCTTTAAAAGTTGCTCTAGCTCACCACACTTGCAGCTACGATTTCCACCATGACCTTCAGGTGCTAGGGGGCTTCCAGGTGCTGGAGACCCATGGAGCCCAAGGCCTGGGGAGCTATTTGAGCCCTTGAGAGACCTGCTGGGCAGAGGCTGCAGTGCTGCTTCTTGGGTTCCTGCCTCAGCCTTGCAGCTGCGGTGGGCAGGCGCTGTTTTCTGTCAGAAGTGCAGTCTCCTCAAAAAAAAAAAAAAAGCACCACCAAAACCCACAAACCCCAACTGACTTATAAAACAGGAATTCTTGTAAGGGATGTCACCCTGCAGCCCTCAAGCTGTTGGGTTGGCTGTGTAGCCCCACGGCAGGCAGGGGGGTGGCCTGGCCCCACTGCCCACCAGCCTTTCCCTCCCCACAGGCAGCCCGAGAGTGGGGGGCACCCCCACCATGTCTTTTATAAAGGTAAATACTGTGTGTAAATGAAAGGCCCCATGGGCTTTAATGAAGCCAGCTGTGCCCCTCTCCCCTCAGGGGCCAAAGGGCGCCATTACTGTCCAGGAGCAGTACTGAGGCCCAGGCTGGTGTACAGATACAGCGTGAGGCCGAAACCAAAAACCTCGGAGCAGATGGTGAGGTAAGGGTTTAGAGTTTTGACACAGGCTCAGAGTTTTGGTCATTTGTCCTGTTCCTATAACCCGTGGTGGACACAGGTTTCCAGCCTGAGCTGTGCCGGCCATCACACACATGGCGCAGGCAGCTGCTCAGGGCCCAGCCCCACAGCTGAGAAGGTGCCCCCTGCTTCTGAAGGGAGCAGGCACAAGGCTGAAAATGTTGAGTTCCTCCCTCAAAATAACACATACAATGTTTTTTTTTTGTTGGATAGGGAGTTAAACATGTTATGGTAAGTATACCAGCCTGTTATCTGGTGTGTGATGATAAGCTGTCCCTAGCTCTGTGGCAATGCATAGCAGATATATGCTTTGGCCTTCTTTTGAAACAAGAAAACACACAATTTGGTCATCTTTTTTTTTCCCCATGAATCTTCCAATGCAGTCTGCATGCATATTATAGATTTACAAACTTGCTATACTCCTGAACTTCCATAGCTGAAATGAGAGTCTAGACACCCTATTACTGTCTAAAAAGACACTTATTCATGCAAGCCAAATTGATTTGAAGTGTCCACTTCTCATTTCAAAGGCATTATTTCTGAAGTGACAGTTGGGGTTATTTTTGTGTGCTGTGTTAATTTGACTTAGATTCGCCATTGAATAGATAACTTTGGGTTTGTCGCTGCAAACCTGCTCCTCGGCACCAGGAGCAGCAGTCAGGAGGTCAATGCAGAATCCTCATCTCCTTTTCTCAGCAAGGATTAATGCTTTTGTGTAATACCCAGCTTCCGCTAACAGAAGCCTGTATGTAGTGAGATGGTGATACCATTTCTAAAACCTTGTTTCTGAGTGATTACAACTGAAGTTTTGTCATAAGAACTCAGCAGGCATTTTTAGTAATTAGTATCTTTATATATGTATAATCCTTAATGATTTCTATATACTGTTTGTAAAAGCTGTGTGCTGGAGGCTGGTGAATAATCCATGTTATTGAAGATATATGTGCACTATAATTACACTGCTCTAACGCTGCAGTCAGGAAACCATAGCAGAGTCTGGTTTCAGGTTGAAAATGAACAGTTCATCAATAGTCTGTTATGCATGCCCTTTTCCAAACTGTGTCAAATGTGTGAGTGACTTCCTCCTTTCAAGGATCCAATCTTTGTAAACTATATCTTCTGAATTCTGGGTGGTTTTGAGATTCTTGCTCCTGTCGAGGAACACATTTGGGAAAGGCGATCTGGATGCTGGAAGTGAGAATTTCAGAACTATAAATGCCCAGGAAAAAGGCTTGTAAAAGTTGTCCTTGCTTCATGTCTCCATATCTCTACATAACCAACCTTAAGGAGACAAAGAGATTCCCATTCATTTAATTTGTATAGTTTTAGAGGATGAAATGCATCAATAAGTGATGTTTCAAAGTCATGCTGTTTCTCTTATTGGCCTGATTTTTGGCTAAAAGCAAGAAGCTATGTAATTGAATTTGAAGGTTCTGTCATTTCATTAAGCAATAATATAATGTGAAATCATTCTCCTTCTAAAATTTTAATTTTTCAGGAGCTTAGCATTGCATGTCAATACATAGAGTAAGTCAAGAACTTTTAAATAATCATAAGGTGGTGAGTCACAGGACTGCAGGCCTGCTCCACCTTCTCGCAGTCATTATTTTAAGCTAACTCTGCAATCACTTTATGCCTTGCAAACGAAATAGTAGAATATCATTAGAAAACAGAGGTCATGGTTGTGGTAGCACCTGCTCAGGTAAAAAGCTTATTTAGTTCTTACAAAAATGAAAGTGTACACAACAGAGGGGTTGTTATCCAGATGAACCTGACTCAAATCGAAAATGGATACTTGAAATTGTGGAGAAGAACAGAATTCAGTGTTGCATTAGAGATGCAGAGTAGGAGGTGGCAAAGACCAAGTTTACCCTTCACATAAGTTATGAGATGGGAATGAACAGGTTTGGCTTTGTTCTGTGAATAACGTTTAGCCTCAGTTAATGTACGTGATGGAAGAGAAAGTTGGTGGATGTTCTGTTATTCTGCTTTGTGCTTTCCATAAGCACGAGGCGATCCTCTTTATCATTCCACTTATTCTCACACTGAAGGCTCTGAAATCTCCTTCACCACTTGCGAGAGCACCTGGATGATGTTTCTGACAGTCCTGTGTTCCTCTCCTTTTCATGGTGGTTTGTCTGACAGAGCAGGAAGGAGAATCAGCATGGGCTGCACTGACATGAACAGTGACTGCTGAGAGATCTGATCCAACTTCACACACTGATGTTTTCATAATTAAGTGGATAAAAGTGCAAAATTAAATAGCTCCACATTTTTTAGTAAAGAGGGTGGATATGAGAGTGGCAACCACAATACAAGTGGTTCTGGGAATGCACTCACCAGAATGCTTATAATAAAGAGATTGAAACATCTCAGTGAGGAGCAATAACGGAAAAGAAAAAAAGGTAAAACAGCTAAATATATACCACCTAGAGAGTGACAATTTTGTTTCTGATTCAAGAAAACACTTAAACATTTACTTAAGTGCTGCTCTGAATAAGAATGCTTTTCTGAGTTGAAAGCAAAGGAACTGGTAGCACTCTATGTATCTTGTCCCTGATGTAGGGCAAGAATAACTTGGGAAGATGTAAACATTAAAAAGCTACATTTCATCTGTTCAGAATACAATTTTTGCTATTTCAAGTGAAAACTTCTTGGGATATTCTAAAGTAACAAAGTATAATAATGGTAAGCATATTCTTGGGAATAATTCCAGCTTGGCAGGGAAATCAATTCATTGACCCCAGAGATTTTCTTGTGTTGTTCGCTCCATTGGCACACTTAAAAAATAAAATTGGGAAAGCAAACTGGAATTTGCAGAAATGTGAACTCACTGCTATTTCAGTGTTAACTTTCCGTTAATGATCTTTGAAGGCTTTTGAGTGAAACCCTCCCTCTTCCCTTCCCCCTTCCTGTTACCCTTAATATATTATTATCCATTTTAGCTCCCCTGCCAAAGGAATCTTTTGCTCTCTGATCTTTGCTGTAAAAGGAATAAAAAAGCACAAGTAAGCTGACAAAGTCTGAAGGAGCAAGCTACACCAGGTTCATACATAATGCAGCCATCACATCGTCTGTTCTTTTAATATTACTGAATTCATATGATATTCAACGCTCACACTCAAAAGAGATAGAGACATATCTATTCCTTACTTATGGACATTATTTCTATGTTAATGAACTCTCTTTCTGTCAACAGATAAAAATTCAGGAGACAGGGAATTCCTCCTCTCTTAAATTCTCTTGATTATAAAACATTTTACATAATTACCAATAAATTATAGGAATTTAGTTTTCTTAGAAAATAAATTTGAACACATTCTCACATCCCATATTATAAAGTCCTTTAATATTTCAGCTTCCAAATGCAAATGTAAGCTAAGTAGCATTCTGGATTAACAAAACAAAACAAAAACAACAAACCAAAGACAACTGAAAGTAAATTTAATTACAAAGCTAATTCACTTCAATGGCATAAAAAATTAATCTTATGTAACTTTAAAATGTAAGTCTACCACACTAAGTCCCAAGGCAGTACAGTTTTGAAAAGTATGAAGTAGGCTTATTTCAGCCATGAGGGAACAGCTCATACAAACTTCCTAGAGCACCTACTGCTATAAGTAATATGAAATGTTTGCTGAGATATCATTGTGTTTTGTTCAGATAGATGCATTATAAACAACTAATAGTGGAGAGTCTGCAAGGAGGTTCATTCTGTTTCTTCAAGAGTTAAGAAGCTATTCAGGAGGGGTACTGAGAAGACTATTTTTTATAGATAGATAGATAAATATGTAAATCTATTTGTCTAAAACTGAGACACAGAAATGAATGAGTGGAAATGCTTCTGTTTCTCACTTCTGTTCAAGTCCACATTCAGAAGAACATAGCTACCCTTTGTCATTGCCAAGTGGCATGGTATCAGATTGTGATTTCTTTTTAATCAGTATCATTTAAAAGGAAATAGATCACCATGTACAAGCTAATTCAGTTTGATGAAAAACCTAGAATGACAGAATGGGACAGAAGTGTTACAGAAGAATTTACTTCCGAGTGACCATGAAGTGCAGTGCTCAAGGTAGCAAAATGCAGCCTGGTCACGAGCTGATGCCCTGCAAAGTGAGAAGAGTGAAAACATGAAGCAGCAATTTGCTTTTACAGAAAAATCAGCTGAGAGTGGCTGCAGCCTCATTTTTAAATGCCCAAATGGCTGAGATGTGCAGGTAATAATGCAGTGAGCAAAGGCTGGAAAAGGTATGGAAGGCTCCTTGCACAGGTATTGGTGGTTTGGTGTGAGGGAGGAAGAACCTACACAACAGGTTTTTTAAAAGATGATACTTTAATGCATAACTCTTGGCCAATAACCCCTTGTTCTGAAAAGTATAAATTAGCTCTTTTTCTTTCATCTAGCTTTGCTAGAAATCCCTAACTTGATGTATTGAAATTGACACAGAAATTATGAGGAAGCTTAGAATGGGGCGAAATCCTCCCACATGATGCAATATGCTCCAGGCTCAGCAGTGACTCTTGTGAGCCAGAAAAAAACCTTCTAAGGGCTTGTGTGTGAGAGAGGATTTGCTCTGAAGGGGTACTCTTTGCTGTAACTGCTTCATACAACCCGGCATCGAGAAATGTAGCAGCCAACTTTCCCATACCGTCAGATAGTGCTTCCCAGCATGTGGAAACACAAGTGGGAGCTGTGTGCTGCAACTGCGCTGCTAGCCGGCTGCCTGCTGAAAGGAGCTAGAGACACCTGTTTCTACATCCCAGAGATTGTCACTCTAAAAGCTCCCAGAGACAGATCACGGGCACTTCATCTTTGAAGACTTTTGAGAACAGGTCAGACAAATGTGCCACAGATGGCCCTTTTGAGATAGGGTAGATTAGATGACCTCTCAATTTCTTTTCACCCTGTTTTTCTGCAGCTCTGCAGTCTATCTTTTGAAGAATAGATGGTGCCAATTTCAAATCCTAAATAGCCTACGATGAATGAATCTTCTTGATGAAATGTTATTCCCAGTCCTGCTCCACATCTTCCAGCCTTTTCTGTGAACACAGCGTATTACCAGCTTGGCAGGCAAAGCACAGGGACCAGAGAGACAGCTGATGAAGACAGCTATGTTGTGGGTGCAGCTTCGTATGGGAAGTGATACAGGGCAAAAGAGTGGATTTGTTCGGAACCACTACAAAGTGAGGGGATTAACCATTCCCTTCTCACCAGCTGCAATCGCCTTTCTGAGCACAGAATAGGATTGGCAGTTGGAAGACTCAGAGGCAGAATTTGGGAGGTTCTTTTCTCGCATACACTCAGCACAACAGTTATATTGATCAGAGGGGAATGATCAGTCACCTGTGATATCACACAATCCCATTAATATTACAGTAAATACAGCAGTTCTTATGAAGTTTTTCTGCAGCCTTTCTTGGCAGCCCACAAAATGTTCTCGAAGGGAAGGCTTGCTGGCAGTGAGAATTTAGGCCTGGGATGTGTATAAATGCACGTGTACATTTGGACCGCGTTGCTTATGCACTGCCTCTCCCCAGCTGGTAAGGCAGCCCAAGGTCTCAGCAGGGTCCAGATGGAGGTATAACGGCTGGATAAGCACGCCAGATGTGCTCGGTAGGCGTGCTGGTTCATGGAAGGTGTAAGTGAAAAGGGACACGATTGAGCTCTGCACCAAACCTTCCAAGGGAAGGTGACACGTAGTCATGTAGGCTGAGAGTCCAGCAAGGAGTGGAGGCACCAGTGGAGCAAAGTGGTGTGGGAATGCAGAACCAGAAAAGAACTTCATATATGACCATGATGTAGCCAGACTTTGTCTGAGAAACAGTGCATCCGAGTAAAATCTTCCCAGAGATTTGCCAGTTATATGGTTGTGACAAGCTGATTGTTTGAATTCAGATTGCTTTGTATCCAGCATCTGGTTTACACTGCCCATATATTTTCAAGCATTAAAAAACTACTTTCCGTTTCCTGATCTAACTACAGAAACAATTTCCCATTATGTCAATAATGCTGCCAGAAGAAATGTTATTCGTTTCTAAACTGGGTAATATGGAGTTCTTATCAACTATCCTGGAACATCAACCAGGGCCCTCAACGTATCTCATTGAACAATACGTTGTTGCTTTCTTTTTCTCTCAGTTCCCCTGCATGTCCCGAGAGATAGGAGATGCTATTTGTATGCCCACTTTACACATTTGAATTAGATAGCAAAACGACATGTCGTATTTCTCACTACAGTGCATGGGAAGAGAGAGCCCATTCCACAGCAGAATACAGAATAGGGACTTTGTTGTGGCAGGCTACCCAGAGTGAGTGCCCCATCCCCTATTGCAAGCAGTGATCGAGGGACAGTGTGAATTGGTGATTAGGGCTTAGGGATAACTGCTGCCGGTGCTCTGGGCAGGAAAACAAAACTGCTGCTTTGGATGGAAGTTGGTGTAGAGCAGCAGAGAGACAGACAGCAACTTCAGGCTTGCCTAGAGAGGAGCAGGCGAATGCAAACAGCTCAAGTAAAGTTAATGGGCATAAATAAAAGCCTTTAAACTACAGTGTGCATGCCCTTGTTTGGGGTAAAGTACTCTCAGGTTAATGTAGTTTGAAGGTTGCCTCACTCCCAGATGAGAAACATGTGCATGGTGGATTAACAGGCTTCGATATATGCTCATTAACTTTACACTCTTAGTTGACTCTTCATAAATTTCTGATGTATTGACTCTGTTGGGAGTTCTGTTGGGTTTATTTTAGTTCTTTGTTGTAGTTTTACTGGAAAACAACAATCTCTGTGATTTCTCAGTGAAAACCCAACCCTTACCTCTATTCCAAAAATATGAACAGCACCAAATTAGAATATTAAAAAAAATAAAGAAAAAAAGAAGAAAAAAAAAGACAGTAAAGTTAGCAATGGTAGAAGAGACAGCTGTTCACCAGGGATCCAGCGTACCTGTCATAGGAAATGCTGATAGCACCGAAACAGCAAGGCAGGGTCAGTTACTAGAATGTGATTTGTATGAACATATGTTGCGTAGTTTAAAGGTCCAGCTTTGACAATCTTTATTATTACTTTATGGGGCTTTATATAAAATGTTGAACTTAGTATTGTGCTAGTAATATTTATGAAATAGCATTAGAAAATGCAATAAAAGTTTATAGGAAAGTCATTACTGTAACCATAAAGTGACGGCTCACCCAAAATACCACCGATGCAAAAGTAATCTGCATCAGATGACTCAAGTGACTTCAGGGGACTGATGCCAATCCAGACACAGCCATGCATGCCGCCTGAGAAAAGGGGGCTCTGTAGGTCTGGGTGAAATAAAACGCTGGTTTTACCAGGATTCATCACAAAGTATCTTCTCCTGCCTCTGTCCCCCCAGTTTGCAGAACAAACAGCGCTGTGGGTGCTGCAGAGAGATGGGGATGCAGAGCCCAGGCCTGGGCAGGGGGATGCTCAGCCCTCCCCGAAGCAGTGTTGGTAATTATTAACTGCTAATGGCGAGAAAAACTATTATGGTACACAATAGGCTTTCTTTTCACACCGCTAATTGTGTGATGAACTTACTTTGGCAGTAAATTGTCACATCTGCTGTGGAGAGAGATTACACTTAGGGAGATAAAATAAATACAGTTGCCATTCCTTTATCCCTGAATGATTGAGGCGTTTAAAAGGGGGGGGGGGGGGCGGGGGGGGGGCGCAAAAAA